>OX401405.1:20153728-20488728 GCA_947846245.1 Cerastoderma edule | reverse complement strand
ATTTATTCCTTTTAATTTTTTCTACAGATGTCTTTCAAAAACCTGTAAAATCCTGCAATTGTTTGGTAATCAACCCTTTACCAAACAACAATTTTGGGGCTGTCTCAATTTGAAAGAGTTTGCAGATGACAATAAAAATGATGATGATTTTGGGTGAAATTCCTCTGAAAGGGTGAAAATCATTGTAGGAAAATGGGAAAGTGGTCACATTCGCCAATTTCTTCTTTTCCCACAATGATCTAAAAATCGTCTGACAAACCCGTAAAATCTTGTTATTGTTTGGTTAAGGGTTAATGTGATGTGCCCTCTCTTGGGTATTATTTCAGAACATGTGACTCTTCTGTTTATATTAAGCCTGTCCTATAGTGCATGAATTGTATTTATTTGTCTTTATCAAACCCGTAAAATCTTGTGTAAATAGGTTTTAAAAGCAAATGAATGGAAAATTAATCACATTGATGGAAAATCAATCCTCTTACCACTAGACCACCATAGTCATACCATACCTTGCAACTTCATTCTTTTCTGCCAGACATGTCAATGCTTCTGTGTGTGATGAATCTTCTGATTCCATCATGAATTCTAAAAAAAAAATCCAGTATTGAATAAAACAATGGGCAACCCACAAGATATCCTTATTTCCAAACACAAACCCTATATATGACCACTGTGTCAGATGCAGATAAGGAGGCCCATTTATACATGTATACATGTATAAATACAAGGGTCTTTTAAAAAAAAAGCCTAATTTGTTCGTACTCATTAGAATTGTTTCAACAAGATGAGTCTAAGGAGTACCCACAATATCGGGTTTAGAGAGGAAATAATGAAGGAAGCAATACAAATACTTCTCATATCAGGACCTCTGGTTGTAATTGCAACCCTGTCCGTCTCGAAGTAACACTAGCAATAAAAGTGTTGTCCAAAAGTAACTTTAGCAATATTCACAATGAAAAATATATGGTATGATCACATGAAATAATCATAACATATATCATTGGTCAACTATAATATATAATTTCACTATCAACCCCATTTTGTCCAATTTTAAAATTGATCTTGGTCAATTTTTGATAAAGTATCTCGTTCCGTCTATGAGTAACGTTAACAAAACAGTAAGGCCGGTCCACAACGTAACGCTAGCAAAATATTTCCGTCCAACTGTAACACTATCAAGTACATGGTCCGTCTTTCTAATAACATTAGCAAAAAAACTTTTGTTCAAAACATTACGATTGCAAGAGCCTTGTGGAAAATCTGGACGTACACATTCTACTGTGCTTCGACATCAAAAGCTAAAGGTGCTACTTTCGTTTTTAACATTGTTAAAACTTAAAACAAGTCAAAAATAAATCAATTTCTATCGGCAACTATCGAAAACGCATGTCGTCATTGCGAACATTACACTTTGCTAACGTAACATGCATAGGACAGAAATATTTAAGATAATTAAGAACGGTAATACTTGCTTTTTTCTAGGCCATTCTTCAATCCACGAACTCCAATATCGACGCCATTTCAAAAACAAATGAATCACGGGTAATTACGCGGCTACTTTTGCAGTTCACGGTAACTTTCCATTTGCGATCGTGACATAATCGAGAGGACAGACAAAATTTCCATAACGATAGCAAAGACAAAAACACTTGATTAGAAGAAAAAACAGATGGTAAATGATAATTAGGTCTGACTGGAAAACTTCCGATGTGGTTTACAGTCGTAAATGATCGATAATTTCCAGAAATTTCAGATCCATGCATTACGAAAGCACCGAGTAATAATGCTAACGTAACGTGAGACAATGGGACAGACAATTTTGCAGTTGTGACCCTCTCTCATTAAATTAATATAAACTATTAGAAATAAAGTGTTAAATGTTGGGAAAATGTAATTTCTGAAAAAAAAAATACAAAGAAAATTCAGGCAGTGAGACATGTTGTATTTGTTTGTCTTGTTCCATAACATATTTGTTTAAAGATGCTCTATGCTAAATTGACGGGAGTCTTTTCCGTCCTCATTTGGGGTTGGCCTGTTCAAAGATCGCACTTGGCAGGAATTAAAGCAAGGAAAAAGAGATGAAATTTTATTTAGTTTATAGACAGTCATTTAATGATAATTTCAATAAATTATAACACATTGTTTTATGGTAATTGAAATTTTCCCAATTAACTCCTTTCCGTCCATGTAACATTAGCGATATGAAATCTGCCAGTTGGAAAAACAGAAAGACCTCCTGTTGTTGGGGCAGTTGCTAGTCTTTTTTTTTTCAAATTAAAGTTCATTTGTGTCAGCAAAACAACACAAGCTCGGTTGAGAATGTGACCATCAAATGCAGTTTTGTAGTTAAAACCCTTTCCACGAAAATTACACATATATTTAAAGATATGTTTATGCACCTCTTTTTTGTATATTTGCTGTACAGCCCTTGTTTTAAAACACTTCACATTCCTTGCATCTGTACTGGTTTATCTCTGCATGTGTTTGGACATGTTGCTTCAAATCATATCTTGAATTGGAGGTCCTTTCACATAGACAGCATGAATGGCCTGATCCTTAATCATCATAGAATGCAACATAGATTGTCTGTCTTCTTAAACTGGAACAGTTTCATTATTATTATTTTTTTACAAATGCTACACTCATACTGTTTATTATTGTTCATATCATAGGTTTACATGTCAAGCTGCATGGTGTTGTCCCTATTTGTCTCTGTAATATTTGTCTCTGTCATTTCCATTTCCTGAAAAAAGAAAATGATTAAAATATACATGTATTGTTATGAAAGGATACGTGATTCAATTCTGAACAAACATTTTTTCAATGTAGGATTATCTTTTTACTTTTGTGTTGCTTTAACCCTTTAAGGTATAGAGATAAGGCTTATCAGTGACACCATAGGTATAAACCATCCGATTATCGAAGACCATTAACGCATACATAATTAGTCACCCTGGGTACCTATTTGCACAGGATTATCTCAGATAATTGTTATTGATTGGGGTACTGTTAATCAAACCCAAATTAATGCATTTTACATTTATATAATAGATTTTCTCAAAGAATAAAAGACGACAAGAACAAAATTTCCTTTAAGTTGGTGTTTTTTTCTTTAGTTAGTGATACATTCATATCAGGATTAAGTTGTAGAAAATTAAACAAACAATGAAAATGTATATTACAGTGTGAATTATACAAAATCAAAAGTAATTAAATGACTTATGTGTTCTCCCTGAGAGATCCCTAATTTGTTTTTCTGTTTTGTCATCAATTGCAGGGAATTTTGTTGCCGAAAAATACCATTCATGACTCGAGATACATACTTTGTCTTTGCATATTTATCAACAAAGCTGAATCGTTTTACTTCAATGCCCATTCAAACAGTTTCCAAAATGAAGAAAAGAATGTTTTTCAACGCAATATTGCTTTGTAAAGAAGTTAAACCTGTCCTTCTAATAAATGTAAAACAGTAAAAATCAATTCATTTTGGCAAAGAAACATGCTAATATTTCCGTAAAATATGTGCCCATGGGTGATGAATTTACCAAAAGCTCGTAGTTGTAGTCAAAGTCGGAGGAATGATCTAATTTGCTTGTCCGTGAATTGGTAATATTTATCAACATTTCATCATCTTCAGGCTTAAAGAAACGATCAAATTACTGCTCTGAATCTACATTGATGTCTGACTTGCGATTGGAAACACCAAATTGGCTAAATATTTTTAAAAAAGCCGTCTTTATAACGTCAATTATTTGACGGCTCGATTTTCAATCGCCTTTAAACTTTGAACAATAGCTCCGTGTCATAAACATCCTTTACAGGTCGCGTGCCGTATGCTCTCGTTTTAATTGGATAGTATTTTTAGAAATGTGTTAAGTTACTAAAGAATTGCATGAAATCCTTATCGAGTCTTTACAAATCGGCAGTGTTTTGATCTTTTATGACCGGAAGGCTTCTCATTAATTGGGTTGGTAATTTGGATTCCCTTCATCTCAATTTGATAGCGTTATTTCCATAAGCGTGTCGTGAGACCATTATCAAAAGATTCTCTCTAGAGCAAAAGTTTAAACTTTGACCCTATGATTTTATCATCGGAAATGAAAGAAGACATATTTATTTAAGAGGAAAATAAAATTTTGAGAAAATGACGTGTGTGCAAAGATGTGTTATTAAGAGCTAAAGTTGAATCAATTTTTCAGCTATCAAAAAGCGTTCTATGCGGTAATCGATAGAACGTCAAAATAGGTTTTATACGGTAATAGGTAATGGCGAAAAGCGTTTTATACGGTAATCGATAAGGCGGCGAACGACGCTATATACCGTAAAGAATTAAAGATAGATACATGCTTTAATTGTAGTTAGCCATTGCACACAAGACAAACCAGTAATAAAGTAAAGTATAAAATAACTCTAAGGCGACTCTGTGGTGGAATTTTTAATGTCGTAGACTTTAATTAACTCATATTTCATCGCTTTGGGCTTGATTTTCAGCCACAGAAGTAAAACTTATCATAAAACATCCTCGACTGTATTGTCTGTTAGTGTTATTTCTTAACAAAACTACTTGTTAATGAAATTAGTTTATAGAAACTAAAGAGTAAAGTAGTGTCTTAGAAAAACAGTTTACTTAAATGAGTTAACAGAGTAACCTTTTGATATGTGAAAAAACTTAATGTAGAAATAGCCACATCCAATTGGTGAGACCCTGAAAGTACTGGTAAGAGGTTCAAGAAAAGGACCCAACCAGCCTTCAGTTCTTTTGTTATCTTTTCCCTGACCACTTATGGGTTTTCCCTAGCAGACCTCAAATCTTTTCATTTCTGTGATACACAGGGACCATTGAAGCATAGAGAGAAACCAGATTAAATCAGATTAAATCCTTCTATCAGAAATGTTTTAGACTCAATATCATAGCCCTTTAAGTTTCGTGTGAATCCTAATTCAAATTTCAAATTCAAAACCTCTGCTCGATATCCATGCCATAGCAAATCTTGCGACACTTTACTAATGGAAAGGGGTTCTAGGAGGTATTTGGATTTGATTGCATTTCATTTCTGAGTGATCCCCTTTACACAACAAGCATATAAAACAACAACTCCTGGCAGAATTGTAGTCATAACAGTACCTCTTATCAGCATTTGGGAGCTTTGTATACCTCAATTTGCATTTTTGGCAACTTTAGGAACAGAGGCAGACATGGTCATGGTTCTAAGGCAAAGGTCTGGGTTAATTTTTGCCCATAATAAAGGATTATTAACGGTTTCGTTATTTCCTAAGCCATGATCTGTAATTTTGTAATGTAATGGGAGAATGCTATTTATACTAATTTTCATTATAAAATGTTCAATAAATATTAGTTTTCTTGTTTGTTTTTCAAAATACATGATTTCAACTTTTTTGCCACTAATCACACTGCTTATCCACAAATGTCTCGTCCTCAGTGAAAATCACTGGAACAATTCTAGAATTATACCATCACTGTTCCAGAACTGATGTACAAGAACTAATTAAAGTCATCAAGATCAGGTCCAGTTAGTGTAATCCTCATCAACTGATCTAAAGTGTCTGTTGTTAGCCTACACCTCCAGTCACTTTTTACTCTTTTCATAGCTGAAAAAGATCTCTCACAACTGGCATTAGACAAAGGATAAACACTTGTCAAATGCACAATTTTGAGGATGTTTTGGTAGTCACCTCTACCTTGGTCTTGCTCACTGATCCTTTTCCAGACAGCTAAAGGATGTGCATTTCTGAAATCAGCATTGCTGGAAACATGCATCTTTAATTCAGAGAATTCATGTATAGCCTGATCAATCACACAACAGTTTTCAAGCACAGATTGGAAATGAATATAAATGTGTCTCACTTCATCTCTGCCATAAGTAAGTAATGCTGCCTGATCACCAGGCCAATTTTTATGGTCAAATGCATGACATACAAGAAAATTTGGATCTTCATACAGATTTTCAAATCTGGCATGCAAGCAATCAAGCAGTGACTGAATAATGACTTGTTTCTGTCTCTCAAGACAATCTGTTTCAACATAATTTCTTAATGTATGGTCTTTGTAAGTGTGATCATTTCCCAGACTGTTTTCAAATTCTACAAGTGATTGACCAGGATTTTCCATTTGATTTCTCAATTCCAATTCAGCAGCTTGTAGTTTTGTTACTGCACTTGAAGTATTTATATCCTCTCTTTGAAATATCAGGCTAACCTTAGCCAGCTCATTCAATATATCTTTAAGGACACTTAAATACCAGACAAATTTGTACTGAAGTAACCTGTTAACAATTCCCTTTGCCTTTGCTCTATCACCGCCTCTATTAGTTACATCTTCAGAGTAGCTCTGAAGATGTACAACAATTATCTGCCAATTTCTCAATAACTTTGAGGTAGCTCTCAATTTATGATCTATCCACCTAGTACCGTTCACCTTTTCTGGTTTCAAGAACTCTTCTTCCATGATTTCAGCTAGATCCTTGGCTTCTTTATTTCGTTTTGATGAGCCTTCATAGAACTGATAGATAAATCTTAATACTTCTAAAACCTCATCCATGTAAGTTGCTTTAAAACAGTCTTTGACTGCCAGCTCAAGTCTATGGGCTAAACACCATACAGATAGCACCCAAGGAGCCCCTTTTCTGTCTTTAAACAATTGAATCACACCCTTTTTGGCTCCCATCATCACACTGGCACCGTCTGAGCAATACCCTATTACCTTTTTATGGTACTCTTGCAAGCCAAAGTCACTGAAGGCTTCATCAATGGCAGCAAAAATACCTTCCGCTTTGGTGTTTTCTGGTTCTTTAATTTCAATTTTAAGTATTTTATAACTGGATAAAAATCTTTGATATATTTCACCATAATTACCTCTTTCTCACTCTCTGTTCTATCTGTTGAACCATCACTGAATATACTGAAATAATCAGATTGTTCCAAGTCAGATTTAAGTTCATCAAAATAGGACTCTGCAATACTACTAACAAATTGTTTGCAGCTTGTATCATTTTCATATGTAACACCAAGATCAAGAGAGTTTTTCTTGTGAAGTTTCATAAGCTTTGGGAAGTCAGTAAATGGCCGTTCATCTTTGGCTATATGATATGCAATATTGAATAGGTATTTCATTTTGATTAGTTGCTGATCATCCATTTTAAAGAAAGATGTTTCTATTGCTGTAGGCTGTTGACAGGCTTTCTTCTGCATGGCATCCTTTACACTTAAGGCTGTTCTGTGACATAGTGACTTCTTATGATGCACAACACCCTCTTTCTTCACCACTCTATTACCGGTTACAAACTGAAAGACAGCAAAAAGACCCAAACTAAATATTGGAATAATACCCCAGGGCCTGCTACTTTTGTCATCCAAAACATGTTTGACATTATGTTAACTCTTTACCACCTACAGACGACATTGTTTTTACTTGAAGCAGACGACTTTAAAAAGGCATTGTAAACATTTGAAGACTCTCAGTTCTGCTGTTGTGATAAGATTAGATTAAAAAAGCAGTGTGGCAAAAGAAATTGCTTGTCCCAAGCAATTTGTCCTTTTGTCACAATGCTTTTTGAAAGACTCAAACATGTGGCGTTAGGTGGTAAGGAGTTAATCCTTTCCCTAATGCAGACATTTGACAAGATGAGCAATCAAAGTGCGTCAATGTTTCAGAGGGGTCATGCACAAATTCTTCACAACATTAATTATCTTGGCTTGCAGCAGAGCACTTTTAAAAGGTTTTGTAATAATGTTAGAACAAATTTAGTTCTGATTTTAAAATAGGCTGTGTGAAAAGATTTAAAAAAGCATTGTGGCTAAAAGAGAAATTGCTTATCTCGAGCAAAGTCTCCTTTTGTCACAATGTTTTTGAACGTCGTTGCAGGACGCAAAAATATGGCTTGTAAGGAGTACAATACATGTAATAATTCAAGTCGAGGACTGTGATAGTGTGGGGAGAGACAGAAAAGGAAAAGGGTGGGTATAGTACTATGACTCATAGTGACTAGTGTCCGTGTTCATAATACCCCCATTTCCGAGCTAGATAGATTAATAAAAATGTATTTCTTACCGATGATGTCTTATCACGGGAGTGGCGCTTACACACACTACACCATATTTGAACGACGGTCGTATTGTCCTTCCCAGTCTCGTATTCAAAGTCAATGTTGAGCTCTTTTTCCCACTTTCGAACTGTTTTCATCGAGGCAGTTTGCTGTTTCGAGGATCCTACATCGGGTTTAAAAGATTTTCTTTCGGGTGGAACCTCTGGTTCGCTACCCTTCCGTTTAAAAAAATCTGAAATTGTCGCCATACTGATATGTGCAGACAGCGCCGTCAAAATCAATTAGACGCTAGGTCGCCATAAAGCGTCTGGGAGAAGATTATATTGTGCGCAACGTTTTGACGCATTTCCGGTTCGATTGTAAATAGACTAGGCTGTAAATAGATTTTCTACTTTCAGTTTAAAAGACGTAAAACCGAATTTTCGAAACTTTAATTTGAAGGCATTCTTCATTGTGTCGTGATTTTTACAAAATATTCCCCATAAACAACGTCAACTAATGATAAGGCAGCGGGAAATTGGACTCGCAGAAAAAATCAAGTGACTGAATTTACAGCTGGCATTTCTTGAATTGGACTCGCATTTTGCGAGTTAGCGAGTGCTAAAATTGAACCCTGGTTAAATGTGTACTAGGTGCACATGCATATTGTGCAACGGTGCACACCCTGAGTTGCACGGGACAATTCGGTGAACTCTTTTCTCGCTTACAGTTGCATTATAAAACTTAAACATTACAGGTCGAGTTATAAAAGTATGTTATCAAAAAAAAGAAGTAATTTACATTTTAGTGTGAGGCGTTTCTTTTTGACGTCGGTATATATACAACTAGAATGATACATCTGGCAGGTATTTATCGATTTTGAACCATGGAGACAGGTTTTAGACAACTAGACTGTGGGTAAAGGGCATAAACCCACATTGGAGACAAATTTGACATTATTAGAACTACTGTTAAAATTTGTTTATATTTCAATTATTTATCTTTTTCATTGTTTTCTGTAGCATTTTTAACCATGCTAAGTCTTTAGTTTCGCCCTTAACACATCCAAATCGAAAAAATGCTATGCCGCTAATGTTGTCGCAAATAAACGAGAAAGAGACTCCATTTTTTACCATTCTGACTTGAAATGAGACTCCAATCTAGAGCCGACAAAAACATATTTCAGAGAGATATCCGAATATCACCGAATGTATCGATTTCTACATCAACAATGTACCAAAATAACTCGTAAAGCGAAGACTGTTTCAATTATTTGCCGATTTTTAGTTTCCCCTCCATGATTGACCTATCCATACTTTTAAGTGTAGGTCATTTTGTCAGACGAATATATTTTTTATCGGCCCTGTGGGCCTACTGACTTTTTATTTGTCGGTCAAATTGAGATTTTATCGGCCCTGGGCCGAAGGGCCGATCCAATCTGAATCGCTGTGGCGTCCACTTGTTATTGGTTCTGCACCATGCTGTAATGTATTTTGAAATTAAATGTTTTTTGGAACATTAAGTTCAACAATAATATATGTTAACTGCCAGATTGAAGTTGTCTTTTTAACCTTTAAAATATAATTATTTGCCTAATCATTGAATTATGTTGGGTCGGGTGTAGATTTAAGAGGTTTCTACAAGCTATCATTTAAAATAGCTGGCTGCGAAGGTTATAAATGATCCCTTTTGGCTTGATTAAGTTGACCTGTACCTGTAATATTCTTGTTGGAAAGATACGTTCTTTTACATATCAACCATCATACATAAAAGATGAATTTTACAAAACATAGATATATTCAAAGTGTTTTGTATAAACACTTGACTAGTCTACTATACTCATTCATCATTATATAATTTCAATCACCTTTAGCAACATAACACAAACAGCCATTTCTCACCTACAACTAACTGGATATGACAATTCATTTACTTATGTCTCTAGAATCTTCAGATACAGTGCCTGCATGTTTTCTTGGCGATCTCCACAAGGGCAGGTGTCATTGAAAACTTAAAAAAGGAACTTTGTGATGGCAACTGATTTTCATGTAAATCTGTGTCCCTTAAACTGTTGTTTTTAGTATCTGTAGGTCCAAACTTTTGTTCTGTTTTGAATTTTCTTTGAGGTGTCACATAGTCTTGTGTGTCATCAAATAAGACATCTTTTGTTGGTAACTCGTTAATATTGTCTTCAATAGTTTCTTTCATATCAGACTCCTGTTCTTTCCTTACACTTTTTTTTGGTAGCTCTTTTATGTTATCGCCTTCTTAAGGTTCATTCAATCCAGACTGCCTTTCTTTCCTTACTTCTGTTTTTGGTAACTCCTGTATGCCATCGCCTTCTTAAGGTTCATTCAATCCAGACTGCCTTTCTTTCCTTACTTCTGTTTTTGGTAACTCTTTTATGCCATCACCTTCTTAAGGTTCATTCAATCCAGACTGCCTTTCTTTCCTTACTTCTGTTTTTGGTAACTCTTTTATGCCATCGCCTTGTTAAGGTTCATTCAATCCAGACTGCCTTTCTTTCCTTACTTCTGTTTTTGGTAACTCTTTTATGCCATCGCCTTCTTAAGGTTCATTCAATTCAGACTGCCTTTCTTTCCTTACTTCTGTTTTTGGTAACTCTTTTATGCCATCTCCTTCTTAAGGTTCATTCAATCCAGACTGCCTTTCTTTCCTTACTTCTGTTTTTGGTAACTCTTTTATGCCATCACCATCTTAAGGTTCATTCAATCCAGACTGCCTTTCTTTCCTTACTTCTGGTTTTGGTGACTCTTTTATGCCATCACCGTCTTAAGGTTCATTCAATCCAGACTGCCTTTCTATCCTTACTTCTGTTTTTGGTAACTCTTTAATGTTATCGCCTTCTTAAGGTTCATTCAATTCAGACTGCCTTTCTTTCCTTACTTCTGTTTTTGGTAACTCTTTTATGTTATCGCCTTCTTAAGGTTCATTCAATTCAGACTGCCTTTCTTTCCTTACTTCTGTTTTTGGTAACTCTTTTATGCCATCGCCTTGTTAAGGTTCATTCAATCCAGACTGCCTTTCTTTCCTTACTTCTGTTTTTGGTAACTCTTTTATGCCATCGCCTTCTTAAGGTTCATTCAATCCAGACTGCCTTTCTTTCCTTACTTCTGTTTTTGGTAACTCTTTTATGCCATGAAGTATGAGGAGTTTGATTGTAGTCATGAGACTGCTGGTTTGGTGGTGATTCTTGAGATGGATCTGATGTGATGCTTAGTGAACATTGCATAGGTTCAAGGGACTGTGAATGAGGTTTTATTTGCTCTGATTGATGTGTGTACTGGGTTTGATCTTGGTTTGAATACCATTGTGTTTGTGCAATTGACGTTGGTTGTGCAGTAAACTGCTGTAATTGTGTTGAGAACTGCTTCTCAAAGTTACCCCATCTGAATTTGTGTGCTTGTCTATCAAGGTAGAAATTTCTATAAAGTTTCTGCTCCATATAGCCGTCTTAACCTTGTTGCTGATTACCATCCTGAGGGGCAATTTATTAAAAGTGTAAAGTTATGGTATCAGACCTGCTTGAGTTACCTTGGAAAAGAGCGTCTCTCACAGAATCTGATATGCTACTTGGAGGCAAAAGCTGATTTTGGTTATCGTCTTCTATAGACACTGTTGGTAAAACAGCCTTGTGGGGTTGCATCTCAGGAGCTGTGTCAGCCTCTCCATTTGTCTTCAGTATCAGCCCTCTTAGTTCGATGGCTGATAACACAGATTGTACAATGGTAGCATGATAGATAGAATGATCCTCATTGGCTGGACTTTATACAGCTGGTCTTTATTATTTTTTTCAATTCTCTGTAATACTAATGGTTTCGTTATTTCAGGAGCCATGATCTGTAATTTTGTAATGTAATGGGAGAATGATATTATACTAATTTTCATTATAAAATGTTCAATAGATATTAGTTTTCTTGTTTGTTTTTCAAAGTACATGATTTCAACTTTTTTGCCACTAATCACACTGCTTATACACACATGTCTCGTAACCCCTATCACTTCCTTAATGAGGTAATCCTGATCTGTTTCCTTACATAGCTGACTCGCGCCATGATAGCATCGTTGATGTCACTGTCCCTTGGTGTCCCCTTGTTATGTTGATGTCACTGTCCCTTGGTGTCCCCTTGTTATTGGTTCTGCACCATGCTGTGATGTATTTTAAAATTAAATGTTTTTTGTACATTAAGTTCAACAATAATATGTAAACTGCCAGATTGAAGTTGTCTATTAAACCTTTAATAAAATATCATTATTTGCCTAATCATTGAAGTATTTTGGGTCGGTGTAGATTTAAGAGGTTTCTACAAGCTATCTTTAAGTTAGCTGGCTGTGAAGGTTATAAATGAAACCTTTGGCTTCATTAAGTTGACCTGTACCTGTAATATTCTTGTTGGAAAGATACGTTCTTTCACATATCAACCATCATACATAAAAGATGAATTTTACAAAACATTTTTTTTTGTAACTCTTTTATGACATTGCCTTCTTAAGGTTCATTCAATCAAGACTGCCTTTCTTTCCTTACTTCTGTTTTTGGTAGCTCTTTTATGCCATCGCCTTCTTAAGGTTCATTTAATCCAGACTGCCTTTCTTTCCTTAATATTTCTGTTTTTGGTAACTCTTTTATGCCATCGCCTTCTTAAGGTTCATTCAATCCAGACTGCCTTTCTTTCCTTACACTTTGTTTTTGGTAGCTCTTTTATGCCATCGCCTTCTTAAGGTTCATTCAATCCAGACTGCCTTTCTTTCGTTACTTCTGTTTTTGGTAGCTCTTTTATGCCATCGCCTTCCTAAGGTTCATTCAATCCAGACTGCCTTTCTTTCCTTACACCTTTTTTTTTGGTAGCTCTTTTATGCCATCGCCTTCTTAAGGTTCATTCAATCCAGACTGCCTTTCTTTCGTTACTTCTGTTTTTGGTAACTCTTTTATGCCATCGCCTTCTTATGGTTCATTCAATCCAGACTGCCTTTCTTTCGTTACTTCTGTTTTTGGTACTCTTTTATGCCATCGCCTTCTTATGGTTCATTCAATCCAGACTGCCTTTCTTTCCTTACTTCTGTTTTTGGTAACTCTTTTATGCCATCGCCTTCTTAACGTTCATTCAATCCAGACTGCCTTTCTTTCCTTACACCTTTTTTGGTAGCTCTTTTATGCCATTGCCTTCTTAAGGTTCATTCAATCCAGACTGCCTTTCTTTCCTTATTTCTGTTTTTGTTAGCTCTTTTATGCCATTGCCTTCTTAAGGTTCATTTAATCAAGTCTGCCTTTCTTTCGTTACTTCTGTTTTTGGTAACTCTTTTATGCCATCGCCTTCTTAAGGTTCATTCCATCCAGACTGCCTTTCTTTCCTTACTTCTGTTTTTGGTAACTCTTTTATGCCATCGCCTTCTTAAGGTTCATTCAATCCAGACTGCCTTTCTTTCCTTACTTCTGTTTTTGGTAACTCCTGTATGCCATCGCCTTCTTAAGGTTCATTCAATCCAGACTGCCTTTCTTTCCTTACTTCTGTTTTTGGTAACTCTTTTATGCCATCACCTTCTTAAGGTTCATTCAATCCAGACTGCCTTTCTTTCCTTACTTCTGTTTTTGGTAACTCTTTTATGCCATCGCCTTGTTAAGGTTCATTCAATCCAGACTGCCTTTCTTTCCTTACTTCTGTTTTTGGTAACTCTTTTATGCCATCGCCTTCTTAAGGTTCATTCAATTCAGACTGCCTTTCTTTCCTTACTTCTGTTTTGGTAACTCTTTTATGCCATCACCATCTTAAGGTTCATTCAATCCAGACTGCCTTTCTTTCGTTACTTCTGTTTTTGGTAACTCTTTTATGCCATCGCCTTCTTATGGTTCATTCAATCCAGACTGCCTTTCTTTCGTTACTTCTGTTTTTGGTACTCTTTTATGCCATCGCCTTCTTATGGTTCATTCAATCCAGACTGCCTTTCTTTCCTTACTTCTGTTTTTGGTAACTCTTTTATGCCATCGCCTTCTTAAGGTTCATTCAATCCAGACTGCCTTTCTTTCCTTACTTCTGTTTTTGGTAACTCTTTTATGCCATCGCCTTCTTAAGGTTCATTCAATCCAGACTGCCTTTCTTTCCTTACTTCTGTTTTTGGTAGCTCTTTTATGCCATCGCCTTCTTAAGGTTCATTCAATCAGACTGCCTTTCTTTCCTTACTTCTGTTTTTGGTAGCTCTTTTATGCCATCGCCTTCTTAAGGTTCATTCAATCCAGACTGCCTTTCTTTCGTTACTTCTGTTTTTGGTAACGCTTTTATGCCATCGCCTTCTTAAGGTTCATTCAATCCAGACTGCCTTTCTTTCCTTACTTCTGTTTTCGGTAACTCTTTTATGCCATGAAGTATGAGGAGTTTGATTATAGTCATTGGATTGATGGTTTGGTGATGATTCTTGAGATGGATCTGATGTGATGGTTAATGAACACTGCATAGGTGCAAGGGACTGTGAATGAGGTTTTATTTGCTCTGATTTATGTGTGTACTGGGTTTGATCTTGGTTTGAATGCCATTGTGTTTGTGCAATTGACATTGGTTGTGCAGTAAACTGCTGTAATTGTGTTGAGAACTGCATCTCAAAGTTACCCCATCTGAATTTGTGTGTTTGTCTATCAAGGTAGAAATTTCTATAAAGTTTCTGCTCCATATAGCCGTCTAAACCTTGTTGTTGATAACGACCCTGAGGGGCAATTTATTAAAAGTGTATAGTTATGGTATCAGACCTGCTTGAGTTACCTTGGAAAAGAGCATCTCTCACAGAATCTGATATGCTACTTGGAGGCAAAAGCTGATTTAGGTTATCATCTTCTATAGACACTGTTGGTATAACAGCCTCGTGGGGTTGCATCTCAGGAGCTGTGTCAGCCTCTCCATTTGTCTTCAGTATCAGCCCTCTTAGTTCGAGGGCTGATAACACAGATTGTACAATGGTAGCATGATAGATAGAATGATCCTCATTGGCTGGACTTTATACAGCTGGTCTTTATTTTTTTTTTTTAATTCTCTGTAATACTAATGGTTTCATTATTTCAGGAGCCATGATCTGTAATTTTGTAATGTAATGGGAGAATGATATTATACTAATTTTCGTTATAAAATGTTCAATAGATATTAGTTTTCTTGTTTGTTTTTCAAAGTACATGATTTCAACATTTTTGCCACTAATCACACTGCTTATACACACATGTCTCGTAACCCCTATCACTTCCTTAATGAGGTAATCCTGATCTGTTTCCTTACATAGCTGACTTGTGCCATGATAGCATTGTTGATGTCACTGTCCCTTGGTGTCCCCTTGTTATGTTGATGTCACTGTCCCTTGGTGTCCCCTTGTTATTGGTTCTGCACCATGCTGTGATGTATTTTAAAATTAAATGTTTTTTGTACATTAAGTTCAACAATAATATGTAAACTGCCAGATTGAAGTTGTCTATTAAACCTTTAAAATATAATTATTTGCCTAATCATTGAACTATGTTGGGTCGGGTGTAGATTTAAGAGGTTTCTACAAGCTATTATTTACAATAGCTGGCTGTGAAGGTTATAAATGAAACCTTAGGCTTGATTAAGTTGACCTGTACCTGTAATATTCTTGATGGAAAGAGACGTTCTTTCACATATCAACCATCATACATAAAAGATGAATTTTACAAAACATAGATATATTCAAAGTGTTTTGTATAAACACTTGACTAGTCTACTATACTCATTCATCATTATATAATTTCAATCACCTTTAGCAACATAACACAAACAGCCATTTCTCACCTACAACTAACTGGATATGACAATTCATTTACTTATGTCTCTAGAATCTTCAGATACAGTGCCTGCATGTTTTCTTGGCGATCTCCACAAGGGCAGGTGTCATTGAAAACTTAAAAAAAGAACTTTGTGATGGCAACTGATTTTCTTGTAAATCCGTGTCCCTTAAACTGTTGTTTTTAGTATATGTAGGTCCAAACTTTTGTTCTGTTTTGAATTTTCTTTGAGGTGTCACAAAGTCTTGTGTGTCATCAAATAAGACATCTTTTGTTGGTATCTCGTTAATATTGTCTTCTTTAGTTTCTTTCAGATCAGACTCCCGTTCTTTCCTTACACCTTTTTTGGTAACTCTTTTATGCCATCGCCTTCTTAAGGTTCATTCAATCCAGACTGCTTTTCTTTCCTTACACCTTTTTTTGGTAGCTCTTTTATGCCATCGCCTTCTTAAGGTTCATTCAATCCAGACTGCCTTTCTTTCCTTACTTCTGTTTTTGGTAACTCTTTTATGCCATCACCTTCTTAAGGTTCATTCAATCCAGACTGCCTTTCTTTCCTTACTTCTGTTTTTGGTAACTCTTTTATGCCATCGCCTTCTTAAGGTTCATTCAATCCAGACTGCCTTTCTTTCCTTACTTCTGTTTTTGGTAGCTCTTTTATGCCATGAAGTATGAGGAGTTTGATTGTAGTCATGAGATTGCTGGTTTGGTGGTGATTCTTGAGATGGATCTGATGTGATGCTTAATGAACACTGCTTAGGTTCAAGGGACTGTGAATGAGGTTTTATTTGCTCGGATTGATGTGTGTACTGAGTTTGATCTTGGTTTGAATGCCATTGTGTTTGTGAAATTGACGATGGTTGTGGAGTAAACTGCTGTAATTGTGTTGAGAACTGCATCTCAAAGTTACCCTTTCTGAATTTGTGTGCTTGTCTATCAAGGTAGAAAGTTCTATAACGATTCTGTTCCATATAGCCGTCTAAACCTTGTTGTTGATAACGACCCTGAGGGGCAATTTATTAAAAGTGTAAAGTTATGGTATCAGACCTGCTTGAGTTATCTTGGAAAAGAGCGTCTCTCATAGAATCTGATATGCTACTTGGAGGCAAAAGCTGATTTTGGTTATCGTCTTCTATAGACACTGTTGGTATAACAGCCTCGTGGGGTTGCATCTCAGGAGCTGTGGCAATCCTGTAAAAGGATAGAGGGAATTTTTTATTGTTTACAAATGGTCAAAGCATGCAGGGAATGATACATATTGTCTGTGAGACCTCTCTTAAAAGCCAAACTCAATAATTGGTAGAGTAAAGTTGTGACTACATACTTATATACCGACAAGAGCACGGCATGCGATGCAAATGCTCATCTGATTGCCTGTCTTTGGGAAAATAATGTTGTGCTACTAATCTTGTAATGATCATGAATTTATATGGGCAAGAATTTGGTATTTGAACTAAAAGTGGGACATTTAAGATATTTATTCAGATATTGAGATATAATGTTTGAGGCAAAATATACATGTTTTAAGCCAAGCAATTTTGGTGTGTCTGAAGAAGATGCGTAATTCTTGATGATTTTTTTCACCGTAACTTCTAAATCAATGTCTTTCAATAAATTTTAAATTGGTTATATCAGTTTGCCTTCATTGTACACAACTTACCAATTATGGTCTCAACTATTTGTTTATTCAGTGATGGATACTGCGATAACTCAGAATCAGTAAGACTGCTGTTTGAAAGCTGGTCGGAGAAAAAGGCCGTCAATAGGTATCTGCCAACCCGTTTCCCATCCCGCACAAAGGTACCATTGTTGTTTCCTCCAGGGGACACACAAGGTGCCGACTTGTTGAGAGCCGTTTGATACTGGTCCTGATGTAAGTACACCCCCATCCCTTGAACCATCTCTTGCATCTGTAAAATTAAAAACAGTATAAAAGCTCAATGTATCTATATTGCAGGATGGTTATTTGTTGAACCCTTTACCACAAAGAAAAGCATTTTGACGCCTCTATCATGACTTTTGAAAAATAGTCACATTATTGTCTGGTAAATTATTGTCTTTTAAGACATTCATTACCAAATCTGTTATCGCCAAAAAGTCATGCTTTTCACTGACAATCGGACACTATACCAGACATAATCAAAGCTGAATAGAGGACCATCGCTCAGGGTAGCATTTTAAATGGGGAACAACATTGCAACACTGGTTATTTATCTGTCTGTGTTGTTAATGTGTGTGTTCTTTTTCCTTTAAATGGACATTGGCAACAAACCCAGATCAGGGGTCTAAATATGTTAAAGAGTTCTGATTTACCGTTATTTTTTGTGTTTAGTCAGTGAATTAAACCTGCAACCTGAGATTGGCAGGGCCTCTCTTGAAATGCTTGGCTGGCCAACGCACAGAAACCTTCTGTTCCTCATGGGTAATTCGTTACATTCACACCTAATTAGGACAACGAGGGGTGGGGTTGGGGGGGGGGGGTGTGAGGGGTTCTCTATAGACCCATCTGAATGTCTTTAATTTTAATTTCCACCATAAAAGTTATACATGTATATGCAATGACAAAAAACATATTCTGTAAATCCATATCCTGTTCGTATATGCTATAAAAAGCAATGTGTGTATTACAAAATAAAACTTTGTATTGTATTACAGCTGCATCTTCAAAGTTACACTTCCAATATTTGATGAAACTGATGCTATTTTGCTAAGTTTTATGTTAAATCCACTAATAAGGTCCCTCATTGAAGTTGTCTATTAAACCTTTAAAATATAATTATTTGCCTAATCATTGAACTATGTTGGGTCGGGTGTAGATTTAAGAGGTTTCTACAAGCTATTATTTACAATAGCTGGCTGTGAAGGTTATAAATGAAACCTTAGGCTTGATTAAGTTGACCTGTACCTGTAATATTCTTGATGGAAAGAGACGTTCTTTCACATATCAACCATCATACATAAAAGATGAATTTTACAAAACATAGATATATTCAAAGTGTTTTGTATAAACACTTGACTAGTCTACTATACTCATTCATCATTATATAATTTCAATCACCTTTAGCAACATAACACAAACAGCCATTTCTCACCTACAACTAACTGGATATGACAATTCATTTACTTATGTCTCTAGAATCTTCAGATACAGTGCCTGCATGTCTTCTTGGCGATCTCCACAAGGGCAGGTGTCATTGAAAACTTAAAAAAGGAACTTTGTGATGGCAACTGATTTTCTTGTAAATCCGTGTCCCTTAAACTGTTGTTTTTAGTATATGTAGGTCCAAACTTTTGTTCTGTTTTGAATTTTCTTTGAGGTGTCACAAAGTCTTGTGTGTCATCAAATAAGACATCTTTTGTTGGTATCTCGTTAATATTGTCTTCTTTAGTTTCTTTCAGATCAGACTCCCGTTCTTTCCTTACACCTTTTTTGGTAACTCTTTTATGCCATCGCCTTCTTAAGGTTCATTCAATCCAGACTGCTTTTCTTTCCTTACACCTTTTTTTGGTAGCTCTTTTATGCCATCGCCTTCTTAAGGTTCATTCAATCCAGACTGCCTTTCTTTCCTTACTTCTGTTTTTGGTAACTCTTTTATGCCATCGCCTTCTTAAGTTTCATTCAATCCAGACTGCCTTTCTTTCCTTACTTCTGTTTTTGGTAACTCTTTTATGCCATCGCCTTCTTAAGGTTCATTCAATCCAGACTGCCTTTCTTTCCTTACTTCTGTTTTTGGTAGCTCTTTTATGCCATCGCCTTCTTAAGGTTCATTCAATCCAGACTGCCTTTCTTTCCTTACTTCTGTTTTTGATAGCTCTTTTATGCCATGAAGTATGAGGAGTTTGATTATAGTAATGAGACTGCTGGTTTGGTGGTTATTCTTGAGATTGATCTGATGTGATGCTTAATGAACACTGCTTAGGTTCAATTTGCTCTGATTGATGTGTGTACTGAGTTTGATCTTGGTTTGAATGCCATTGTGTTTGTGAAATTGACGATGGTTGTGGAGTAAACTGCTGTAATTGTGTTGAGAACTGCATCTCAAAGTTACCCTTTCTGAATTTGTGTGCTTGTCTATCAAGGTAGAAAGTTCTATAAAGATTCTGTTCCATATAGCTGTCTAAACCTTGTTGTTGATAACGACCCTGAGGGGCAATTTATTAAAAGTGTAAAGTTATGGTATCAGACCTGCTTGAGTTATCTTGGAAAAGAGCGTCTCTCACAGAATCTGATATGCTACTTTGAGGCAAAAGCTGACTTTGGTTATCGTCTTCTATAGACACTGTTGGTATAACAGCCTCGTGGGGTTGCATCTCAGGAGCTGTGGCAATCCTGTAAAAGGATAGAGGGAATTTTTTATTGTTTACAAATGGTCAAAGCATGCAGGGAATGATACATATTGTCTGTGAGACCTCTCTTAAAAGCCAAACTCAATGATTGGTAGAGTAAAGTTGTGACTACATACTTATATACTGACAAGAGCACGGCATGCGATGCAAATGCTCATCTGATTGCCTGTCTTTGGGAAAATAATGTTGTGCTACTAATCTTGTAATGATCATGAATTTATATGGGCAAGAATTTGGTATTTGAACTAAAAGTGGGACATTTAAGATATTTATTCAGATATTGAGATATAATATTTGAGGCAAAATATACATGTTTTAAGCCAAGCAATTTTGGTGTGTCTGAAGAAGATGCGTAATTCTTGATGATTTTTTTCACCGTAACTTCTAAATCAATGTCTTTCAATAAATTTTAAATTGGTTATATCAGTTTGCCTTCATTGTACACAACTTACCAATTATGGTCTCAACTATTTGTTTATTCAGTGATGGATACTGCGATAACTCAGAATCAGTAAGACTGCTGTTTGAAAGCTGGTCGGAGAAAAAGGCCGTCAATAGGTATCTGCCAACCCGTTTCCCATCCCGCACAAAGGTACCATTGTTGTTTCCTCCAGGGGACACACAAGGTGCCGACTTGTTGAGAGCCGTTTGAAACTGGTCCTGATGTAAGTACACCCCCATCCCTTGAACCATCTCTTGCATCTGTAAAATTAAAAACAGTATAAAAGCTCAATGTATCTATATTGCAGGATGGTTATTTGTTGAACCCTTTACCACAAAGAAAAGCATTTTGACGCCTCTATCATGACTTTTGAAAAATAGTCACATTATTGTCTGGTAAATTGTTGTCTTTTAAGACATTCATTACCAACCAAGCGTGACAAATCTGTTATCGCCAAAAAGTCATGCTTTTCACTGACAATCGGACACTATACCAGACATAATCAAAGCTGAATAGAGGACCGTCGCTCAGGGTAGCATTTTAAATGGGGAACAACATTGCAACACTGGTTATTTATCTGTCTGTGTTGTTAATGTGTGTGTTCTTTTTCCTTTAAATGGACATTGGCAACAAACCCAGATCAGGGGTCTAAATATGTTAAAGAGTTCTGATTTACCGTTATTTTTTGTGTTTAGTCAGTGAATTAAACCTGCAACCTGAGATTGGCAGGGCCTCTCTTGAAATGCCTGGCTGACCACCGCACAGAAACCTTCTGTTCCTCATGGGTAATTCGTTACATTCACACCTAATTAGAACAACGAGGGGTGGGGTTGGGGGGGGGGGGTGTGAGGGGTTCTCTATAGACCCATCTGAATGTCTTTAATTTTAATTTCCACCATAAAAGTTATACATGTATATGCAATGACAAAAAACATATATTCTGTAAATCCATATCCTGTTCGTATATGCTATAAAAAGCAATGTGTGTATTACAAAATAAAACTTTGTATTGTATTACAGCTGCATCTTCAAAGTTACACTTCCAATATTTGATGAAACTCCCCGGTGAATTAGTTCTGCACCATCACAAATCAAACCCAGTTTGACTGGTCTCTAGTCCTCAGCACCAACCATTATGCCACAGCAGATTATTGCGATGTCTTCAACCTGCAACAAACATCTTGAATAATAACATATGTAGCCAAAACATTTCTCCATCCTATCTTGTTTTATTTGTTAAGTGTAAAAGTACTACCACCTTTGATGAGAAATGAAAAAGTACTTTAAATAAGGTATTTGGAAATGCGTTGAGTGATTGACTCAGGCCCCTGTGCTTTGAATAGTTTTGAAAAAAAGTAAAATATCAACAAAGCTTTTATGCTTAATCATCTAAATGGATACACATTCATAAAAAAATAAACTAATTTTTACTCATTCTCATATGTAAGGACTCATGATAAATGCCAATAGCAACAGCAAATTTAATGATGTCTACAAGGTATTTTCAACATGTGTTAACAAATTGAAAAGGTTACTTTAAAATACATGTATGACTATTAAAAACAGATGTTTGAAGGTTGAAAAGCATACAACCAAAAAAATGACACAAACAGTGCAAATATTTGATGGGAAAAATGAGGTCAGTAAATTTGGTTTTAATGAGGATTTGATATTTTAAACACAAAACAGAATTTCTCTTTGTCAGTTTGAGATACATGTGATATAATATAGTCTATATGATAAAAGTAGTGAGAGTACTTACAGCTAAAACCAATAATGATTCCCGGGATGTTTCTTCTGCGCATTTCGCCATTTCGTTCTTGAGGTGTTTTCCCTCGAAAAAAGAACCTGTGTTCTTGGTTGTATGATACAAAGAGATCGGGCTTTCCTTGTAATCTTTTTACTGATCAAAATGAAGTTTCAAATAAGATCTACAAGTTATGTTTCTCCATTGAGATCGGCGTCCATAAACAAAAACCTTCAATGTTCAACCGCTACAATAGAAATTTAAAAAAACACGCACTTCACGCATGTGTACGGCGGCTTTGTCTCACTTCCTGATAAAGGTAAACAAACTTGTTTTTCGATCATTTATGTGTATATTTCAACAAATTTCCTATCATTTGATTTGATTTATCATGTAAGACAACATGATGAAGTTATGGTCGGTTATTAGACACGGTGAATATGGAATCTCATAAAAAAACTGCCAAGCGTACCCTTTCTGACAGTGATTCAGAGGCAGAGTCTTCTCCGTCACCACTAAATTTTCCAAGATTTATTGTGGTTGAAGCAGAAGACTCAGTCAAACCAAGTACACACATATCACCATTTGTTATAGAGAAAACAATCAAAAGTATTCTCGGTACACCAAAATCAGTCAAAAAACTCAAAAACAACACCATACTCATTGAATGCTTCACAAAGCAACAAACAATCAACATACTCAAACATAAAACTCTATTCAAACAAGCAGTCAAAGTATACCCACATCCATCACTCAACTCATGTAAGGGAGTCATCCGTTGCAAGGACCTCCATTACTGCTCCTCTCTTGACGACATCAAGGACAACTTGAAGTCACAGTCTGTTACTGATATCAGACGCATCAGTGTCAAAAGAGATGGAGTGTTGAAAAACACTAACACATACATAATCACTTTCTCATGTCCCACAGTTCCACCTACACTTAAATTGGATTTGAATCCTTTAAAGTCGACACATACATTCCTAATCCTCTTCGTTGTTTCAAATGTCAATGATTTGGTCACCACACCACAAAATGCACCAACACACCAGTCTGTGCTAAATGCGCATTTGTAGGCGCAGATCACAGCACTGAACCGCACCTGCATGCTGTTTCAACTGCAAGTCTGGTCACGTTGCCTATGCGAAGGAGTGTCAAACTTGGAAAGATGAGAAGGATATCCTGACCATCAAGTACAAGGAAGGCATTTCCTTTGCAGAAGCACGCAAACTTGTCTTGCAACAAAAGCAAGACAAGGAAAGGCTTGTCAGTGGGAACAGCTACTCAGCAGTAGCCTCCCCGAAGCAAGACTGCCATACCTGCGATCTTCTCCTCAAACTTCTTTTGGGGAAGTTTCCAGAAATGGCAGAGGAGCTGAAGGGCAAGGTCCCAGCACCACTTCTAGCATCATTCATTGCAAAACAACCATCTGCTGCACCAAAACCTGCAACTGCACCCAAACCATCTACTTCTGCACCCAAACCTCAAACAGCACCAAAACCTTCTACTGCCACACCAAAACCTGCAACTACACCTAAAGATACTTCTGCACCAACACCTGCATCAACAACTAAAGCTAAACAACCTGCCTCTGAATCAAAATCTAAACAACAACAAAAATCTATTTCTTCTTCCAATGGTCCATCTTCTGGATCAAAGGCAAACCCTTCTCTTTCTAAGAAAGAAAGGAAAAATCTTCTCAAACAAAAATCTCTTTGTTCAAATGATGAACAACACTCAGGTGCTGCGACAAGTTCTGTCGCAAGAACCCCCATTGCAACTTCTAACAATTTTGAAGTCCATGATGCAATGGACACTGAAGAGGTCCTTGAAGGCGACTCTTCAGATGTCGAGCAGTCCATATGGGGGGTTCTTTGGATGATTGGGGTAAAAAACCAAATACCAAGGACCCAAAGTCACCTGCTTCTTAACTTTTTAATCTGCTGCAATGAATTATAGAATGCTTTTTTATACTTTTTTAATTTTACTCTTTAGCGCAATGGCTAATCCAATTATCCAATGGAACTGTCGAGGTCTGAAGGCCAACTTTGATGAGTTGTCACTTCTGATTGATAATCACAAACCTGCTGCACTTTGTCTTCAAGAGACATTCTTGAGGGAGAATGACACTATCTCCCTCAAATTTCATTCTATATATAACAAGATTTACACTGAAGGCAATAAAGCCCAAGGTGGAGTATCTGTCATTGTTAATAACAGTGTTCCTCACAGGCACATACAGCTTGATACTTCCCTTCAAGCTGTAGCTGTGAGATTATCTTTACATAACACTATTACCCTGTGCTCTTTGTATCTTCCACCAAATAAACCTATACACCAAGGTAGTCTTGATGACTTGATATCTCAACTTCCTCAACCATTTTTACTTGTTGGTGATTTAAATGCGCATAACACCATATGGGGTTGTACAGATACGAACGGCAGTGGTGATCAAATAGAGAATTTTATGTCTGTTAATTCTCTTTCGTTCCTAAACGATCCAAGTGCAAAAACATATTTGCATCCAGCTTCAGGATCATATTCTTCTATTGACCTTTCTTTTTGCAGTCCAGTACTTCTCCCTGATTTTTCATGGAGATGTTTAGAAGACACTTGTGGAAGTGATCTTGAGAAATGGCTTGAGGCATCCGCTGCAAATTAAGGTAAAGTGCGCCATCCCCCAAATCCTGCTCATGATCCCCTGCCTTCATGTTGATGACTGCAATATCAAGCAAGTCTGTGATTCTCTCAATTACCTCTGCATTTTCCTCATGCATTTTGGAAAATTTATCTAACTCTTCTAAATATATTGCCATCTGTTGCCTTTGTCCTCCAAATTTCCTTTCGAATCTTTCCAGAGCAAGATCATAACTTGCACATTCATTACAAATAATTTATCTACAATCATTAATTTTTTACAGGTTTTCTATCTACTATAATTCATTCATTGCAAATTTTTATTTATTTTTTCTTTAAACAAATACATTTTAACCTGTTTATATTTTTAATATACATTTATCCACATCATCATAATGCGCACTAAATGACCTTAGTTGGCGATGCGCCTTAAAACACCATTCTTTCATTCATTCATAACTTGCGGCTGAATGCCCTAAAGTATCGAAAAATGTACCATCACTATAATTGATTTTAAACCTTATTGTTTAAAATTCATTAATTAACAGGCATTATTGCGAAAACTTAAGTGCTTGCAATAATATTACAAGAAAAGGGGTATATCAGTATCTCAGTAATTGAAGTATAGTGCTTAGAGTCACACCACCCCTTTCTGCATGGGGTTCATTCTTGGTAATGGTATTTTGGTTTCAATGAGAGGTAGTCTTCCACTTGACTTTGTTAATGCCAATGATTTTTCCAAACTGGACCAGCTTTTACATGTATTTAAACAGGGTTTTATCTACCATCTTTTTTGTTTAAGGCATTGTAATACGTTACAAATACCATTGACAAGATATAAATCTTCCAACAAGATATAATTTATGGATCATGTACCAAAGCAGAATATTATTACAGATCTATTTTAGAATATGATAAGGCCTTCAACTCAAGTACTGGTTACATATCCAAGAATCAAGACTGGTTAATCTAAGTTGTAAGAACTTATTTGAATAATCTTGGTTGTAAGAACTTGTGTAACAGTCGTAAAATGAGTTTACATGGAACACCTCAGAATGCAGATTACAAGCTTATCATTTCTGTCTAACGGTTTCTCAAAGGTGATGAAGCTCACACTAAATCCGTCTGGAGGCCTTAGCATAATTCTAATGTAATGGTGATAATGATATGATGCCAATTTAAACCTTAGGTGAATGACCTGAATATGATAATGGTTCCCTGTATGGCATTATAGGTAATGAAGATAGCATATGGGCTTGAAAAGCCAGTTTTAAATCAATTAAAGGATGTACTGGTTTGGACAAACTTTTCACTGCAGTTAATTCCATCTTCTTTAGTTAACCACTGCCTTCACATACGTTATGGGCTGAATTTTAACACATATCCGGTCAAACCTGATCCCTTTAAAGGTTTTGCGGACATTTTTTTATGTTCTTAATTAAACTGTTATTTTAAGATATAAGCATTATGAGATACTTTATTAAAGAATAAAGAGAAACCGATATGATGAATCAAATTCTTATGAAGAAATTAAATTTCTGGTACTTATTTTACCAGTGCTGTTTTCCTTAGCATGCTATTTTTGCAATCCATGTGGCAGTTCTCAGTATTTTAAAGTGTCACATGATCCTATATGATGGCAGTGGTTAATGTAATGAGTAGGAGTTTGTGGTTTAGGTCTACAAAGCCCTCATGGTTTACCACAAACAGATCAGGTAACCGTTTTCTTATTGCAAGGCATTGTATGAAAAATGACACCATGGAGCTTTTGACTTCATTGCAAGTCTTCATTATCCAATTTTTGTCAAAATGCAAAAGTAGATTAATGAAGACAATACAGGTAAATCTTGTATCATGTGCTTGTACATGCCATTTATCTTTTGCCTTCTTTAGTTTATTCTGCTCATCATTACATTGTTGAAATTATGAGAATCCAATTTGAACATTATTTTTAGGTTGAAATCACATACATGTACATGCTCAATGCAGAATGTAAATGATTACAATACAAAACCTTATATCGATGGCAAACTAAGGTATTCCAGAAATGTTGCTGGTCTATACAGAAAGGAAATTGATTCCAATACAAAACCTCATATCGGTGGCAAACTAGGGTATTCCAGAAACGTTGCCGGTCTATACAGAAAGGAAAATGATTCCAGTACAAAACCTGATACCAATGACGGACTAAGGTATTCCAGAAAGGTTGCCAGTCTATACAGGTACAGGAATGAAAAATGCCAATCAGATACAGATTTATCCAAAGACGACTGTTGTTGCTGCTATGGTGTTCAGTCTCTTCATGTGTAAGAAAACACTGTCAAGGTGATGCAGAATACAAGCAAGTTTTTTACATGTTCGATGATATATTGCAGCTATGTAAGTCTATGCACATGATACAGAGATTTAATGTGTGTAATGAATGATGGCTACTTATTTGGATGCATATCTTTCAGTCACCTGAGTAGACCTGTTTTTTTATGGATATCAATATTTTTTATTTGAAGAATATTGGCCCCTGATTCCAATCCAGTATACCCCTTTTGAACAAGAGATGGCTTTAACGGTATTAAAAGCTTCTCCATGACCCAGAGTGCCATGTAGGTGGCCATTAGGTATCAACATGTTTAAGCCTTACCAAACGCCAAATGTCTGACTGTTCCAAATTGAAAGAGTTTGCAGATGACATTTAGAGGATTGATGAAATTTTAAAAACAATCTTCTGATAGAGCAGAAATCATTGTTGGAAACAGAGGAATTGCTTGTAAGAGCAATTTTTCCTTTTCCCACCATGGTTTCCAGAGTCATCTGCAACAAACAGGTCAAATGTCGTTAATGTTGGTAATGGGGTAAGTCTTTGATATAACATTGGCTGCTTTCAATAGTTTGTGCTTATACTTGTCTCTTTGGAATAACATTGCTTGTTCAGTAGGATATTGCATGTGACTTGACAATGTTCGCAAGTTTTAATAGACTACCTCTCATTAAAATCTAAATTGGAAAAAAGAAAAACCTAACAAGAGTGTTGTTTTTCCAGCTTCATACCTCACAAGAGTGTTGTTTTTCTAGCTTCATTAGAGGTCCAGATCAAATCTGCAAACCTGCTACATCTTTCTGTGCCGTCGTACATAGAAAATACAATAATCGCTATCATTTTCATAAAGTTGGTAGAGTTTTACCCCAAACTTATTTGGCTTAGCAGGGTTGTATACCCTAAACACATCCCTTCCTTTAAAGGGGCAGGTTGTCCCGTTGAAAGAAAGTTATTTTTAGGTTCATATTCATATTTGGTAAAATTGTCTCTCAACATGTCTAGGAAAGGTTTGACTTTGTACAATCTTTGGAACTGTATTATCAACAATGTGTAATTGATCAATATTGCTAGATAACTGTTTCAAGTCATGTTACGTCCAAAATATGGGGTCGAATGCGTTTCATCCTGTGTCCATTAATCGCCGATGTCAGGTTTTGAATGAGTTTCATTGCAATTGTTAGCCCCATAAACCCTTTGATTTTGTCGATCGTAATGGGTGTCCATTTTTTTTTGGCAAGAAAATGGTTTCAGATGATCACTTTCTAAATGGTGTTAATTACAAATTCTTATTTATTTTTTCTTTAAACAAATACATTTTAACCTGTTAATATTTTTTATATCTAGCCATCCACATCATCATAATGCGCGCTAAATGACCTAAGCTGTCGATGCGCCTTAAAACACCATTCATTCATTCATTCTAAATGGTGTTGCACATACAAATCAGTTTCAAATTTAGTTAATGAACCTAATCAACAACAACAAATACATTACACAAAACATATTGCACTATTTTTCTATATTGAAGTTAAACAAATATATTATCACAATGCCCAAATGTCTTTGATGTATTTGGGGGGCTTCCTGTCTTCTGTCAGTCGATTCAGGTAACCCTTGCCAGCAATGTAGATGTATTCTCCAAGTTATACCAAGATTTAGGTGCAAATGATAAACAGCATTTTAAATGACAGACCCTGAGTAGCTTACTCATATAAAAAGGACTCTAGAAGGCCCTTATATTCACAAGATAAGAATTGTCAACTGATCCACATGTAAATTTACATTAATCAACAATCATGAGAAAGTTTCTTTGTAAAAAGATAAAAGGAAAGGTAAGAGTGGTCCTAACAAACACCAATGTTTTGGAGGCAGGACCAGCAAAAGTTGAAATGGTGGAAATGAGTGATATTTGCCCATTTAAGAGAGTATAAAATCACAAAGTGTGTTGTTGTTATTTTCATTTTTTGTGCACTGTTCTTGTATGCAAAATAAGATACTTTTAAAGAAGAAATAATAATGAAATAAGTCTGACAACATTATCATGTGAAGTGCATAAAATGTGTCCTGCAGCTGTCCTGAAAAAGCCCATGTTATATCTGTGAACAAAGGACCCTTCCCTCGGGACAAACTCCTCATCACAGTGATCATTTAAGATCTACTGAAATTCCAAATGATTTTATGGGAACAGATCTGAAGAGGTTTGTATTACATACAAATCCTACCAAACAATTTCGAACTCGGTTGCTGAGCTTACAACTCCATTTCCTTATCAGCTCCATCTACAATATCAAGCACCTATGACAAATACTTTGACATTCCAACAGCAAACAAGACCTAGAATTGATGGAAATAAAGAAGCATTAATTTGAAATGATTTAGTAAGTCTATAAACAAAATATTGGAAGACTAATTGACTCTTTAGTTCGACAGAAAACGGAATTGCATAAACATCCTCTGCGAAATAGTCAAGAACAGCTCTAGAATAGTTCTGACATTGTTCTGGAACAACTATTCCAGAACAGTACTGGAACAACCCCAGATCTGTTCTAGAGCATTTCAACAGATGTTCAAGAACTGTTCTGCAACATTAAATTAGACAAATATTAGAACAATAGATCTAGAACAGTTGTGTTACAACAGTTCCATATTAAGTTCAGAACAGTTCCAGAAATCCTTCAGTAGTACTTCTAGAACAATTCTGTTAGAAAAATCCCTAATATCAGAATGATAGTTCTAGTATAGTTCTGTTACAACAGTCCCAAATTAGGTTCAGAACTGTAGGACGGCAAACAGGAAATATTGGAAGTGAAACCTGAATGATAAAGCAGTGACTAGCATCTTGTTTAACACTGATTTTATTAGGCTTGTGTCAATGACTTCACCAACATGGTAAAGAAGTCAGTAAAATGACATAAAACACTCTTTAACTGTGAAATTTCTATTTTTCCCTTTTGAGCGTCTCAATTTTTATGTATTGTCAGTTTTTCTCTTGAAGATTTCCAGATTTATTGATGGACACTGGGTGAAAATCCTTTCAAGACTTTGTAATTTTCCGTCATCTAGTGAAGGTTTAGGAACCTCCCCTGTTTTTGTTTCCAGTGCGTGTGTGAGTTATGAGTCCCTCACAGGTGAATATCTTCAATGCTAATCGCTTTACTATGCTGTCTACGTCCTTTTCTCTTCTATCATTCACTAATTACAAATTCTTATTTATTTTTCTTTAACCAAATACATTTTAACCTGTATGACCTTAGCTGTTGATGCGTCTTAAACCACCATTCATTCATTCAATGAATTGTCGTAAGAACAGTGAAGCTGAATTTTACGATGGTTATTATACGTTAATGTACAAGAACTTAAATCACTATGTCTCTCTCAGCATGGTTTCAAATTATGGTAGCATTAGGTTTGAATGTTCATGAGGGGTATTGTCTCAGCTAACTAACTGAATTATGGTGGTTCTAACAATCTTCACATGCCCTTCTTTATATTCTAAATATATATACATTTATCAATATCATTTTTTCATCACACACTATTTATTTCATATCACACATTCATTACAAACAATCTATCAACAATCATTAATTTTTACAAATCTTATATCTACTTTTGTTCATTAATTACAAATTCTTATTTATTTTTTCTTTAAACAAATACATTTTAACCTGTTAATATTTTTAATATCCATTCATCCACATCATCATAATGCGCGCTAAATGACCTTAGCTGACGATGCGCCTTAAAACACCATTCATTCATTCATTCATTCTTTATAGGCAGTAGTTAGAGGTATTCCTCCATCTATAATGAGCAGCCATCACCATATAACTAAAAAATGTTGCTGTGATGTAAAGCAGTCAATCAAAATTAGCAGTATGGGACTTTACCTTCAGATACATGATGTTATTACCATTTGACATGCATAAGATTAATATTGTTCTGTCTGACTATGTAAGACAGTTTCATGCCACCTGTTTTCAAATGAAGGTCAGGTGTAGATCACAATGTTATTGAAAACACTTTTGATTTTTACCCACACAACATCCAATTTCATCTGCAAGACCTTGCGTTTGGTTTCCATATCTTGATGTATGCATGTTTGTACTTCATTTGCAGTTACAGTTGTTTGCCAAACACCTTATCTTAAATAAAAAGAAAAGCATAAAATTGACAATTTGAAAAAATATAGTGATGTTTTAAATGTGATGACAAAGTCATCATTCATCTTATAATTACATGTCAGACCACTTTCTCGCCAGGAATAAACCGAGGTTGTAAGCATGTTTATGCTATTGTGCATGACTGATGATGGTCAGTAAGACACTTTGGCAGATTGAATGCTTAATAAAGTGAGATAAACGGACTAGAATAAAATGTATCAAAAGGTAGATATGCTTTTTGTTGAATGTCAACTGCTAGTATCTTAAGGCTAGGTTGAACCATTTCTGTTGCATCTGGTGCGGAAGTTTGACAAGAATTTGTTTAACACCTTCAGAAGACTTCTTAATGTCCAATTAACCAAAAAGCACTGTATTTCTCATCATGCTTCAAGCACTTCATCTTGTTTAATATATCTGAGAGTTCATACAGTCATGGATAGTCCTTAAACTGTGTAATAGTAGGAGAAAAATTGTAAGTCTTTCTGCATTGGCAGCTTCTATCAGCCCTGGCCTACCATATCTGTGTTTCCAGAAATCATATGGAGTCACTTTAGACAAAAGGATTTTCTTTCTTTCAGTGATAAAAGCATTTTTAGGAGCTTCTTGCATTACTTGCAGCCTGCTATAGAATACCACATGTCTGAAAGATCACATGAGAGTCATTGTTTTAATGGCCGTTATAAAAGGTTTTGCTGTACTTTTACCAGTATGGAACCTGATTGGACGCCACCTTGAATAGGCAGTGTCTTATCTGGGCATACACAATTTTAGTACTATAAGACCCGCTCGTCCTTGTGACTCTTTATCTAAACACTTGCATCTTATTCTACTGTGTATCTACTGATTCATGTGACAAAGCCCCATAGTAAGCTTGATAGTTCTGCGGAACTTTATTTGCTGCAAGTGATGGTATTTATTATACGCGTCGCGCGCATGCGCGAAGGCGTATATAGTGATCGTACGGAATCCTTCTTTACCTATAGGGGCTTAATCACCGCCGAGAGTAAGAAAGTAGTTCCAACTTCTATGTTGATTGTAATCTGTCTATAACTGCGTGAGCTCTTATCAAATTAAATCGTCATTTTGTTAAATAACTCTTTCTTCCTTGGTTTGTTTTGGATGCGTCTGTGATGTGCAGGATGGTGATAAAAGGTAATGTAAACTATCCGCATTAATTTCCAAACATCCTAGAACTTCTAGAAGAAGGTATCTAGCGGCACCGGATAACAGTCGAAACGGCCCGATGTCAAAATGTCCTACGTTCAAAACGGCCCGAAATAAGTCAAAACGGCAACATTTTCGGTTTAAAGTGTTAAAACAGGGTAAACCTTTCTTTGGGCCGTTTTGACTGATTGAAAAATCAACAATCGGGCCGTTTTGACCATTCCATGGCCGTTCTCATCGATCTCCGGGGCGTTTTGACATGGGGCCGTCTTGACACGTTCCCACAGTACCCGTATCTAGGCCATGGGATTTCCCCCATCTATAAAGGAATCCCCAGTATTTTTTTTACTCAGTGCAGAACAAAGTCCCTATCTTTTATGATTTGCAAACTTCTTTTAACGACAGGCCTTGTGCCAGAAACGGCTTAGAAACATTCATGAAGAAAAACTGACGGTTATCAGCGATTTTATTTTGTTTCATAAACGCATGACCCAATTTCAGTAATAGGTTTCCGATTCGTTTGTTTGGTTACCAGAGGGTTGGGAACCAGTTCGCTTAGTGAAGTGAAAATACGGCTCCCGATTCTTTGCAGTAATATTGTTATGAAATAAAAAACGACATTGATTAACACATTTAAGCCGCTACTTTTATTTGAAAGCTGATTTTGTAATTGAACAGGACGGTTCATACTAAACAAAAAATCTTTCATTTTTTCATTACAAGAAAGAAAAAAAAATATTGCCTGATGTATAGCCGGGAAATACACCGTGTTTTTCGTTACCATTACTGACCATGAAGTGAGCGTGTGCATTTTACAATGGCAAAATGAAAAAGAACATCTATTATCACCCTTTGCCCAATGTATTGGGGAAATACCTTGCCCAATGTATTGGGGAAATACCTCTATTGTTTCAAATCCTGGAAGAAACACTAAATGTAGGTATTGTTGAGTAGATGAAAAAATCACCCAGATTAGAATGTATGATTGTTTACTTTGTTGTTGAGATCATTTTTTAGACTTATATCTCTCCGATCCTTTTTGATCTACTCTTTTCTTGTGTTCCGGTTCCTGTTCATAACACTCGGGCATGCCTTTGATATGGCATTTAACCCAATATATATTTAATGCACTTTTAAAACTTTTCAATGATCTCTGACTGAAGCTGTATTTGTGCTGAAGTGTTTCTTAAATAACTTGTGACTGTGGCCCCTTGTAGATTGGTATCTTAACTAAAAATGCTTGTTTTCGTCTACAATATCTATTTTGTTGATAACTGGAATAATACTTTTTCATTTGATTAGAGCATTGGGTTTGAGTACCACTGGAGTACTGGGACATGTCTTTTTTGACTTCTATTTTGATTTCTGCTATTCAACAGAAATGTGTTGGTTTGTCTTCAAAAATCCCTTAGATTTCTTTCAAATCCATTCGTACGCACAAACCTCTCAGACCATACTGCGACGCAGTTCAGGCCATTCTGGCCTTTGATTCCCCTTTATTTTCAGCGGTCTTGTTTATGTAACCTTCTGTTTCTTTTGTTTGAGGTAATGTTTTGGTTCATTGATTGATCAAATATTTAAGATAGGTTCTGGACACTCACAGGTTGAAACATTATCTACAGAGTATTTACAAGCATTTGTAAGCATTCAAGCACTAACTTACCAATTTATGGAAATCGATGTGAGTTGCTTGTTTATTTCTGGTTGGATACTCCAGACTCACACAGTATTCTGTAAAACAGTGTAGTTAATTAAGTAACATGCATCTTTTGTTAGACTTGTATGAGAAGAAAGTGAGAGAAGTCAAAGGTGTGAAAACCAATTACAAATCGCAAACGGCAACCTTGAATGTACTGTCGATGTACCATGTCTTCGCTATTTGTAGCAGATCGAGTTGTAATTGGAATTTTTTAAAAAAGAAATTTGTAAAAAGTAAAGAGCCAAATTGATCATATCATTTGGTAACTGTTGCCTTTTTTTTAATTGATTTAATGACATTGTTAAGTGATTCCGAAGCGTTATTAGTTTTACCACATTAGAATCATAAACTTTTAGATTTTCTAAAATCTATCTTCCAAAGTTTTCAAAAACTGCTTTTACATATTGTTCCAAAGATTTTATTTTGATGATACAGTCTTCCTCTGATGTACTCTAAAATCTGCTTAAATCAAGCAAATAATCAAACAAGTCATCTTAAGTGGCTTTATTCTTTGAAAGCCAGTGCTTGATGTCTGATTTGATATGATTCCAGCAATGAAGTATTTGCAAATTTGGTGTGTTTCTTTTAATTGCTAGAGATATTCCTGGTTCCCTTTCACAAATGATCGGAGACTTTTTTTTGAGTAAATTTGGCATGAAATTTTGTATAACGCTGAAAAACCTTACATGAAATTTTGTATCTCTCTTATCATGCATCATGAAGGCCATTGGAATGATTAATTGTTTTCAAAGATAATGGGCTGAAATGACGAAAGGCTAACAAATAGTTCACCAAGTTTATAGGTTGTATCATAATACACTTTAACAGGTTTTTTTTCGTCTTATAGAAATAGTTTGTTGAAAACCTGCAAAATTTCATCAATGGCCGAAATGCATATTAGAGAAGGAAAATGCCAATCTGTTTCTTAAAATCTTCTAGTTTGTAGGAAATTTTCAACTAAATAATACAAATAAGCATTACTTAGCCTTTGTTTTTGCCTAGCTTATACACATTTTACTTCACCAACATCTCCTGTTGTTTTGATACCTAAATCAGAACCCTTTTCTGCCATTGACTTTATTTCCTTGTTGATTAGATTAGCAGTAACATCAAAAGTATGACATCTTATATCATCAAACACAGATGGGCATGTCTTGCTCATTACACTATTTTTGTTATTTGAATTACTGTCGCTAAATGGAACAAAAACAGTTGATTCTCCAACATAATGATTAATGACATATTTACTGTTATCAATGTATTGGAACATATGCTTTTGAGATTTATCTAAATGTTCCCCCTCTGGAAATCTAGTCTTCTAGATAGTTTTGAAAACTTTTGAAGATTTTTTCAGATGCTTTTTAATTCCCATATTTTGCCAAAGAAATTTATCGACTTGTCAGTCTTTTATATAACTTAGCCTATCTTTATCAATAACCTATAGATCACCACCAGACAGATTTTATGGAACCGTAGTGCAAAGCTTTTCTTCATGTTAACCTTCATGACAATATTTAAATCTTCTGATTTCAAAGGTTTGTTAAATTCCATAAATATGACTTCACGCCCTCCACCACCTGATAATATTACAGACCCAGTAATTGGTTTGTTAGATGCTACTTCAGAATAAACAGATGAACAATCTTCTGGTACCAAAACACCAATGACACCATTTTCAACATCTATATCAAAACTTGTTTCCTTCACTTCAGTCGATCGTTTTTAGGTTTTCTCTTGCGAATGTGAACTTTGGACAGTTTCACAGTGGCAGTGTGTGGCATGTGTTTTCTCTACCTTTAACTGATAAGAAGGGCTAGTCGGACCTTGCAAATGATTGGAAGGATTTGGAATGGAATTACTCTGCGGATGTTGCTACAGAGACTGACGCTGCGATACTGAAGCATTCAAAGAATGTTGTGAGGAAGACTGACACAGCAAAACTGAAGCATTCGACAAATGTTGCAAAGGAGACTGACGCTGCAAAACTGAAGCTTTCTACAAATGTTGTGACAGAGACTGACGCTGCAAAACTGAAGCATTTGACCAATGTTGCAACGGAGACTGACGCTGTAATACTAAAGCACTCTGTGGACGTTTTAATTCTTTGCATACCTTGATACAGTTTGAGATGTGTTCTTTCATCTGATACCAAATGGAGCTCATCTGGCTCAGGGTTCCCCGTAAGTCCATTTTCTTTTCATTGATATTTCTAAGCACAATGACAACTATATGTCAACTATAAATGAGAAGTGAGACCTAAACTTATAATTTATAAAGAATAGAAATGTTGCTTTCAGAATGGGCCTCCTTTAAACTCTTAAAAAATTATCTGCAAAGAAAACATGTGTTACTATGTCCGACGCGACTTGCAGAAACACAGCTTTTGTCCATTAGATTAATTTGCTTCATGAAAATCGCTGCAATATACCATCATTCACTCGAAACGCTTTGCACACTCTGATTGGGGAGCTGATAAGAAGGTCCTGCTAAGGCTATATCGATCCCTTATTCGATCAAAACTTGATTATGGTTCTATAGTGTATGGATCAGCCCGTAAATCCTATCTCCAGCTGCTAGATCCAATACAAAACCAATGTTTAAGGCTTGCCCTAGGCGCCTTTAGAACATCTCCTGTTAACAGCCTCTATGCAGAGGCTAATGAACCTTCTCTATATTACAGAAGGGAAAAACTATCTCTTCAATACTTTTTAAAATTGAAATCCAATCCTTTTAACCCTACTCATCGAGTAGTTTTTAACCCCCAATACAAACGCCTTTTTCAACAGAAACCAAATGCTATTGCCCCATTTGGTATTCGCATGGAGCCCATTATAGATAATCTTGGGGTAAACACTGATTCCATAGCCCAGTACAAGTTATCTGACATACCTCCATGGACACTGGACACAGCAAACTTTTTATTTGATCTTACCTCTGATAAGAAATCAGAAACAGATAGAGCTATCTTTCACAGTAAATATAGAGAGATAAAAGAACAATATTCTTCCTACAAACCTATATACACTGATGGATCCAAGGGCGGTGATTTGGTTGCAGCTGCAGCTGTATATGGAGAAAGGGTTAAGAAATGCCGCCTTCCAGACAAGTCTTCTATCTTCTCTGCAGAGATAAGGGCTATTGATCTAGCCCTTAACCTGGTGGAAAATGCAAATTCCACCCGATTTATTATATTTTCTGATTCTCTATCAGTACTGCAAGCCTTATCAAATCAAAAGTTGGAGAACCCTTTGGTATGCCAAATTATTCAAAGGATCTCTCATATTTTGTCTTCAAACAGACTTGTGTTCTGTTGGCTTCCAAGCCACACTGGTATCATTGGTAATGAACATGCGGATAGATCCGCTAAATCAGCTCTTAACCTTCCCATTTCAGATTTTAAAGTACCATACACCGACTTTAAACCTTCTATTTTAACTTACATCACATCCATCTGGCAATCAAAATGGAATGATGATGTTTTTAATAAATTGCATTCAATTAAGCCTACCCTCGGAGAATGGTACCCTTCTTACAGGTCCGTACGAAGAGAGGAAGTTACAATTGCACGAATCCGAATTGGTCATTCATACATTACACACTCCTGGCTCTTGGCTAAGGAAGATGCACCTGAATGCATTCCATGCAATGCACCCTTTACCATCAAACATATATTGCTAGATTGCATTGATTTTCAAAGAATTCGTGCAAAATATTTCAATGTCAACACTATTTTTGAGCTTTTTGAGACTGTAAGGATTGAATTAATTCTTTCCTTTCTCAAAGAGGTTGGGATTTACAATAAATTGTGATTCCTTACACATTCTAAATATATATACATTTATCAATATCATTTTTCATCACACACTATTTATTTCATATCACACATTCATACAAACAATCTATCAACAATCATTAATTTTTACAAATCTTATATCTACTTTTGTTCATTAATTACAAATTCTTATTTATTTTATTTATTTATTAACCTGTTAATATTTTAAATATCCATTCATCCACATCATCATAATGCGCGCTAAATGACCTTAGCTGTCGATGCGCCTTAAAACACCATTCATTCATTTATTCGAAACGCTTTGGCTATTTTAGCAGTTTGCTACCGAAACGGCACATGTTTCACTCCCTCATTTGTAAATAGCTTATGCGAGTTCAGAAGATTCTAAAGGTACACAATAATTTTTACTAGAATTTTTGGGGCACCACAATATAGGTGGTCAATAATTTTCCATTGGTTCCTTTGAAAGTTTTAATTACCAATGGCCAGTGTGAATGGGGTATAAATAAGCATGCCATTTACTTATTTATTCTAATAATGGGATACACCTTTAACAATATGAAATGAGTGAATGCCTTTCATTGTAAGCAATACATTACTGGATACTGATTCCAATTGAATAATGTCAATGTAGAACACAAAGCATTTGTATCTTTATCAGTAATGAGATTCTCCATGCAGAACTTATATAAAGCCTCAGCATTTGCAAGAGTTCCTTTCTGGCTTCGCTCTTGGTTTGTAGCTTTACTTTTTTTACAAGACACCCCTCCAATTATCGCAAGAACTTTTTCCATGTCTGGAACATAAGTAACTTACATTAAAATGCAAGCTTGTGCCTCTGATATGTGCTGCAATGGTTGTTTGGACCTACACTGACCTACAGCCTTAACTAGATTGGATATCATGTTTTATGTTTACAGTCTCTTTTAAGTGTTCATTACTCTAAGGAATTCATGTGCTGAAGAACTGTCAAGTTTTATATCTAGAGATTAAGACTGCCAATTCCTTAATCATTCAATCTGTGCATCTGTCATTTGTGATTTGCATTGTCGATATCTGTTTTAGCCATATAAGCCCCTCGCCGCAATGTCAAAAGTAATGCAATCTCATCATGAAAGGATGCATAGGTTACTGTAGAGAGCTCTGGTTTAATTTTTTTTTTTTTTTTTTTTTTATTTTTTTTTTATGGGTTTTACATCACATCAACATTATTTCAGTTATGTAGCGATGCCCGACTCTTAATGATGGAGGAAGACCCCATACTCAACTGCCCACAAGGGCTGGTCAAGGTGGGTAGAACCATCGGCATTCCGTAAGTCAGTCGGGAGATTGCCTCTCATGAAAATCCATATCCCTCTCAGGATTTGAACCCACGCGGAGAGGGGCCATGTGATTTCAAGTTCTGTACTCTAACCACTAGGCCACGGAGGTCTGGTTTAATGAAGTCGTTTATAGATTGACCTTTGGGAAAACTAAGATGGTGAATTAAGCAAGATTGACCCGCTGCTTTCTTTGGTACCAAGCCAATCAGACACTGATTTGTAGAATCTGGAATGGCTTGGTCACAAATGGACCTTTAATGCGAGAAGCTAATATCTCAGAAGAGAGTTTTTGTTGTACTTCCATTGAAATTACCATGGCCGATTTAAGGATTTTGGATAATGTGGCTTATCTAGGTCCCATGTAACTGAGCTGGAAGCCGTATCGAAAACCCTTGATTTAATACAACATTTTAGAGTATCCTTAAAGATGTTTTGCCAAAGTTTTCAAATGAATTGGGGTGATTGGGGACTTAATGTTTCTTTGACTTGAGGGCTGAATGTTGTGTTGCCACTTGTGAGATGGTTGAGAATGGAGCCTGCTCTTTGCTTGAATAAGAACAGTTGTTAGCTGAGTGTGAGCCTCAGCAGAAACCACAGACATGTGGGTGGGTGCATTTTGCAAATTGAAATTGACCCCTTCTGTTGTAGGTCCAGCAAGTGTTGTCGAGAAAGGGTCTTTGCTCGTAATTGCTGTTAGAGGTCCTGTTGGAGAAGTTATGTTTGTTTTGTTGAAAGGGACGAAAATTCGACTGGATTGTATATTGCGTCAAGAGAGTGCAGGCCATTAGCCAAAACTCTGTATGTAACCTGTCCCAGGGGTAGAGTTGCTGTTCTCTGAGCATCCTGAACTGGATGTCATAGGCTGACCAAGCCTGGTATCTTGTCCTAACCGCAAAATCACAAACGATCTCTGCATACTTCATCAGGGCTAGAGTTTCGTGTGGGTATTTTAACGGGTATATTGCTACATATCCTAGAAAAGCTGAAGTTTTCAATAGTGTTTAACGTATGATTTGGGGATTTAGGCACAACATTTATGTTAGAGTGTTTATCAATTTGTAGTGTAAACTTTTGTGCTGGTGAAGATTCTGATGGCAAAAAAAGAAGCTAAATCAATAAATTTATAAGCCCAAATCATTTTCTGTAATGACTTTTTTATTTGTGTATTAATAGGAGTGGAAATGGGTTCCTAAAATTTCACAGCATTACCTCCCACAAATGGCTGGGCGTGTCTTATCTATCATATTGTCAAAGGAAGACTCCTCCTCTGAAGAAGACTCCTACTGCGAACTGTCATCTCCCCATATTCTAAATATATATTTATTTATCAATATCATTTTTTCATCACACACTATTTATTTCATATCACACATTCATTACAAACAATCTATCAACAATCATTAATTTTTTACAAATCTTATATCTACTTTTGTTCAATAATTACAAATTCTTATTTATTTTTTCTTTAAACAAATACATTTTAACCTGTTAATATTTTTTATATCCATCCATCCACATCATCATAATGCGCGCTAAATGACCTTAGCTGTCGATGCGCCTTAAAATACCATTCATTCATTCATTCATTCTGAAGAGGACTCCTACTGCGAACTGTCATCTCCCCATATTGGTGGGACTTCTCGCTCATTGTTCTGAACTGGCTCTGGTGTCAGAGGATGGGGAGGGGCTAGTTGGCAGGACGGCGATGTATCAGGAGCCCTCGTTGGTAATGGTATGTTCCTTATGTGCGAGGTTTAGTCCTCAAACGTGGGTACATCCAGATTCACAGTTTTCATTACGACAGGCATCTTCCGTTGGCCCCGGGACTTTTTAGTTTTCCCCTGCTCATGGTCGGGGGGGGCAGCTAGTTAGTGTTGACGTGACTTTCCTTTTGGGCCCCATTGTAATAGATACACCTTCTAAAGTCCGTAAAACAAGTTAAATAATAAAAAAAGCTAATGAATAAAATTCTCTTCCTTCTCTATATCTATAAAAATGGTGAAGTGAAATCTGATTGGATTCGGCACCCCTCGTAATTGAGGGTGGCTGTTGGTTGGTTGAAAATTATTTGGGCAGTCAAAATGTATTAATAGCAAATGTTTACCTCTCTTTGTCTAGATAGGTTTAACTTGTAACGGCATAACTATTAGTTTCACAACCTCGCCATAAATCATTTTATTCGCCATAAATTATATTTGTCTGTGTCTTTTTCATTTTGAGCCAAAACTTTTCTCTCTATGTGTGCTTGGTATTCTTCGTCACTTACATTTTCCTTTCGTGGGCAACACAGAGATCACACTGATCCTTTTTGGGTCTAAATAAGGACAGGTTCATGTCATTCAATATACTCAGCAATTTTTGTCTGAATATAGAAAATAATTGTTTAGAGCAAAACAAATTTTCCCTCAATGTTTTCTAGCGTTATCTGCAACAACCTGGTCAAATGTCATTATTGTTTAGTAATGAATTTACCTAGTTGTTTACTATCTATTGGAGTATCTGAATTTGAACACAAACAATGATCGCAGGCCCTATGTTATCAATTCCAGTACTCTCAACGCAAGGACAAATAAGCTCAAGAAAAAGTACTATAGACTTGAAACAGTGCTAGACTTACTGCATAAACCTGTCTCAATGTATCAGATCTTCAAACTCAATACTGTTGTGTCGTTCCCTTCTGGACAACATCGATTACTCAATCGGGTTATGTTGTAACAAGCATCATTCCAGCTCCTGTTTGAAATTTAATGATGTTGGGTTAGTATCATTTGCTCTTTTACATCTCTTCTGCTGTATTTCTGCAATTTGGCAATGTCATTTTGATGATTCATGGAAAAAAGACTTTACAAAAAGACCTGGATAAGCTACTAAGAAATGTAATCATTCCATTTAATAACTGCCAAAGATACATATCTGTATGTATTGTTAGAAAAATGATCTTGTCATAGGAAAGAAAATATTGTGGGAAAAGGAGAAATTAATTGTTTAGAGCAAAACAAATTTTCCCTCAATGTTTTCTAGCGTTATCTGCAACAACCTGGTCAAATGTCATTATTGTTTAGTAATGAATTTACCTAGTTGTTTACTATCTATTGGAGTATCTGAATTTGAACACAAACAATGATCGCAGGCCCTATGTTATCAATTCTAGTACTCTCAACGCAAGGACAAATAAGCTCAAGAAAAAGTACTATAGACTTGAAACAGTGCTAGACTTACTGCATAAACCTGTCTCAATGTATCAGATCTTCAAACTCAATACTGTTGTGTCCTTCCCTTCAGGACAACATCGATTACTCAATCGGGTTTGGTTGTAACAAGCATCATTCCAGCTCCTGTTTGAAAGTTAATGATGTTGGGTTAGTATCATTTGCTCTTTTACATCTCTTCTGGTGTATTTCAGAAATATTGTCAATAAACATATATTACTTGATTGCTTTGTTTGTCAAAGAATTTGTGCAAAATATTTCAATGTCAACACTATTTATGAGCTTTATGAGACTGTCAGGATTGAATTAATTCTTTCCTTTCTCAAAGAAATTGGAATTTACAATGAATTTGATTCCTTACACATTTTAAGAATACATTTATCAATATCATTTTCTCATTACATACTATTTATTTAATATCACACATTCATTACAAACTATTTATCTGCTATCTTTATTTTTTACAAATTTTATATCTACTATCATTCATTCTTATTTAGTTTTCTTTAATCAAATACATTTTAACCTGTTAATGATCTAATATACATATATCCACATCATCAGAATGCGTGCTTAATGACCTTAGCTGTCGATACACCTTATAACACCATTCATTGGGAAGTTCTTTTGAATACTGTCTTGCATTTTGAACTCTCTCAGGTTCAGACTCGTCTTCGTCTTTCTGCCCCCCCCCCCCCCCCATGGCAGGGCGGGGGTTAGAAATTGTCCTGCCACTGCGCTGCTGAGTGGTAGAACCCCACCAAGTGCCTGCCTGTTTGCCGTGGGCTGCGACTCGTGTCGCCTGATGCAGGGATCCTGGTGGTTGAGAGAAACCAGGGTTAGGCTAGTTAATACCCTGTTTTTTCAATACACCACTTTGGCCTGAATTTGGGCTAAACGAGAGGTCAGGAAGGCCCGACCTGATCAATCGGCTGGTCATGCCTTGTCATGGGCAACTTGTTTTTTTCATCAATCTTCCACCATACAACATATTTTCAAATTTATTTGAAATTTCTTCACCTTTAGTACCCCATGACGGTGGCCCATGGGTCAATCAGATGAAAGATTTGGTGTTTGATTGACATCCTGTATCATCCCAAATTTATGTCGCTTGCTTGGAATGACATCTTTTGGGACACATTTGTCCAGTCTAGCCCTTTCACCCTGAGTATACCATCCTTGTAACCCTGACTTGATCTGCGATGGGTTTCCCCAGATTAAGGCCCCTTGTTGGGCTCCATGGTGGGCGGGGAACAAGGATGGTGAACTTTTTAAATTAATATGGAATCTCATAAAAAAGCTGCCAAGCGTACCCTTTCAGACAGTGATTCAGAGGCAGAGTCTTCTCCGTCACCACTAAATTTTCCACGATTTATTGTGGTTGAAGCAGAAGACTCAGTCAAACCAATTACACACATATCACCATTTGTTATCGAGAAAACAATCAAAAGTATTCTCGGTACACCAAAATCTGTCAAAAAACTCAAAAACAACACCATACTAATTGAATGCTTCACAAAGCAACAAACAATCAACATACTCAAACATAAAACTCTATTCAAACAAGCAGTCAAAGTATACCCACATCCATCACTCAACTCATGTAAGGGAGTCATCCGTTGCAAGGACCTCCATTACTGCTCCTCTCTTGACGACATCAAGGAGAACTTAAAGTCACAGTCTGTCACTGATATCAGACGCATCAGTGTCAAAAGAGATGGAGTGTTGAAAAACACTAACACTTACATAATCACTTTCTTATGTCCCACAGTTCCACCTACACTTGAAATTGGATTTGAATCCTTAAAAGTAGACACATACATTCCTAACCCTCTTCGTTGTTTCAAATGTCAACGATTTGGTCACCACACCACAAAATGCACCAACACACCAGTCTGTGCTAGATGCGCATTTGTAGGCGCAGATCACAGCACTGAACACTGCACCGCACCTGCATGCTGTTTCAACTGCAAGTCTGGTCACGTTGCCTATGCGAAGGAGTGTCAAACTTGGAAAGATGAGAAGGATATCCTGACCATCAAGTACAAGGAAGGCATTTCCTTTGCAGAAGCACGCAAACTTGTCTTGCAACAAAAGCAGGACAAGGAAAGACTTGTCAGTGGGAACAGCTACTCAGCAGTAGCCTCCCCGAAGCAAGACTGCCATACCTGCGATCTTCTCCTCAAACTTCTTTTGGGGAAGTTTCCAGAAATGGCAGAGGAGCTGAAGGGCAAGGTCCCAGCACCACTTTTATCATCATACATAGCAAAACAGCCACCTCCTACACCAAAACCTGCAACTGCACCCAAACCATCTACTTCTGCACCCAAACCTCAATCAGCACCAAAACCTTCTACTGCCACACCAAAACCTGCAACTACACCAAAATATACTTCTGCACCAACACCTGCATCAACATCTAAAGCTAAACAACCTGCCTCTGAATCAAAGTCTAAACAACAACAAAAATCTATTTCTTCTTCCAATGGTCCATCTTCTGGATCAAAGGCAAACCCTTCTCTTTCTAAGAAAGAAAGGAAAAACCTTCTCAAACAAAAATCTCTTTGTTCAAATGATGAACAACACTCAGGTGCTGCGACAAGTTCTGTCGCAAGAACCCCCATTGCAACTTCTAACAATTTTGAAGTCCTTGATGCAATGGACACTGAAGAGTGCCTTGAAGGCGACTCTTCAGATGTCGAGCAGTCCATATGGGGGGGTTCTTTGGATGATTGGAGTAAAAAACCAAATACCAAGGACCCCAAGTCACCTGCTTCTTAACTTTTTAATCTGCTGCAATGAATTATAGAATGCCTTTTTATACTTTTTTAATTTTACTTTTTAGCACAATGGCTAATCCAATTATCCAATGGAACTGTCGAGGTCTGAAGGCCAACTTTGATGAGTTGTCACTTCTGATTGATAATCACAAACCTGCTGCACTTTGTCTTCAAGAGACATTCTTGAGGGAGGATGACACTATCTCCCTCAAATTTCATTCTTTATTTAACAAAATTTACACTGAAGGCAATAAAGCCCAAGGTGGAGTATCTGTCATTGTTAATAACAGTGTTCCTCACACGCACATGCAGCTTGATACTTCCCTTCAAGCTGTAGCTGTGAGATTATCTTTACATAACACTATTACCCTGTGCTCTTTGTATCTTCCACCAAATAAACCTATACACCAAGGTAGTCTTGATGATTTGATATCTCAACTACCTCAACCATTTGTACTTGTTGGTGATTTTAATGCACATAACACCATATGGGGTTATACAGATACGAACCGCCGTGGTGATCAAATAGAGAATTTTATGTCTGTAAATTCTCTTTCGTTCCTGAACGATCCAAGTGCAAAAACATATTTGCATCCAGCTTCAGGATCATATTCTTCTATTGACCTTTCTTTTTGCAGTCCAGTACTTCTCCCTGATTTTTCATGGAGATGTTTAGAAGACACTTGTGGAAGTGATCACTTCCCTATTATTTTAAATGAAAATAAACCTTCAGTCCTTGATCGTCCTCAAAAATGGAAGTTGTCCAAAGCAAACTGGAGTAAATTCCAGATGCTTTGTGAACAGAATATTGTTCACCATGCGTTTGAGGACTGTGAGGACCCTTCCTTCCTTTTTTCTTCTTTATTGTTTGATGCAGCCAAACAGTCTATACCTCAGACCTCGACAAATCCCAAACGTCCAGATAAACCTTGGTTCACTTCTGAATGTAAGGAAGCCGTTAGGGAACGAAAGGCCTCTCTCAGGAAATTTAACCTGAGACCAACACAAGAAAACCTTAACGACTTTCGTATCCGCCGTGCAAAGGCAAGATGCACAATTAAAACAAGTAAGCGCAAGTCCTGGAGAGATTATGTCTCTAGACTTAATAGTCACACCTCGACCAAAAAGACTTGGGACATGATTCGTAAAATGAATGGCAAAGGTCCATCTCATATTAGTCACCTCACTTCAAACAACCAAGAAATAGATAACCCTCAGGACATAGCAGATACCTTGGCAGAGACTTTCTCGATGAAGTCCTCTGCTGAGAACTACTCTAAAAAATTTCAGACCTTTAAAACAAGAGTGGAAAAATCAAAGCTCAATTTTACTTCTAAAAATGAAGAGCATTACAACAAACTCTTTACTCTTAAAGAACTTCAATCTGCCTTGAAGAAATCACATGACACTTCTCCAGGTCAGGACCAAATTCACTATCAATTCCTCAAGCACTTACCACATTCATCCCTTTCTATTTTACTCAATATTTTTAATAATGTTTGGCAGACTGGTGAATTTCCATCCAGCTGGCGAGAGGCTTTGGTCATTCCAAATTGCAAAACCAGGAAAGGATGCAAAAGATCCAAACAGCTACCGACCGATTGCCTTGACAAGTTGCATCTGTAAAACTCTTGAGCGGATGGTTAACGATAGGCTTGTTTGGTTTCTTGAATCGAACAACCTTATTGTATCTGTTCAAAGTGGCTTCCGCCGACAACGAAGTACGTTAGACCATCTTGTTCGGTTCGAAATGTATCTTCGAGAAGCTTTTATTAAAAAGCAGCATGTAGTATCTGTATTTTTTGACTTGGAAAGTGCATATGATACCACTTGGAAACATGGTATACTTAAAGATTTACACGATTTTGGCCTCAGAGGCCGCCTTCCTATATTCATTGCAGCATTCCTGGATGAACGGCTCTTCCGCGTTCGTGTTGGGAACACCTTGTCAGGTGCTCGCGAGCAGGAAATGGGGGTTCCCCAGGGGTGTATTTTGTCTGTTACACTTTTTAGCATTAAGATAAATAGCATTGTTAAAGCTATAAACCCTGGAGTGGACTGCTCCCTTTATGTAGACGACTTTGTTATTTGTTTCTGTTCCAGAAACATGGATATTATTGAACGCCAACTACAGCAGTGCCTTAATAAATTGCAAATATGGTCAGATGAAAATGGGTTCAAGTTTTCCAAAACGAAAACCAAATGTATGCATTTTTGCAATCTTCGTAGATTGCATCCAGACCCCGATCTGACTCTAGGCAATACTAAACTAGAAGTTGTGCCAGAGTTCAAATTTCTTGGAGTCATTTTTGACAAAAAGCTTTCTTTCTTACCTCATATAAAATCTCTTAAAAAGAAATGCCAAAAAGCAATGAACATTCTTAGAGTTATTGCACACTCAGATTGGGGAGCCGATAAGAAGGTCCTGCTAAGGCTATATCGATCCCTTATTCGTTCAAAACTTGACTATGGTTCTATAGTGTATGGATCAGCCCGTAAATCCTATCTCCAGCTGCTAGATCCAATACAAAACCAATGTTTAAGGCTTGCCCTAGGCGCCTTTAGAACATCTCCTGTTAACAGCCTCTATGCAGAGGCTAATGAACCTTCTCTATATTACAGAAGGGAAAAACTATCTCTTCAATACTTTTTAAAATTGAAATCCAATCCTTTTAACCCTACTCATCGAGTAGTTTTTAACCCCCAATACAAACGCCTTTTTCAACAGAAACCAAATGCTATTGCCCCACTTGGTATTCGCATGGAGCCCATTATAGATAATCTTGGGGTAGACACTGATTCCATAGCCCAGTACAAGTTATCTGACATACCTCCATGGACACTGGACACAGCAAACTTTTTATTTGATCTTACCTCTGATAAGAAATCAGAAACAGATAGAGCTATCTTTCACAGTAAATATAGAGAGATAAAAGAACAATATTCTTCCTACAAACCTATATACACTGATGGATCCAAGGACGGTGATTTGGTTGCAGCTGCAGCTGTATATGGAGAAAGGGTTAAGAAATGCCGCCTTCCAGACAAGTCTTCTATCTTCTCTGCAGAGATAAGGGCTATTGATCTAGCCCTTAACCTGGTGGAAAATGCAAATTCCACCCGATTTATTATATTTTCTGATTCTCTATCAGTACTGCAAGCCTTATCAAACCAAAAGTTGGAGAACCCTTTGGTATGCCAAATTATTCAAAGGATCTCTCATATTTTGTCTTCAAACAGACTTGTGTTCTGTTGGCTTCCAAGCCACACTGGTATCATGGGTAATGAACATGCGGATAGATCCGCTAAATCAGCTCTTAACCTTCCCATTTCAGATTTTAAAGTACCATACACCCACTTTAAACCTTCTATTTTAACTTACATCACATCCATCTGGCAATCAAAATGGAATGATGATGTTTTTAATAAATTGCATTCAATTAAGCCTACTCTCGGAGAATGGTACCCTTCTTACAGGTCCGTACGAAGAGAGGAAGTTACAATTGCACGAATCCGAATTGGTCATTCATACATTACACACTCCTGGCTCTTGGCTAAGGAAGATGCACCTGAATGCATTCCATGCAATGCACCCTTTACCATCAAACATATATTGCTAGATTGCATTGAATTCGTGCAAAATATTTCAATGTCAACACTATTTTTGAGCTTTTTGAGACTGTCAGGATTGAATTAATTCTTTCCTTTCTCAAAGAGGTTGGGATTTACAATAAATTGTGATTCCTTACACATTCTAAATATATTTTTATTTATCAATATCATTTTTTCATCACACACTATTTATTTCATATCACACATTCATTACAAACAATCTATCAACAATCATTAATTTTTTACAAATCTTATATCTACTTTTGTTCAATAATTACAAATTCTTATTTATTTTTCTTTAAACAAATACATTTTAACCTGTTAATATTTTTTATATCCATCCATCCACATCATCATTATGCGCGCTAAATGACCTAAGCTGTCGATGCGCCTTAAAACACCATTCATTCATTCATTCATTAAGGAAGATGCACCTGAATGCATTCCATGCAATGCACCCTTTACTATCAAACATATATTACTAGATTGCATTGATTTTCAAAGAATTCGTGCAAAATATTTCAATGTCAACACTATTTTTGAGCTTTTTGAGACTGTCAGGATTGAATTAATTCTTTCCTTTCTCAAAGAGGTTGGGATTTACAATAAATTGTGATTCCTTACACATTCTAAATATATATACATTTATCAATATCATTTTTTCATCACACACTATTTATTTCATATCACACATTCATTACAAACAATCTATCAACAATCATTAATTTTTTTTACAAATCTTATATCTACTTTTGTTCATTAATTACAAATTCTTATTCATTTTTTCTTTAAACAAATACATTTTAACCTGTTAATATTTTTAATATCCATTCATCCACATCATCATAATGCGCGCTAAATGACCTTAGCTGTCGATGCGCCTTAAAACACCATTCATTCATTCATTATTCTACCGTGTATCTACTGATTCATGTGACAAAGCCCCATAGTAAGCTTGATAGTTCTGCGGAACTTTATTTGCTGCAAGTGATGGTATTTATTCCCCTTTATTTTCAGCGGTCTTGTTTATGTAACCTTCTGTTTCTTATGTTTGAGGTAATGTTTTGGTTCATTGATTGATCAAATATTTAAGATAGATTCTGGACACTCACAGGTTGAAACATTATCTACAGAGTATTTACAAGCATTTGTATTACTACAGCCTTAACTGAAATATCTAGGTGATAACCGGTGAAACTCTGTTTGGGATAAATGAAATAACAAGCCATATTGAATTGAAAAATGGGCATTTTATTTCAATGCCGATTTATGATATTCGTAGTATTATGCAATATAACACAAAGTAGATAGACATGCACATACGAATATAACTTGATAACCCAAATGTACATCCGGGTAAATGAAAACAACCAACATGTACATTTGGGTTAACGTAAAATACCAAAATACATTTTCCATGAATTTATCCCATATCTGGGCAACAACAAACCGCCTATATATAAAAGAACAAGTGACAAGAAGTGAAAATGTAAGGGAACAGGCTCCAACTTGTACTTTGAAGAGGAGGAGGACTGGGAGGAGGTGGTTAATTATGAAAATGGTTGAAACTAATTAAATGTAAAATATTTTTCTCCTCTAAACTCTCTCTCTTCAATACTCTTTAACGAATGACGTCATTAAGATTAGGATGTGGTATAGAGAAAAGTGTTGATTCCAATATTACTTCTGGTGGTCCAAAAATGAGGAGCCTGTCTCCACACAAAGTATTTTACTCACATAAAATATATTTGTATTACTACAGCCTTAACTGAAATATCTAGGTGATAACCGGTGAAACTCTGTTTGGGATAAATGAAATAACAAGCCATATTGAATTGAAAAATGGGCATTTTATTTCAATGCCGATTTATGATATTCGTAGTATTATGCAATATAACACAAAGTAGATAGACATGCACATACGAATATAACTTGATAACCCAAATGTACATCCGGGTAAATGAAAACAACCAACATGTACATTTGGGTTAACGTAAAATACCAAAATACATTTTCCATGAATTTATCCCATATCTGGGCAACAACAAACCGCCAACAACGCCGCCCAGATTTGACCGGTTACAACCTAATATATTTATATACATACAATAACTATTAAAAAAAAATATAGAAAAGTTGTAATTTTCAATGAGAAATCTACAGACCTATTTCAAAGAAAGACAGAGCTAGTTGGCCTAGTCTAAGCTTCCCAAGGGCTATGTTTGTGTTAAAAGTTGCATTAAATAGGAAACTGCACTGACACTAAGCAAGTAAGTACTTGACTAAATTTGACCACAAATACTGAAAGCAACATTTATACTTATCATCAAATAGAGCCAAGTTTTGTTCAAACATGAATTTCTTTAAGAGGAAATTGTTCACAAAGTAGTCCTTACTAAAAATAGCTTGCAAAAATAAGACAATGTTTAAACACAAAAAACGCTAAACTATTGAAAATAATATAGACATCTATATAGTTCAAATAAGGAAAACAGTCAAAGCACTGTCTATAACTAGACCCCTTCATTGATACCAATTATGTGAAATGTGTATGTGTCGCGACAAGAATTTTACCAGAGAAATCCTCGCTGTTTGGCACAGTCAAGGAAACCTTGATTGATTGTTGAAACAACGACTAACGAATGTATTTGGCATATGCAGAAGACTTCCACCGGCCTAAAGCCTGAATCTTGGATGGTTCACAGCTTAACTTATTTGCATAAGTAGCACCTCCGATTCGGAAAGAGTGTGACTTATACAATGCTGAGTCCAGACCTAACTCCTTTAGTGAAGAGCTTAAGACAGACCGAAATCGTTCCGCAGTAATAACATCACCATTAATGTCTAAGAAAAGTGGCCCTGTTTGTTTTAAAGAAGAACTAAGATACTTCTGTAATGCTGAAACAGGACAAAGTAGATGTGATCTTGTACGCCAAAGTGTAATGGATTTTGCTTTACCATCAGAATGCTTATAATGTACAAATGTAATTGTAACGGCCTTCACCTGTGAGCAGCTGTATTGAAACTGTACATTTTCCCTTTGTAACAAGTTGCCCGAACCTGTTGTAGTAAAAGCGATTTCCCCGACCCGTAATAAACCAAAAAAGGCTAATAGAAACATAGCTTTAAACAAATAAATGTCATATGATGACATATCAGAATGTTTCACATGCTGTACAAGCTTTTTTAGTATATGAGGAGTAATAGGTAACCGTTTGTCAGGGGTAGACTTTTTCCTCAAACCTTGCAACATCTTTCTGATAGCAAACGAGTCGGCTGGGTTGTGCATTTTCCTTATCTTATGTACATATGCCAAGGCAGAAACCATTGAAGAAATAGTTGTAGGCTTAAGACCCGCTAAATGTTGCCATGCAATGAATTGTGCCAATTTAGTTTCAGAAATTGGAAGTAATGGTCCCTTATGCATGGTTGTATGGAATTGTTTGAAATGCTTAAAAGCATTCTGGTAATTGATTTGACTAGAAGGGGCTAGAGACTGTGATAGTAGTGAATTAATGCATTTGTTCAATGTATTTGTAGAAGGTGTTCTGGAACGACTGTAGCTGTCTGATCCATATTGGGAGCTGCTTGCCTGAATTTGTCCACCTCCCATGAGGGTCTGCGTATGATGCAATATCGACCCATCCAAATCTTCCGACTCCGACTCACTTGAACTTGATTCAATATCAAAGTCCTCGACTTCTTCTGCCTCATCCACTGGAGACCATGGAGTGTCCTCGAATACAGGTCGCATTGTCAATGGCTGTTTACCAGTCCCACTCCTTGTTTTATGACCGCTATCTAAATTGGCAGTGTTAATTATTGTTTCCTGAGTCGTAGCTCGTCCCCTCCTGGGCTTAGCTCGCGTTATCGGGACAGACACTGATGGATCCTTGTCGTCGCGCCCAGCTTTACGAGCTTTCTGCTGTGTCATCATAGGTAGTGATGTGCCTGATGATGGACCTGCAGTCACTTCGCAGCAGCTAGACTGGCACTGCGCAGTACTGGGAGCCTGTTTACGTTTCATCTGAAAGGAATAATTGAATGTTGTCACCAGGCTGCATGACCGCTTAATCCGATTTACCAAACTTACACCTATAGAGTGTAAAACATTCAGTCTCCACTTAACAATAAACTAATTAAGCGACCGTCGGCACACGACCCATTTAATAACATAAGTATTGCACATCGACATCATCAATGGGTGTCATAAGAACCTGAGCCACTCCAGATGTACCAAAATTAGTGGTAATCGAAATGCAAGTAAGGAAACAGCCCCCACAGGGGCGTCACAATACCTTCATTGTACTATACCAGTTAGAACTTTCTAAATAGCTCAAAATTGACAAGATGTATTATAGGAAACAACTCCAAACGGATGTCACTATAATGCTCAAACAAGGAAAGCAAGGAAAAACAGCCATGTAGGGGCGTCACTATACTTTCACACATTAAGATCGTAAAACCAATACCTGTATAACCGTAAAGGAACAACCACAAAGGCGTCAAAACTACTTTACGGTCTACATTTGCTCTACCAATCAAATATTTAAAACCATATGAGTAGGAAAACAAAGACCATTAGCGTGTTGTCAACTACTCATTTCATTTACTTCTAAATATGTGAATAACTAAAGTAGGTATAACCCATTTTAATTTTTTTTTTTTTTTTTTATTATGATTCCTACCAATTACTCAAATTAGTAGGAACAAATGAATAATGTGTCGTCAACTATCCAATGTAATATTCACGAGTTAATAGCAGTGAAGGTAAAACAAATGAATCTCAGACTAATAATTCTCACTTCACTAGGAAATAGTTTTCTTGAACCAACATAATAATCATGCACCCCTTAATACTTCAAACTATTCAAATGAATGGGAGAAGTTCTTACACAAGAGAGAGAGAGAGAAAGTGAATGTACATATCTTTCTTTATAATGTGCCTCTTCTTGCAGCTACCACCACGGCTCGGACGTTAAAGTATAACTTCTTATTGCCTTTGTGTGAGAGGTGCACCCTGTCTTCGGACAATGTCTTTTTCATGGCCGAAGCCGACCAAAAACCATAGCATCGCCAAAACACTGTGCATCCTGACTGTATTCTTTCACGCAGTATTCTGTTTAATTTGTCCACTCGGCTGTTGAACCACTCTAAGGCAACTGGCCAGCGTGAGGGCCTAACAGATTGTTGACGATAAAAAATCGGGAACACAACTTAGGATGACACACCGTAGCTACTGCATAAAGTGCGTGTAAGGTCAATTATATTTTCCGCCACTGATTCCGGTGTTTCCGACTGACAGTATATATCGTTCGTCCCAACAACTAGAATAACTAAATGTGGACTAAAGTCTTGTATAACGTCCAATTTCGATCGTTGCCTTGACACTGTAGCTCCTGGATATCCGCTATATTGCACAAGTACTTTACTGTCCAAATTCAACTGTAAGCAGAATGACTCATTGTTCCTTACAAATTGTTTCAAACAATGAACGTATGAATGTCCAAGAATCTGCACTCGAAAAACACTGTCCGCCATATTGGATGTTATTGTTCGACACAAACAAAGGAAGCGAGTCCAAAATTAAAAATACACACAAAATTCGTCCGGCCGCGATGATAACAATACACTTAACCGAGAGAAAACAAAAAAGACGATAGAATGAATACCATACCGTCCCAATCTTAATTATGAAAATGGTTGAAACTAATTAAATGTAAAATATTTTTCTCCTCTAAACTCTCTCTCTTCAATACTCTTTAACGAATGACGTCATTAAGATTAGGATGTGGTATAGAGAAAAGTGTTGATTCCAATATTACTTCTGGTGGTCCAAAATGAGGAGCCTGTCTCCACACAAAGTATTTTACTCACATAAAATATATTTGTAAGCATTCAAACACTAACTTACCAATTTATGGAAATGGATGCGAGTTGCTTGTTTATTTCTGGTTGGATACTCCAGACTCACACAGTATTCTGTAAAACAGTGTACTTAATTAAGTAACATGCATTTTTGTTAGACTTGTATGAGAAGAAAGTGAGAGAATTCAAAGGTGTGAAAACCAATTACAAATCGCAAACGGCAACCTTGAATGTACCGTCGATGTACCATGTCTTCGCTATTTGTAGCAGATCGAGTTGTAATTGGAATTCTCTAAAAAAGAAATTTGTAAAAAGTAAAGAGCCAAATTGATCATGTCATTTGGTAACTGTTGCCTTTTTTTAATTGATTTAATGACATTGTTAAGTGATTCCGAAGCGTTATTAGTTTTACCACATTAGAATCATAAACTTTTAGATTTTCTAAAATCCATCTTCCAAAGTTTTCAAAGACTGCTTTTACATATTGTTCCAAAGATTTTATTTTGATGATACAGTCTTCCTCTGATGTACTCTAAAAACTGCTTAAATCAAGCAAATAATCAAACAAGTCATCTTAAGTGGCTTTATTCTTTGAAGGCCAGTGCTTGATGTCTGATTTGATATGATTCCAGCAATGAAGTATTTGCGAATTTTGTGTATCTCTTTTAATTGCTAGAGATATTCCTGGTTCCCTTTCACAAATGATCGGAGACTTTTTTTTTGAGTAAATTTGGCATGAAATCTTGTATAACGCTGAAAAACCTTACATGAAATTTTGTATCTCTCTTATCATGCATCATGAAGGCCATGGGAATGATTAATTGTTTTCAAAGATAATGGGCTGAAATGACGAAAGGCTAAAAAATAGTTCACCAAGTTTATAGGTTGTATCATTACAGACCCAGTAATTGGTTTGTTAGATGCTACTACAGAATAAACAGATGAACATTTTTCTGGTACCAAAACACCAATGACACCATTTTCAACATCTATATCAAAACTTGTTTTCTTCACTTCAGTCGATCATTTTTTAGGTTTTCTCTTGCGAATGTGAACTTTGGACAGTTTCACAGTGGCAGTGTGTGGCATGTGTTTTCTCTACCCTTAACTGATAAGAAGGACTAGTCGGACCTTGCGAATGATTTGGAACAGAATCACTCTGCGGATGTTGCGACAGAGACTGACGCTGCGATACTGAAGCATTCAAAGAATGTTGTGAGGAAGACTGACGCAGCAAAACTGAAGCATTCGACAAATGTTGCAAAGGAGACTGTCGTTCATGAATTTGGTAGAGCCTAGTGGGGAGTCGTCTTCGCATGTTTGAATCGCCCGGAAGATCTCGATGAAGAACGTCACGTTTGGCTTCTTGGTGTTCTTCAACACGTTGGATTCCTTTAAGTCGGTGTATAAGAAGCAGCGGTTGTTGAACGCTTCCGTATGATCGTCGAAGAACTTCCACGGCAGGGCATTGGCGGTTAGGATTACCGGTTTACGTTCCAGTAAGGCGCTCTTCTTGTTCTTCCTGTTTACGAAGACTGGCATGCCCTCGAAGACCTGTTTGGCAATCTCGACCTGGTCAATCTTGGAGAACGTCATTTCCGGGATGGATATTAGTTTCCGGTCCACGCACTCCTGCCAAGCGAAGTCTGCCGAAGATATCGTCTCCCCGTAGAAGCCCGCCATGATCAATGGAGCTGTCCAAAACGACTTCCCGGCATTCGATCCCCCAATCAGCGCGATGCAGTTCTTCTTTGGTACCCGCATTCCCAGTACGCAGTAGAAGTCGTCCAGGAGAGTAATGGGATCGACTACTTGTTCTCTGCACCAGTCCTGGAACAGTAAGGCCGTTTCCTGGACCGAGAGTATGGAATCGTCTGTGGTTTGCAGGAGTTCTGCCTCCGCGTAGAATTGGTCCAGGTAGGTGGGTTGTGAGATGTCCCGCTTCATGTCTAACTCTTGCTTAGCTTGCGCCCATAGTGCGTTGGAGTTGTACCCCATTCGAATGGCTCTTACGGATCTTAAGTCGTCAGTGTTGTCGCGGGAGATTATTTCTTTCAGCATTACGTCTGCGTCAGTGGTCCCGTACTTCGACATTAGGTCGATGAGAACGTCTACGGTTGCGACGATCTGTGGTTCCTTTCCCGCATAAGGTTTTTTGTCTGGCTTGGACACGAGTTTGTTGGTGGCCTCCCGTTCGATAAGTTCTGCTACGGAGACCAGTTCGGTGTCGGACATCTCGATCGGATTGTCATCGGTGGACCCCTGAACGCCAAGCATGCGTGACATGAAGGAGGTAGTGGCTTGTGGAGACTTCGGTTGGGCGGTAGCTGCTTCGTCGACAACGTCCTCGAGCGTGGCAAATCCTCCCCATTCTTCGATCATGCAGCGCCCGATGTCCGAAATGGCTCTTTGTGCCCGACCACACATCTTGACGTTGTTGCAGCCCAGGAGGATACGAGGAGCTTTCATAAGGTATGCCATCAGGGATTCCGGCTTTCTAACGATCTGCGCCTTGAGTGTCCCGTTGCAGCGTTTCATCTTTTCCCTCAGGTTGACCCAAGCATCACACTTGGTTATACTGGTTTCGGAGATGGAGACGATTAAGTGGATGTGGAGGCCGCTAAACATGCACCCCTTGTCTGCCTCGCCGTTGTGCCATACGAATGAAGTGGGATTGTCATTGACGAAGGCTTTGAGAGCATTTACGACGGCCTTCTGTTCGTTGTTCATTGAAGAATAGACAGCTTTAGGCGTGACGAATTGGGCGACGGGTGAGGATTGGATGGCCTTGTAGTCATCTTCGACGGCGTATCTCGTTAGAAATTCTTCTCCGTTCTTTGTTTTTAGTTTACGCGGATGGCCGTTCCCGTCGAGGTTGTAGATCTTAGCTTGGATACTCTCCACTTGCACACCGCGAGGTAAATCCGTAACAACGATAGAGTATAGAGTCTTGAGGGGTGCGTAGAGAACTTCACCAATTGCTTTCTTTGGTCGGTGGAAGTCGAAAGCGGCCATTCTGAAAATTAGGCATACCTGACAATGACTTGGCCCCCAACAGTATCTTTAATATTCTGAACACTATCTTTAACAGTAGTTATTTCCCTCATGAGTATCTTATAACGGGGATCCCTAACGTTAAGGCTTTGAGCATGGGCAAGTGCGGCAGTAACTTGACTTAACCTATTGTTAATGGCTTCAATGTATTTTTGAAATATTTGGTCAAAGTTCTGATACATGTCTCGACTGGATTCGCCGGTCGGAAATGACTCTGGACTTTGACCTTCCGGAACAACATCGTATTTTCCATCCGGTGCATCTCGCCCATCTCTCCCACCTAACAAGCCACCACCTAATGATTCCAAGCCGTTAATGACATCAAGACCTTTCTGTAATGAGCGTTTAATGGGTGAAGTAATTTCCTTTCCCACGAATTCCCCTACGAAATTGGGTACTTCAACGTACATGTCTTTTTTCATCTGAGTTTGATCTGCCTTAAGATCATCGAACAAACTCTTCATATTTCTAACAGTATTCGTAATATCGTTAACAGTACCAGTAACATTTTGAATGGTGGCAGTAATATTACTAACAGCGGTGGTGGCGGCGGCAACTTTCCCTAACATGGAATCCCCGTTTTGACGGACCCAATCATTAGCATTCTTAGCAATTGAAACCACACTAGCAGTAGTCCTAATGAATTCCGCAATCCCATGAGCTATGCTGTGCTGAGACAGGATAGCTAATGAGTCTTGTAAATCAGATTCTAACTCTTTCACATCGTCCATTTCATTTCGAAACGAAGCCAGTTTGGTTGCATTTTCTAAACTTTTGGCTTGAATAGTATTTTGTTTTGTCTGTAAACTATTTTGTTTCGTTTGGATCGTAACTAGTGTGCTTTCAATTTTTGTAAGCCTATCATTAACTGTCTGAATGTTGCCTTCTCCAAATTGACCAATAGCGTTTTCTGCTTGTTTAATTCTGTTATCATAATCTTTCATTGCCTTGGCATTGTTGGCCATCAGTTTTGCAAAAGTCAATTGATTAAGACTACTGAAGCAGTAAGACAGAAATACTTCATTTCCTAATACATCGAATCTCTCTTGTGGAGTGCAATAGGGAACGCCGTTCATGGCACTGTTCTTTGTATGATCAGCAATGGTGTAAAGACAGATGGGAACTCCATCGAATTCCATCCCACTTTGCTCCATTGCATTTGTAGTAAAGATGTACTTAGTGTTTTTCAGTTTAACATCACATTGAAAGTCTAAGGTCAAATTGAATACGACAACATTCGGATCAGAAGTATCATCTTGTTTAACAGCAGGGTAATATCTAGGCATTAAATAAAAACTACTGTCCTTATGTTGAAAAGGTCCGTCAGCTACTAAGACAAGAAATGGAATAATGTAAGTCCCGTTGTTTTTGTAAAAGTAATTGGGGCCAGCCAGTTTGTCAGTATACACCAAGCATTCGTACTTCACGTCAATTGTCATGGTCGAATTGTATTGTCCACGTAAGAATTGTGAGTAAAGGAGACCAAGGTCACGTGCTGCATTGATTTGCGTCTTGTCTACAGACACTCTAGTGTAGTAGGGCACTAACATTTGTCGGTAATTGGTGTGGACATTTCCCATGTAAAAGTTATTGAAGAGGGGTGTCTTCTTTGCGTCGTCAGTATGCCAGTACGTTATGTAGTGGTCTGGTGAACTTTTGTCAATGTGTTGATTGACTGCAGTTGGGCCGTAAACAAATTTCAAAACAATAATGTTCCAAGAGGCATCGTCAATCATTGCATTCAGTCCTTCATGGGCACTATTGGTTGGGCCAAAAAACGTAAAGAAGAATGACGTCGATAACGTTTGAGTCACTAACAGTTTAATTAACGTCGCAGGGTGAATCAATGTTTTCACATTCAACAGATTCAAGTTCCGTCCTTGGGGGGTTTGAAACTCTCGTAATGGAGCAATAACATTAAACGGGCCATATTTGTCGCCCGATAGTTTGAGTTTGTAAGGGGGCAGTCCTTTAACCAGTCTAAATGCATTCAGTCTGTCGGGTGGTGACAATTGTGGCAAAAAAGAAATGTCGTTCATAGAATAAGCCATCTTATAATACGTCTTCGTCGTCCATGGGGTACTCGTTTAACAAACGGTCAACTTCAACAAAACTAAGTCCAGCCGTCGCTTGTCGGATACGTGTGTCCATGTCAGAAGTAATAGGCATAGGTGGTATACCTGCAGTTTCTGAGGTGACTTGTAGTCCGACGGTACCGGGTCCGGTGACGAGTCTGGCGGCGGGTTTGTTGGAGATGTCAAAGGCGTCTTCCTCTTCGGTAGTTCCGGTCGCTGTTTTCGCTAAGTCCACTACAGTATTTACGGTTTTGACCTTGGCCAATTCCTTCTCGTTCAATTTGACTATCTTGTCCTTGTCTGGAATAAAACAATGCCGTTTGTTAGGTGAAACGGTAACGCCGTACGGCCAGCCAATGAAGTATCTGTTTGTGTTTTTGTTAAACATCCTACGTCCTCGTTCGAAACCCAAATGTTTCCATGCTTCGGAAGGTCGGAATTTCTGTAGATTGCTAATGTTCAGTTTCGTCTGGTCAGAGTCCGTCGGTATGATGTCAACAGGTAAGTACGGTTTCTTATTCTTGTCTACGATCATGTTGTGTGCATCGAGGTCTGCCCCCTGCATTTTGTCAGCGAATTTCGTTTTCATGGTCTGAATGGTCGTGTCGTCCATGCCTACTTTTTCCATAACCTTTTCTGACCATTCTGGCTGTAAGTCACCGTCAGCGAGAGGTTCAGCAGCAGTCTGAACTTTCGTCGCAATGTGAGTGATACCTTTACTCATTCCCGTCACAGTATAACCCTTAGCGTTAAGTGCTGCCACCGCCTTGTCGAAAGTCGTGTCTTGTGCTTTTTCGTTCAAACCTACTTGAGGTTGTAATGCCTTGTTTTGTACTACCTCGGCTCCGGCGTCAAACCGGTACCCGGTGTAGGGTTCAACGTAATGATACGGTCTCATGCCGTGATGATAGTGTTGTGGGTTAGCCACGATTTGGTCAAACAAGTTCTCTCGGGCGTTACTAATGACTTGACCATAGGATCCGTAACCAAGTAAATTACAGTGCATCTTTGCCCCGTAATGAAAGGTGAATGTCGTTTCGTATGTCACAGTGTATTGCATGCGTCGTTTAGTAAGTCCGTAAGTCTCCCATATGTCGGGTAACTTTAACAAAATAGTATGAGCAGGCAAAATAGGAGATCGATTAATTTGCGTTTCCATGTGAGCCATTATTCCCCAGCAGTCGTCTGGTAAAGTAATTATTTGTTTTATTTTGTCACCTTGATTGCAGGCAACTTCGTTCACCTGATCGAACATTCCCGTCGGCATAACGCCAGAGTTAACGTCCCGGTGAAAGTGAAGAGGTTGACTTCCGTTCCAGGACTGCACTTCAAACATGCCCCCGTACTCATTGAAAGTTCCTCTTTTTAAATTGTAAATAGCCTCGTTTTGACAAGCTTCCGTTAACAATTCAGAAAATACAACTTCCGCTCTGGGAATAGTGGCTGACTCCATGTTCTCTGGGTAAAAATCTTGAAATCTATTATTGACTGAATACAAGTCTGAACCATCCGTTGTCCTAATGTTACATGGCCTAAAATGATCTTTTTGATCGGTGAATACATGTACAGTATCTTGATGATAAGAAGTAACTATCCTCTGATCGGCCTGAATTTGATCCCTACTAAAGATCGGATTCGTCAATGTGACAGAATGAGAATCTAAACTAATACCAGAACAATGAGCAATGTACGGTTCTAAGTCTACGGGAATAACAGCTGCCTGAGACGTCGACCAAGGTAAGTAATGAGCACCAAAGTCGTAAGAATAACATTGATTATTTAAAGCATCTGTTGTAATGAACCCTCCCTTACGTTTGTGACCGCCTTCGAGAAATTGCGTGAATGTTTTAGTAAAAGTGACAGTCTTTTTTTTCAACGAAGACTGATGGGCAGTTCTAATAATGCTAAAGTTCGTGCCTCCCCCTACCCCGGGGCCTACCCCCAGTGCTGCCTGGTCGGTAGATGCACTTTCCACAATGTTTCTAGCGACATCGTCTTTCGAAGCGGCGGCGTCAGACATAACTTAGGTAAAAGTGACAAAGAAATAAAGTAAACACTCACTCGTTATATCTCGGAACGGTAGTCTTTCAACAGCGTCGTTTGCACAAGTCAGCAATCGATAACTAGGCTGGGCTCGGTTGTTCATCAGGTAATCCAAGGTCATCCAAGGTAATCCAAGGTCATCCAAGGTCATCCAAGGTAGGTAATCCAAGGTAGGTAATCCAAGGTAATCCAAGAGTGAACAGCAAGCAACACAAGTAAATCCAGAATGACTGACTGAGGGCTGTGCGCCTGTTTATTTAGTCTGATTGACCAATCAGCGTCGTTGTTGTTTACGCATGAGTGGTTTGTTTTTTCTGCATGACCGCACAATAGACCCTTCCGGTTGTTTCTAGACGGTTGTTGTTGTTACTAGACCCTTCTTTGTTTACATAGCTGACGAGCTGCAAAGGATCTCTCATATTTTGTCTTCAAACAGACTTGTGTTCTGTTGGCTTCCAAGCCACACTGGTATCATGGGTAATGAACATGCGGATAGATCCGCTAAATCGGCTCTTAACCTTCCCATTTCAGATTTTAAAGTACCATACACGGATTTTAAACCTTCTATTTTAACTTACATCACATCCGTCTGGCAATCAAAATGGAATGATGATGTTTTTAATAAATTGCATTCAATTAAGCCTACCCTCGGAGAATGGTACCCTTCTTACAGGTCCGTACGAAGAGAGGAAGTTACAATTGCACGAATCCGAATTGGTCATTCATACATTACACACTCCTGGCTCTTGGCTAAGGAAGATGCACCTGAATGCATTCCATGCAATGCACCCTTTACCATCAAACATATATTGCTAGATTGCATTGATTTTCAAAGAATTCGTGCAAAATATTTCAATGTCAACACTATTTTTGAGCTTTTTGAGACTGTCAGGATTGAATTAATTCTTTCCTTTCTCAAAGAGGTTGGGATTTACAATAAATTGTGATTCCTTACACATTCTAAATATATATTTATTTATCAATATCATTTTTCATCACACACTATTTATTTCATATCACACATTCATTACAAACAATCTATCAACAATCATTAATTTTTACAAATCTTATATCTACTTTTGTTCATTAATTACAAATTTTCATTTATTTTTTCTTTAAACAAATACATTTTAACCTGTTAATATTTTTAATATCCATTCATCCACATCATCATAATGCGCGCTAAATGACCTTAGCTGTCGATGCGCCTTAAAACACCATTCATTCATTCATTCATTGATAATGTAGCATGTATAAACAGCATGTCGTCTTGACGATACATGAACCGAATCGCCCTTTAAATATAGAGCTAAAAAACAAGTGCGTCCCCTATATAAACCGGAAGTCAACCATTTGAAAAGTCATAGGTATAAAGAGATATGTTTAGTTTCATTTACCAAAGGGAGGGGAAGTTATGCAATATCCCTTATCAAGCCAATTAGTGTCACTGAATATTTCAAGTTCTGGGAGGGTTCATACATGCTCAGCCTCCGGCTTTACTACAATAATGATCCTCATCCATCACTAAAGCTTGGATGAGGGTAGGTACATTATTCTCCGTAAAGCCTCCGGCTTTCGCATGTATAAACAGCATCTTTAAAGTCAACTAAACATATCATTGAATAAATCCAACCACATGTAGTTATAACAGAACATTTATTTTCCGCAATTCTTAGTTACAATGTAAACAAACAAGTAAACCACAGTTAATCATCTTCACTCCTGATCAGTCCGTTGAACTACCACCAAACACCGCATTTCCGAACGAGACATTCTTTGTAAAAGACTTCCTGTAGTAGAATTTTCTGAAATTCTTATCTGAAGACCAGTCTGCAGTATCTAAAATTCCTTTCAAAGAACATCCTTAACTGAATGCTGCAGAAACTGCAGCATCCGGAAACGAATGTGCCTTGAAATAATCTGTATTAATACCTGATAGATCCAAAACTGACTTTAACCATCTTGCAATAGTAGTTGTTGTCACAGGCTTAAATGTTACATAAGAAATGAAAAGCTGATTTGATTTTCTTAACAACTTAGTCTTTTGAATGTAATACAAAACAGTATGCATGGCACACAGATCCTCTTCTTTGAAATGTTCAAGTTGTAAGGAATAAGCATGACCAATTCTGGAAGTTTTAAGCAATTCAGTAAAACTAAACACAACTGCTTCTTGCTGTTGAATTAAATTAGTTATATCCATGCATACCATAGTCTGAGCCCTAGGAGCAGCCGCAAGGGCAACCAAGGCAACAGTTTTAAAAGTTAACAATTTCAGAGGAAGTTTCTTCAGAGGGGATAAAGCCTTCAAATAGTTAAGGACTAAGGATACATCCCAAGTGAATTTATATTTTGGAATAGATGGCCTTAACTGCTGCACTCCTTTGAGAAACCGTTTAATTAAATTTCCATTCTCACACCATGTATTCCCAAAGAAGGGCAGAGTTTGAGATAACATAGCCCTGTGAGTACCTAATACTGAGTAAGATTTATTTTCAAAGTAGAGACTAGATAAGTATTTCACTATAATTATTTCAGAGGTAACAAATGGATCACTTTTTCTCTTAAAGTATTTCACTATAATTATTTCAGAGGTAACAAATGGATCACTTTTTCTCTTAACACACCAAGTGCACCACTTCCTCCATGCAAGATCATACTGTTTCTGTGTTCCAGGTCTCCATGATTTGATAATGACATCGGCAGTCTTGCTTGAAAAGCCATGGTTCTTAAGGGATTTCCTGATATATGAGCTCCTATCAAGTTGATGGATGTTGCCAATGGATGTTTCAAACTGTTGTGAGGCATCGTCATGAGATCTCTGTGTCTCGGTAACCTAACAGGAAAATCGGAAATAATCTCCATAAGCATTGGAAACCAAGATTGAGTTTTCCACAATGGAAAAACAATAATAGCTTCATCCACTTTATCATTTTCTATTTTATTCACAATTTTCCCTATAAGATTGAATGGTGGAAAAATATATGGATTGAAATCTGACCATGATATAGCAAAGGCATTAACAGAGAATGCACCAGGTTCAGGAAACCATGAAATGAATCTATCCAAACTTTTATTTAATCTAGATGCAAACAGATCTATGTCTGGTGTGAAAAACTGCAAACAGATCCTCTTGAAAATATCATATTTTAACATCCACTCTGTGGAATCTGAGAAATTACGAGAGAAGTAGTCTGCAGTGTTTTCAACACCAGGTACATGAACTGCAGAAATAAACAAATCTCTTTGCAAACACCATTCCCAAATATCTTTAGCAATAGCATCCAACCTCCTGCTTGTCATACCTCCCATATCATTCACATATGCAATGGCAGAGATATTGTCTGACTCAACTTGTATATGTCCATTCTTTGTATCAGAATAAAAGGATTGTATAGTGTAAAAATAGCTAACAGTTCAAGTACATTGATAGAAAATTTTGATTCCTTACTATTCCATCTACCATTTGCATGGCTATCGGAGCATAAATCAATACCTCCCCAGCCTTTAAAAGATGCATTGGTTCTACAGTACCAAGATACTGACTCAGTTCTGATCCTTTTACCATTTTTCAACTTAACATTATTAATCCACCATGACAACTCCGAACAACTTGATTCTGACAATATCATTTTATTATCGAAGTTCACATCCGAGCTTAAACCTTTGATTTTATCTCTCTCCATAGATCTATAATGTAATGGTGCTTCCAAAATTGCATGGAATGTACTGATTACAAGACCTATAAAAGAAGCAAGTTCCCTAACTATCACAAACTTAGATTCAAGGAGAGCTCTGCCTTTCGTCAGAATTTTGTTAAGTTTTTCTTCGGTAAGAAGGATTTTGAAAGCAACGGAATCAATAATGAATCCAAAGAAAACAATTTTCTGAGTAGGTAACAAAACGGATTTCTTTTCATTCACAGTGAAACCTAATCTCACAAAAGTATCCACAATAGTAACTGTATTCTTTTAGCAAATCATTTTGTCAACATGGAGATTCAATGAGTCATCTATGTAGTAAGAACATCTTATTCCATTTTGCCTGAACCACATAAAAATGGGCTTTAGTACTTTTGTAAACACATATGGTGCCGACTTCAAACCAAAACAAAGACAAGTGAATTGATAGAGAACCCCTTTCCAAGAGAACTTCAGATATTTTTGACATTCACTGTGAATGGGTAATGAGAAATATGCTTGTTCCACATCCACAGAGGTCATATAGTCATATTGTCGTAACAAATCTAGAACCACATTAAAAGTTTCCTGTTTGAAATGATCATAATGAACAAACTCATTTAAATACTTTAAGTTTATTACTGGCCTGAATTTACCATTAGGTTTTGGAACAATAAAAATTGTAGAAATGTACTCATTTGGTTCTGAAGAACTTGGAACTATTGCTCCCATTTCAAGGAGCTTCTGTACCTCATCATCAACTATTTTCCATTGTTCCAAATTGAAAGGAATTTCATTGGGTACTTTTGACTGTATAGGCTGTCTATCAAATTGAATTTTGTAACCTTTCACGGTTTCTAAAACCCATTTATTAGTGGTAAGTTTTTCCCATTCATGAAAACAGGACTTTAACTTACCTACCAGAAGTCATTTATCATTGGAATACTCATTGGAACTACCAGCCTGAGCGGTTTGGACCATAGGATTCCTTTCCCACATTGGCCATGGAATCACACGACTTAATTTCTTTTGAAATGTCATCACCAAATAATTAAGTAGTGATTGGCATGGATACATTACACAGACTGTGATACTTTTTCTTTAAATGTGGACGGATAGAATATCTACGTCAAACTGAGAGGTTGTATTGGACTTGCCCAACAAGTGTTAAAATATCTGACACATAGCCTTTGGCCTCTTGATTTAAGGATTTTTTCAGTGAATTAGCTAATTTTATCACAGGAACCATAGCACTAGTGACAATGTTTTGCACATCAGAAATGTATTTGTCCTGCGAGTGAACCTTTCTATCCAAGATTTTCCAAATTTCTCCATTAACACTTGGAGGGCAAGCTTTGTCAACATTCTCAGGAACTTTGTATTTGGACATGATACTTTCTATATCGCATTGTGATGTACATGCAACATTAATAAGGTTTGCAAGAGAACTAGCAATAGGCTTGTCCTTTTCACAAGCTTTTAGTCGTGGGGGTACCCATTCTCCACTTTCACATGATTCAGAGTCTGATTCAGAGCAAAAAAGTTCATTTTCTAACTCCTTAGTCAGATTATTGGTATGACTACTACCCGATGTACATGGACGTTCATCATCTGATAAGTCTGGATCAATGTTTTCTTTGCCTGTTATACCCAATTTCTCTTTTAAAAGTGAAATGTCACTCATAGACAGGTTCGTTAAATCCAAGGATTTACCCTTCTTTGGTTTTTGAGACTTCGTCTCTTTTGGTTTACGTACAGGAACTACGACAGATTTTACACATTTTATTCCTTTAACAGGACTCTTGCCTTTCTTTTTCTTTTTCTTCGGGGAGACAACATCCTCAGAAACAACTTCTACAATGCTGGCAACCTCGGGTGGTTTTACCAAGTCGCTCGGGTCAAAACCAGAGAATTCAGACTCTGAGTCGGCAGTGACAGAGAGGACGTCGTCCTCAACAGAACTCATTATTTTTCAATAATTGAATTAAAATAATTCAATGAATTATTGTCTGGACAGCATCCTAGACTGAGTTTTATCCCGGTACTAATAGAACACTTACCACACACTCCACAAGCGTTTCTGTGTCACGTCCTCACAGCTCTATCGCCAAAACAACTATGACTTTTCAATTGGTTGACTTCCGGTTTATATAGGGGACGCACTTGTTTTTTAGCTCTATATTTAAAGGGCGGTTCGGTTCATGTATCGTCAAGACGCCATGCTGTTTATACATGCGAAAGCCGGAGGCTTTACGGAGAATAACGGCACTTATTTTTGGTCATTAAAATAATTTATTGTACCAGTCAACTTTCACTTTATGTTCACTGCCAGTAAAACCAAATGTTTTCGCAGGTCACTCTCATTCGGTAAGAAACTTTTATTTATTGAAAATAAGCGCATAATGGCCTTAGCTATAAGTGCATATGTATGCTTGCACGTGACCAACAACAACCAGTGCGATAGCTTTACTGTCTTTAATGCGGTAATAAAACTGAAAAATACAAGGAAAAAACTCTAATCAGTCAACGGCCTTTAAATTGCATATTTGTTGTGCGAAACCAGTACTCGAGCACGCTACATACTATGCCATACACTGTGAAGTGACCAGTCATTCACATTACAATGATTTCAAAGGTTTAGGCGAGATTTAGGCTTAGCGCTGAGCAAAGGCGAAAACCAATGACAGAACCGTTTAACACCATAAACTAACAAAATACACTCTGTCATCGACAAATTATAACACACACATATTAAATGGACGTACTATTATCATAAGAAAATATTGTGGTCTTGACTTACTCTATGATTAACCATGGCTTGCTAGAATTCAAGAGCGTAAAATCGACTCAAATGTGCTCGTTTAAAGACATGAGGAAAAAGGATGCACAATCTCCTCGAAAGAAGAGTTAACGAAATCGTACTTACCACAACTATTTAAGTTGTACTAAATACAACTCTGAAAATAACTCGAAGTTTCGTACTCAAAAATTTATCAAACGAAACAAGAAGAATTCTGTAACCTGTTACAGAACACTCCCCGCCTGGTTTAACAAACCATACCTCTATATAGTGAAGATAACGATAAGTATACAAAAATTATGACGATAATTAAGCTTAACACAGAAATAACTAACTGTTATCAAAATACTAAGGCAGGACTACCTCAAACTAAGAACAATCTTGCTAAATGTATGATTTAACATGTGGCTACATATACAATATATGACTATAATTCTAGTTCTCAACCCAAATTTCAAAAATGTTTTGAAAACACTATCACGGACTACCTGTCAGTAAATAGTAAGTTCACAAAAACATTTACAAAATGACTAGTACTTGCAAAAACATCACAAATGACTATCAAACATATTGTCACTCACTAAATATGATAACTAAATTGTGTCTTTGCACATTGTTTATCACAACTAGATTACTTATGATGGAATGAGTACCACCATTTCACTGACTGGACGTTCATAAACCGTAGATTTCCCATTGTTTCCTATTACGCGCACTTCCGCGGTTCTCACAAGATTGTCTTTACTTAATGAAACACTCACGATTAGACCCATTGGCCATGAGTTTCTCGCGGTTTGCTTATCTCTAAGAAGAACGACATCGCCAGTCTTTAATTCACGTTGTTCTGATATCCATTTCCTACGAATTTGAAGTGTTTGAAGGAACTCAGATCGCCATCTGTTCCAAAATTGTTCCGATAGTATTTGTACGCGTTTCCACTGGGCTTTATACATGTCCTTAATATCAGATGGAATCACTACGTCCACAATACAGTCACTTTTCTGCGTTAGAAGTAAGGACGGACTTAATGGTATTGGGTTACAACAGTCTGCTGATAACGGCGCTAGCGGTCTAGAGTTTACAATTGCCGACACTTCAGACATGAATGTTACAAGGACTTCATGCGTTAAGCCTCCTCCAGGAATGTCAAGTAACAACGAATCAAGAATCCTACGCGTAACGCCAATCATTCGCTCCCAAACGCCTCCTCGATGCGAAGAATGTGGAGGATTGAGTAGCCATGTTGCCCCTTCGCGATCTAGATATTGTTTAACACCAACGCTTACGTTGACTCCCAGGTCATCCAACGCCCCAATAAAATTGGTCCCACGATCGGAGCGGTATAACTTGGCTTTCCCTCTTATACTGGTGAATCTACGCAACGCGTTTATGAATGAGGAACTGCTTAGCTCCTCAATTACTTCGATATGGACCGCGCGTGACGTCAGGCAGGTAAATAAGACAGCCCAACGCTTGCTCTTAGCCGCGCCTCCTCTTGTACGCCTGCTGGTAACTTCCCATGGACCGAAACAGTCCAGTCCGACTGAAGTGAATGGTGGACCGGGAACTAACCGATCTTCTGGCAAATCCGACATCTTTTGAAACCCTAGGGATCCTCTTAGTTTTTGACATTTCACACAATGATGGATTATGGACCTAATAAGACGCTTGACCCCAGTAATCCAAAACCCGGCTGAACGAATAGCACCCTCTGTAAACTGTCGTCCCTGATGCTTAACCTGCTCATGGTAAAAGTACACTAATAACTTGGAAACCCAGTGTCTTCCTGGCAGTATAATTGGATTCTTCTCTATAACCTTTAAGTCAGAATGTTGAAGGCGACCACCAACTCTGAGTAAACCATCCTCATCAACATATGGATTTAAACCTACTATAGGACTCTTCTTTGAAATGGGCATTGTCCTCTGGATGGAATGAATTACGTCCCTGTAGACTTCTTGCTGAACAGTTGAAAAAATGAATGTTCTGGCACAAGTTTGTAAGTCAGATACTGGAGAATCTATTGGATCACTTACACTGTGAATTGCATTATAACGCCGCCGTAAGAGTCTCTTCCATACAACTATGGCGTTTACTAGTCTTTCCCAACGCGACACATTCTCAAAACCACTAGTACTAATAGCGTTCTGTGCTATGACGTTTGTTTTCAAACATGTTTCTTGACGAACCTCAGGGTCCTGCTCTGGTACCTGTAGATTGTAGACTTCATCCGACCTAGTATTTTCGGAGAATAGGAAACTAGGACCTTTAAGCCAAATACTGTCCTGAAGACATTCCGCAGGCGTGGGTCGTGTACCTTAATCAGCTGGATTTTCCTTGGACACGACATGACTCCACTGATTCGACATGGTACGTTTGAGAATTTTGCTGACGCGGTTCTCTACATATACATGAAAACGTCTCACCCTATTGCACAAGTATCCGAGCACTACGCGACTGTCTGAGTAAAATCTCATGTTTTCTATGGGTAAATGTAAATGGTCAGAAATAATGTCTGCTAATTCAACTGCCATTACTGCGGCACAAAGTTCCAATCTCGGTATTGTATGTCCATGCTTAGGTGAAACCTTTGATTTCCCAATAATGAAACCGACACTCATTTCCCCGTTTACATCTTTAGTTCTAAGATAGGCAACAGATGAGATAGCCCTTTCAGATGCATCGGAAAACACATGTACTTCCTGCTGAACAGTATCTTGTAATGAGCCGTCAAGGTAAGTACGCGGAATCTTTAAGTTTTCAAGATGTTTCAGGGACTCACACCATTTTGTCCATTTGTCTCTTGTTTCAACAGGTAAGGGCTCATCCCAATCTGGCGATCCAATCATCATGTCCCTCATAATGATGCGTCCATGAACCACAACTGGTGACACGAATCCCAACGGATCAAACAAACTATTGAGTACCGAAAGAATCCCTCTTCTTGTGCATGGCTTTTCGTCCTTAGAGATGACAAATGTAAACTTATCACACTCTAAATTCCAGTTAAGACCTAAACTTCTCTGTGTAGGCAATTCTACTTGGCCAATATCCAAATCCTTTAATTCGTTAGTTAAATCGTCTTTTGGAAATGCGTTCATGACTTCGCGGCTGTTCGATGATACCTTGTGTAGTCTAAGGTTCCCACCACAAGCTAATGCCTTTTGAGTTCGTTCCAACAGATCTATGTCTTCAGCAGGACTTGGTAGTGATGTTAAACCGTCGTCCACGTAGAAATTCTGGCTGACAAATTTGGTTACATCTGTACCGTAGACACTTTCTACAGACCTTGCGCTTTCCCGAAGTCCATAAGTCGCTATTGACGGTGAAGGGCTGTTCCCAAACACATGAACACACATTCTGTACTCAATTATGGCCTTGTTTGGATTGTTGTCTTTAAACCAAAAGAATCTTAAGTAGTCTCTATCTTTCTCTTGAACAAAAAACTGATAAAACATCTGCTGTATATCTGCTGATATTGCGACAGGTTCTCGTCGAAATCTTAAGAGTACACCAAGCATGCTGTTGTTTAGGTCTGGACCTGTCATAAGAACGCCATTTAGAGAAAGACCCATGTATTTTGCCGACGAATCGAACACCACTCTTATCTGACTAGGTTTCTTGGGATGGTAAATCCCAAACACAGGTAGATACCAACACTCTGCTTCGGATGTCAAAGGCGGTGCCACTTCTGCATGTCCATTGTCTATCATCTTTTGCATAAACTGTATGAAGTGACTCTGCTTAGTGGGGTTTTTCCTTAATGTGGCTACAAGAGTGCGTGTTCTATTAATAGCCATATTCCGGTTGTTCGGCAATTTTGGTCTGGTAGAATGAAATGGCAGCGGAGCAGTCCAATACCCTCTTGTATCTTTCTTGAATTCTGTCGCCATAATACCAAGGAACTCTTTGTCTTCTATGGACATACCACGTCTTTCATCATTCTCACAAGTCTGAAACACAGTTGACCCTATTTCTGTCTCTTTGTGTATGTCCTTTACACTGAATCTATTCTTGCATTCAGGGAATAAAGATGCCTTGCCATCTTCATGTACAAATGTTTTCTTCACATTTATCATTGGTTGATGGACTTTTCCAAGACACGTCTCGCCAACGACCACCCAACCAAGGTTCAACTTTTGCGCGTATGGTGACCCTCTAGGACCAGTCCGTTGATCGTAGACAAAGTGAGCTTCAGGTAGGTCTCGACCGATTAACAATAGGATCTCTGCTGAATGATCTATTGGAGGGATGTTGCTTGCCACGTCTGCAAGATGCGAGTAGGGTCTGGCACTGTTAGGTGTTGGGATTTCGTCCATCAGTGCTGGAATCTGGTTGCACTCTGTCAGTGCAGGCAGTTGCAGGGAAGATGAACCATCCAAACTGCTCACTATGAAATCGTCTGCTTTAGTTCTGCGTCCAGACGCATTCACTACCCCCGCACATGATGATAATGCATACTGTACTTCACCGTATGGTTCCTGAAAGGCATCAAAGAACTCCGACTTTGCTAATGATCTGTTGCTTTGATCGTCGATTAGTGCATAGACTCGCTTCGTCTGACTGGGTCTATTTCTGGAATGAACCGTTACCAACACTATCTTGGCACATGACTTTCCCACCGATCCCATCTGACCACAAACTTTGGTACAAGCGGCAGTAATGTTTGGTTGGTTGTTTGAGTAATTTGTGTAACTGGACTCCCCGCCATTCATGTGTAAGGCTGTTGGATGACTACAATTATCACAGACTTGACACTTCATCGTCTCCTTGCAGACTTTAGCTGTGTGATCTGAAGACACTCCACACTTAAAGCACAAGTTTTTGTCTCTAAAGAACTTCTTTCTAACATTAAAAGGTTTGCCTCTGAAAGTTTTACATTGGTTTAATGTATGGCCTTTGACGTCATGGTATAGACAAGTCTCGGTTTTGGAAACACTGTCAATGCCTTCAGTGCTTTGATTATGAATCTCTGTTTTGAAGCTTGACACAGTTTGTTGTCTGTTATGGTTCTTTGAGGTTTTTGGTTTGTCTTTGACACTCTTGTCTTCATAGATGAAACACGGATTATTCAAGATGGAGCTCATTTCATGAATAAATTCGCAAAAAACTTGAAATGGGGGAAATGCTACAGAATGGGTTTTCATATAGTCTGTTGCTTTCACAGTCCACCTGTTTTGTAAATGGTATGGCAATTTTTGCACAATTGGATTAACACCGGTTGTTGAGTTAAAGTAACTAAGTACTGTTGAATATGCTTTATTGTTCATAGCGCAGTCAACTTCGGTAAGCAAATCGCTAAGTTCATACAGCCTTTTATAATCTTTGGTTGTAATGTTCGTGAACACTGACAATTTCCGCTTCAAAGATGCAACCACCAGTTCTGGAGACCCGTATCGTTCATCAAGGCGCTTCCAAAGCTTCACAAGGCCAGCAGCTGGATCATGGGTATTGGCTGCTTTGATGCACTCTGCCTGCTTACTGGACTCCGGCCCAAGCCACTTCACAAGCAAATCTAACTCTTCAGAGTGTGACACACCTATTTCTCTGATGATTTGTAGAAAGTCCGATTTCCAAACTACGTACTTCTCTGGCGAATCACTAAACGGAACTAATCTGGAGAACAACAAGTCCTTCTTTGCCAAATACTTTGAAAACTCTGTTGCTATTGAAATGCTCAAGGGAACATTCTCTGGGACACTATGAGTAACATGGGTTTGTTTGTTTAATTGTTCATTTTGTCCAAAATTATGAGTTTTCATGGATTTCTGGACACTTTTGTCACTCTCTCCTTGTGAGGCACTAAAATTATCCTCTATGTACCTTCTTGTACGCTCGTGTGTAGTTTCCCTGGGAACTGACAGCTCTACACTTTGATTATCACTATGGTTGGAGATATCAGCCTCAACTTCTGCACACAGTTTCTGTTCTTTTAATAGTTCCAAATCTGCCTGTAGTTCCATACGTTTTCTTTCAACCTTTGCACGGGATAGTAACTCCTCCTCTACTATAAGGGCCCTCTCCTTTTTCAAGTTTGCCTCTCTTTCAGCATAGAATAGTCTTGTTTTGGCGTTTTCTGACCTAATGGACGTATGCACACTTGTCCTTGAATCGCGTACCTTTGATGAAGACCTAGAGGCTATGGAGCGTGTTTCGGCCTCTAAGCGATCCTTCGCTTCATCAAGAGTCTTGAATACCGAATCAACTTCCAGTGTACGTTTTTCGTTCAATACCTCATGTTCATCCAAACACTTTTCCCCTTGAACAGATCTGGTCCGAGACAAATAATTAACAAAGTCTTTGCACGTAAGCCGATATTGTGCGTAGATAAGGCATAATGTCTTGTTCGACTCATTGATGTAGTTTAAGTCATAACACTCAGGGTCAATGTTTTTTAACAGTACCTCAACTTTGTTCCATAAGTCAAGAAGTTTCTTCTCATATTGTGTAACTCTGTTATAGAATTGTTCCTCTGCTCTATCTGTGAAATGTATGAGACGCTTGGTTGTCCCTTCTTCATCAACCCCAGGGTCATGTGTGGACTCGTCAGTCCCTTCGTCTGTGATTCTAGCAGCAGCCATTCTTGATGGTAGAAGGCATAGATTTTATTACTATGCTTGCACGTGACCAACAACAACCAGTGCGATAGCTTTACTGTCTTTAATGCGGTAATAAAACTGAAAAATACAAGGAAAAAACTCTAATCAGTCAACGGCCTTTAAATTGCATATTTGTTGTGCGAAACCAGTACTCGAGCACGCTACATACTATGCCATACACTGTGAAGTGACCAGTCATTCACATTACAATGATTTCAAAGGTTTAGGCGAGATTTAGGCTTAGCGCTGAGCAAAGGCGAAAACCAATGACAGAACCGTTTAACACCATAAACTAACAAAATACACTCTGTCATCGACAAATTATAACACACACATATTAAATGGACGTACTATTATCATAAGAAAATATTGTGGTCTTGACTTACTCTATGATTAACCATGGCTTGCTAGAATTCAAGAGCGTAAAATCGACTCAAATGTGCTCGTTTAAAGACATGAGGAAAAAGGATGCACAATCTCCTCGAAAGAAGAGTTAACGAAATCGTACTTACCACAACTATTTAAGTTGTACTAAATACAACTCTGAAAATAACTCGAAGTTTCGTACTCAAAAATTTATCAAACGAAACAAGAAGAATTCTGTAACCTGTTACAGAACAATATGAGAGTCACTAAAACTAAGAATAGGTGCAGGCGCCTATATTCCTGATTTTTCAGTATCTGATAATTTGGTTACAATTATCAGTCCCATTTTAGTCTAGACTGATGGACATAAGTCCCATGACACCAACATAAACGATACTTTACTGAGCAAACAGACTCTGCTGACTTGACAGGCTGTGACAAAAACCTTAAAAGCACAAAGAGTTTTCTAATCTTGTCCAATCCTACATTTGTCTACATTATTTTTTATTAAAGTTCAGCAGCTTTCAATGATAATAAGGGCAATCCTGTAAAAGGACAGAGGGACATTTTTTATTGTTTACAAATGGTCAAAGCATGCAGGGAATGATACATATCGAGGGCTTAGCGCAAAATGGTTCTAACTCACTTTTTGTAGATTGTTCAGGAGAAGCAAAAAACTGTTTCATTTTCTAACATTAATTTGTTTTATTATTCCTTTAAATTAAATAGATTCACTTAAACTATACATTCACCATGAACTATGAATAAAAATACTTTTTTTTCTTACAAAAGAGATAATAGTGAAAATTTAAGTTACAACCCTTTTGTTTGACAAATTGAAATTTTTTACAATTTTTTGTTTGTGCAAAACAGTTGTAACTCATACATAATTCTTGATGTTTCATGATTTCTTGTAAAATGAAGTCACAATTAATGATGATACATTTATCAGTAACTTTAAAAAGTTTTGGGGTAAAGTTCAAAATAACTAGGTACTAAAATAAGGATCAATAATTTATTTAATCACTAATTATAAACAAATTCTAATGCACCTTACGTTTTTTTTTACATTAACAACTTTATATGAATAACCTTATTATAACATAGTTTTAACATAATTTAATTAACTAATCAGCAATTCAATGCCGAAAGTAAAATGTTGCTTAAACAGTTTTAGATTCATTTCCCCGGCGAAATAATGACCATGGTCGACCATGGTCCCCATGGTTTTTGACAGTTTTTGATGGTCAACCATGTTTTATCATGGTTAACCATCAAGTACCGTGGGAAAATCATTGCCTGGACCATGGTCAACCATGGTACAAAAAAATCACCATGGTTTGACCATGCCCCTGCGAAGAATTCAAGAACTGTTCTTGATTAAGTTCTTGAACATGTTCCAGAACAGTTCAAGAACATTAAATGGCCATTCTTGAACTATGATTTCCAGAACTAAGTTCAAGAACTTGTTCTAGAACAGAATTTATTCTGGAACAAGTTCTTGAACATGTTCCAGAACCAATTCCAGAAAAGTTCAAGAACCAATTCCAGAACTTATAATTTTTTAACTTCGTTCAAGAACTTGTTCTAGAACGGAAATTTAAAAAAACTCAGCGAGCTCAAATTTCTTAAACAATAATCAATTAGTTAGTTCTTGAATTTGTTTCAGACCAGTTCTGGAACATTTAATTGAACTTCTTTGGTTCATTTTTTTTAACTATAGCCCATATAAAAAACACTGCTTTTCTAGTGCAAACCTTAAATCACCTTTGACCCAAAATGGATGTGGCAGGTAGAATTCATATACATATGAATTTTGTCGGTTAGCATTTTCATTGAAGAGCAAATGTATTACAGTAAGTTAAAGACAGCAAGCAGGATATTATATTACGATCCAAGTTAAAAATTATGACAGATGGACAGACCAAATCCCAATGATTTTTTATATGTTGTTTTATTCAAAAGGCTTATAGGTGAAGTCAGACTGCTCCATTTTTCTCCCTTCTAAGTACTTTCTGTAAGTTTTCAAATTTTCTTTGGAAAGTTGGCTTATCATATGAAGTGTATTTTAATACTAATATTTCCAGTTCGTTAAATTTGGTGTGATCTAACTGGGGTTTCACATTGTCCATACATTTGATAGTTCGCTTCCCTGTACGGGTGCAAGACACCAATTCTTCCTGAGTGAACTTATATAGGCATAAATTTTTGAATTTGTTCTGATCTCCAATAGCCTTGCCTACAATGGCTTCAACATCTTGTTCACAGATTGCCTGGCACGACTTAGTTTCAAGTATCGAATCAGCCTCCTTTTTTGACACACTTTCCTGTCCCTCTTTCTTCTTTGCCAACTGCCCCGTCCTGTCCGCTTTTTCCACCACTTGTTCTGTCTTAGAGTTAGATGCTTTATCTTTCTCCAACTCTGAGACCCTATCCTCGAGTTTCCTTAATTTTCTTCGAAGGCTACTAACATCTTCCTCCAGTCGTTTTATTTTATTTCTGAAAACATAAATTATTATCTGCAACAAGGGCTGTTTGTAAAACATGCCTGCCCCCCATATGGGCTCTTCGTTGTAGTGACAGCCATTGTGTGAATATGTTTTTTGTCACTGTGACATTGATCTTCGACCTAGTGACCTGAAAACCAATAGGGGATCAATGTACCTATGAAGTTTCATGATCCTAGCCATAAGGGTTCTTGAGTTATCATCCAGAAACCATTTTAGTATTTCGGGTTACCCTGACCTTGACCTTTGACCTAGTGACCTGAAAATCAATAGGGGTCATCTGCCAGCCATTATCAATGTACCTATCAAGTTTCATGATCCTAGGCCTAAGCGTTCTTGAGTTATCATCTGGAAACCATTTTACTATTTCGGGTCACTGTGACCTTGACCTAGTGACCTGAAAATTAATAGGGGTTATCTGCGAGTCATGATAAATCTACCTATCAAGTTTCATGATCCTAGGCCTAAGCGTTCTTGAGTTATCATCCGGAAACCATAATACTATTTCAGATCACTGTGACCTTGACCTTTGACCTAATGACCTGAAAATCAATAGGGGTCATTTGCGAGTCATGATCAATCTACCTATCAAGTTTCATGATCCTAGGCCTAAGCTGTCTTGAGTTATCATCCGGAAACCATTTTAATATTTCGGGTCACCGTGACATTGACCTTTGACCTCAAAATCAATAGGGGTCACCTGCGAGTCATGATCAATGTACCCATGAAGTTTCATGATCCTAGCCCCAAGCGTTTTTGAGTTATCATCCGGAAACCACCTGGTGGACGGACCGACCGACATGTGCAAAGCAATATATCCCCTCTTCTTCGCAGGGGGGCATAATAAGTTTGGTTTAAATGATTTTATTCCTTACTTACTCAATAATGTAAGTTGCGCATGTGTTTGGTCAAAATCAGTACAAGTGCTGTCAATAAGGCTCGATGGGTCATTGTCGGCTCAGGTACTACTTACTATGTACACTGATTACTCTTAAGTATACTTACATGTACCCTGGGTATGGTAAATATACTTAAACGTACCCGGGAAATTTAACGCTGAATAGGTTGTTGTTGGCTATTTTGTTGAATTAATAATATTCACATTAATGTCCATTTTCTGTGAAATGACCTCTATATTATCGAAACTCGCACTCAAAAAGCATCTTGATGCATTTTTTTTTTAAAGAGAAGTTTTAGATAATTGGTAGCGCGTTTACGAAAAAGGATTTTGGACGGGAATACAGCTCGGGCACAGTCTATTATCTACCGGGTACGATTAAGTATATTTACCGTACCAGGGGTACATGCAAGTATACTTAAGAGTATCCGGAGTACATGCAAGTAGAATCCGAGCCGACAATTACCAATCGAGCGTCAATAAGACATTTTTCCCAGCTTTTTTTTTTTTGACAGACGGACGATGTCGAAGTGATCCCAGAAGGTTGCAACTACCTTGTAGAAGGAGACATAAAAAGAAAAAACATGATTAAGTTTCTTTACATATCTTTAAAAGAAATGTTTTTGCTGCTGAATAAATGGATTTAGATCACAGGGTTGACCTAATGTGTGGGTTTCTAACCAGAACACTCAATATACTTGGTAGAAACTGGCAACTACTTGATTCGAAACAAAGAGTCAGAACTGGTGCAGCTGATTTTGCTTAAATATTTAAGCCTGAGAGTAGCTTTCAAACCACACATATATATTGTGATGAAATAAAACCGTACCCAGATGCATCTTTTCTGTTTGAACCAACCCTACTGCTTAAATACTGGCTGCTTCCTGGAGTCTCTGTACAGATAAAGCAAACAAAGTTTGTGCAAGAAGTATTTTTAAGGCTTGATTAAACACATTACCAGCAGTGAATTTATACTCTCCCCCCTCCTTGACAAATAATGGTTATTTCTAACTACAGTAACTGTACAGAAAATACTGCACTTCATGGTTCGACACTAAGGCACGTCCGACAGACATTGTCTAGAAAGATCGGTTGTTTGGCTAGTAAAACTGCGGGCTAGCTTGTCCGACTGGTAGTACATAAATTAAAAATCTATACTGATTCATATAACTATAAATAACTGCTGTGAAAACCTTTACTTTTAATGTGTAAAATTACTCTTGTATCCTTTATTTACATTAAAACAAAACTTAGTATATTTAAATAAACGCGGAGCGTTCACATGATTCATCGCTATTTTTAGACGCAAAGCAGAGCTTCCTGCAGAAATTGCTTGTTTCACTTGGTTAAGTTTTCATGAATATTAATGATTTTCTGCAGTGTCGTAAAACTGTAGAGCATGATTTTACGACTTCTATCAAAAATCGGTATCGTCAATGTAAAAAATTTTGCGTAGCAGACAAGATAATGTAATTGAAAATGTCGAACCCTGCACTTAAATAAATCATCATATATATTGACATAGCAAAAAAAATAATACATTGAATAGCAAAGAAAACTTCACCAAATTATGGCTTGATAGCATAAAATGTATCAAGCAAGTCCACAGTAAATCAGCCAATTTTCACAGCTAAGCTATAATACGATATTAGCTCAGATACTTTTTGAGATAAGCTTCACACTAACTTTTTAGACAGACATATGGGTAAAGGTGAATCTAAAAGTCTGACCCCCCATCATTTTTTGGGGGCACAAATATGCCAATATATTTTTAGATTACCTTCAAGCTTCAAAACTTTCCTTGCTGAGTGAGGCACGATTGGTGAACCCTCAGACCTAAATTCCAGATGTCTTTTCTTAGGAGTCACTGCAAAGAAGAGAACAAACATGATCAAATGTTTACAATAAACAAAGCATGTGCAGCCTTCGAATAAGCATATAAGCCCGAGTCGATTCTTGGGCCGGTCGGTGGATCCTAAATGCTTATAAATAGCCCGACTGGCCGATTAAATATTTGAGTGTAAAATTGTAAACAAACTGAAAAACTGTAACTACTATTATATCAATTACCTGATACATACGCGTTTTTAAGTCACAATTTAATACGCTATAATTATCGGGTAAATGCCTAAAATGACGTAAGTTTTAAAGAATTGCATGAACACATGCGGCCACCATACCGATATTTTTTAAACATGATAATAATTGAATATGCATTAAAATAAAACCAAACATTGGTAAAACTGACTAACCCTTTGCATGCTGGGTAATTTGTTGTCTGCTGAATGTCTAAAATTAGCATTTTCTTCACAAAAAAATCAAAGGATACTATCAGAATAGCAAACAGTTTGGATCCTGATGAGACGCCGCGTTCTGTGGCGTCTCATTTGGATCCAAACTGTTTGCAAAGGCCTTCGAAATTCCGTTCCAGCACTTAAAGGGTTAATGGAATCATTTAATGAGAACATGTGTAATAATAAAGTTACAACAAACAGCATAATTATCTGGTGCATTTTGTATATTAAAAAACATTTCAAAAGGAAACAGAATACCCTTTATTACTGTAATCACATGCATCTGTTTTTACTAATGGAAGTAGATTTTCTGATTGTTAATAACTATTTTGGTGTTCATGGCCAAAAAAGTCAACAAATTTATATTGACCTCTTCAGGCTATTGAACATGTCTTCTGGCTATTCAAAATTCCATCTGATTAGCCCGATGGGCTATTGGGCTGAAATATTTAGTGTGAAGACTGCATGTGTTTTAAAATTCATTAAAAATTAAATTGTATCAGTTTGAAATGCTTAAATTTGTATATGTTTGACATAAGATTGTCATGTACATTTGAATTTAGGTTTCATGATGTTAAACATACTTGGAATGATAACTGTAGTAAAATATGAAAAATTTACCATCAGATGTCACAGATTTCCGTGGGGAGCGCCTCAGAGGCACTTCAGATTTGTCTGTATTGCCTTCCAGCGATCGTTTTCCTTCTTCATAAAGATCAGGCTGTCCTAAAAAAAATATTATTTATTTTAACATGGTTATCTCACATTTTCTTTGTTTTAAGGAAACTTAGCGCAGCTAATTTAAACTGTTGTCAATACAGTTTAAATAATCATCAGTCAGACTCAAATTGTTCAATCAACACAAATACACTTTGTAAACCATATCCAGCAATATCTAGCTATAAGCTAATAAATTTTAGTGCTTACTTATCTCTTCAAGTTCACAAAATTTGTCAGTGGGATCTGCAGTTAATGGCAGGATTTCACTCTTTAACCATTCTGTCATTTCCTTTTTGCCTGAAATGTGGTAAAAAAAATGTGGGTCAGTAGGTAGGCTTTTTTTTCCTTATTTTCACAACACTTAAATGAATATTTAACTCAATGAGAACGTTATTTTCAGGTATCAGCAGTGTGAAATGCATGACGACATAGTACTAACTTTCAGATATAGTTCTTAACAAGAAGATGTTTGATCCAGATTGTCTTTATCTGCAAATTACTGTACAAATAACTATTCTTTGAAAACTAAAGACTGCATTTTGAATAAAGCATTTATTGACAAGAATGAATGTAAATGAAACAAAACATTTACAAAAATAACAGTTCTGAACGATTCAGACGCTTACCGCAGTTGCATAAATTTTGGACATAAAATTCGGATGCGGATTTTGTAACAAAAATACTTTCGTCTTGATCTGTAAATTACTGTACAAATAAATATTCTTTGAAAACCAAAGACTGCATTTTGAATAAAGCATTTATTGACTAGAATAAATGTAATTGAAACAAAACATTATACTCGGGCCCGGTAATCTCGCGGCATCGATAATCTCGCGGTATTTGATTTACGTCATCAGTCTACTTGTAAACAGTGTGACAGGCTGACCTACTTTCGAATTTTGACAGAAAAACACTCAGAGGTCAATAATAAACAGAATCTTGCTGAGTATGAACTGTTATTTGTTCATAAATAATATAACAAACCAAATGAATACAAAAATCCAGGAAAATATCAATTTTCCCATTCCTTTTTTTCATGTTGAAATCAGTTCGTCTGACACCAGTGTCAAAATATATAACGAAGGTATGATACCACTAAATCTTCAACTTAAGCTTTATTTTTTATTTTAAACCTATTTAATAGAGCAATAACACAATAATTAGTGGACCTTAGCCCATCACCCATAGTACCGCGAGTACTCCGAATGATGTCAAGGTCGAACATGGCCGACCGTGGGTTGGATTTACGGTAAATCTGATTAAGAACCGAGTTATTCTTCATGAAAAACCTTATCAACGCTTAGAAAAGGCGTAGCTTATAACATAAACACCAGTTATTCTGTCGGTAAGTACTCCTGTCAATGAAAATTTCCCTCGATCCTGCTTAGTAGCGCGAGAATCCCTCATTCCAGTATAAGTAACAAAAATAACAGTTATGAACGATTTAGACGTTTTCCGCAGTTGCGTAAGTTTCGGACATAGAATTCGGATGCGGATTTGTAACAGAAGAAACTTTTGAGTCGGCGATTTAAAAACAGGGTCGGTCGGGTAACCGGAAACAAGACTTCTTTTTTTAAGCCAAATTAACTTACCTCCCACGTTCAATATGCGGAATTTCCAAAGGCCTGGAAACCCAAAGAAAACAGATAGCCCACACATTCCAGGTTTGTACTCTTCTTTTGGCAGTTTTGGCTCAGTAACATACATCAAGTTGTGTACAGATAGCCTGTTTCCGTCAGTTGACCATCTCATCACCGCAAACTTCTCGTTTTCTTTCAACTTGTTCGCCATTTTTTCGTATTTTCTTTGTGGTTGCAGACAACAATTATTTCTTTGCGCCAAAATAACGATTCAGCATCAGCAAATTTCATTGGGCGGATAATATCGAACAGCCAATCATGCGAGGTCTTGTTTCGCTGTGACATAACCTAAAAGCCGACTGGTTTTGTGTGGGAATCGATTGACCAATAGAATGGCCGTTTACGTAAATGCTTTGGCAGATATTTAAATATGGCTGCCAAACAGGAAAACTTCCAGAAAGTTATTGCTGGCGAAAATTTAAAATACAAGTGTACATTGTGCTTACGCCAGTTAAGCTCGAAACAGAATATATTGCATCATTTGCACAAAACACACGGCCTGTGTAAGCTATTTTTATATTTTCCTCTATTGAAAGTAAAACTTGATAAGATTTTTGGTTTCTGGTCAACTCGTCCCCTAACTCCTCATCGATTTGGTCAACTCGTCCGTAAGTCAACTCATTCCCTAATCAACGTGTCCCCTATACAGTATAGTGTTTGTTAATGTATTTCAGTATAATCAAAAAGTTTTAATTTAATGTGGAAAGCAGATATTTAATTCAATGAGCATTGAAATTCGAAGCCATTTTTAGTTCAGTGTAAACTATTATGCTATTGTTTATACTTGTATGAGAACAAAAAGGACCCCGGTTTAAATATTTTTATTTCAATATTAATTTTAATTCTTTATCCATTAATCATATTTAATGGACATTATTACTGATCACTGAAGAAAACAATCACAAATATAATATAATTTTCGATCATATGATTCCTATGAAAAGTAACTTCGAATACATTGCAATTATATTCATTTTTTGTGTTTTTGACTTGGGGGACCAGTTACCAGAATTTTTACATTTTTTCGAGGACTGCTCTTCACAGTCTTCAGTAATGGTGGTAGCTGGTCTATACATAGATTTTCCGATGTGAAGTCATGTTGGTTTAATTATACTAGACATGCAGTACACTCCACGTGTTTTCCCCAATTTCCCTCGCTACTCCGCAGGGATTGACCTGGAGGGAGATTAAGAAAATCCCGTGATGCGTGGCGTTTGCATGATTTTTGGCGCGGCGGTTAACTATCGGCAAAACTGATAAGTCTTCGCGGCGGCCCTCGGCGTTGGCAACGCGGGGGAAACTTCGCGTTTTAGGAGATAACGATCAATTTAATTTTGTTTGACTTCCTGATTTTCAAATAAAATTAAATTTATTACAAGTACATACATGTACATGTAGTATATTATTTACAATTAAAAAAACAACCAAGATAGATCGATCCTGACGTGGTTGTAGAAGTAGTTGTTGTATAGAAAACTCGTTGATTTAGGACAAACAAAACATGGTCTTTTAACTAATACTTACCTATTAATATAAACACAATTTGCAACATTGTTTTTATTTTGATATTCAAAGTTTTCATGTTAGCAGGTGATTTTCTATACTGAACATGTAAACAAATGACCCTATAAAAAGTTGCGATCCATTAAAAGTCTTGCAAATCTGTGTGAATTTACAGTTTGACGTTATCAAAGGAAAGCCGCTTTCTGTCTGATGGCATAACTTACTCAAGTAAACACATTCAACGAATGTATAATGAATGGTTTTAATTGTCAGAACAAAGTCAATTCTCTGCCTACTAATGCATTTATTTTCTCTTTTAAGGTAGGTTATTCCATTGATTGGTAAAAGAAGGTGGTAACTATTGAGTTGATAGTTGCATTAAATATTATGTATTCTAATTGCGTCGACATTCAAAACAATGTTTACCAGTAATTATGGATCAAATCAGCAGAGTGACATTCACACATGTTAATCCCTATTGTCAAAACACCGCAGACAGCAGTAAGCTTTGCGTGTTTTCATTACATCAAACACTTAATCCAGTTCCGCTCAGATGTCTTCTTTTATCAGTTTACAGCACAATTACTGTTAAAATAATTACTCTACTAAAATACCACAATGATAAAGATTCGGTGTATTCGATTTGAAATTATTTTGGAGGAAATATCAACTTATTCGCGATATAATTTTGTTAAAAAATACCAAAGAAACTTTTAACCGAAATCAACAGAATTAAGTGTTCTCTACGCTACAAAGTTTGTATAAAAAATCAATACAAGCACACTTTGCAGGAGTATACCTTGACCTTGTACTCATAATTTTCGCGCGCTTTTGTCGGGAAATATACATGATGACTGTATATTGGAAGCATTTGTAAACGTTGTGTTAACATTAAAAATCGTAGTGTGTTTCGGATTACTAATTATTATTCTCATTTGGAAATTTTACGGAACATTTATTCTTGTGTTATATGTGTTATGATTTAAATATTAATTTGTCAAAACGCTTAACATGTCGTATATTCATTCATATTGTAGACGTACCTGTGAATTAAAAAACATAATTTTTATAGAATCTACGTATTAATTTTGTTATCTTTATTTTTATATGCCACAGTATTTAAACAATTTTTAATAACAATGTTTTTATTTTTTGGCATGTCCAGTAGCAGTAGCGTTGCGCGGTGGTCACTGATAAGAACGGAAATTGTCTGCATTTACCGACTAGGCTAAAGTAATACACGCTGCGTGAATTAGCGAACACGGTGTAACGCCGAGCGTTTTATCAAGTTCACCTCGCTCTCCAACGCGGCGTGAACACTCGCTAGCAGAAGAAAAAAAACGCGGAGGTTTTTTTTGGGAAAACGCGTTGAGTGTGCTGTACGATGATTAATATTATGATGAAATGAAAGCAGTATTTTAGCCTAATAATATCAATGAAAACTAAATATTTTGCCTGCCCTTGGGTATAGTATTCAGTAAATTAAAATTCCAACATTCTCTGCTTGGAATCTTTGAACTTACATACACATTATATTTACAGCCCCTGCAAAACGGCAGAAGAAATTGTATCTAGATAATAAAGATTTGGACATTCCTCAACGTACATTACGTAGATGGAAAAGACAGAAAATCCAGACAGCAATCCACAGTTACGAACAAGATCTGCTTCTGCTCAAAGCAAATATAAATTTTGAAAGTCAAGGTAAGGAAATTAAATTGTAAAATTTTTACTTTAAGTTTTATTGGGCTCTTCATTCTTTGGGTTTTTTTGGGGGCTCTTCAGTTGTTTTACGTCACTTGTCATGCTGCGGTGGTAAGCTTTTGTTATCATCTGACCATCCAGAGATAAGTACTTTTACTAACCTGTCCTTATAAACTGATTGGGTCATTTATTGCCAATTTTAATAGGAATATTTATTTGATTAAGCATTACCAAAGTTGTTAAAAGAATTTTGATCTATATGAAGTCCAGTGGATATCTTGGTATGCTAATTTGTTGAAAAAGATGACAACTTAGAGTCTTCCTTCTTAGTAACATAGATAAATATAAACTAAAGATTAAACACTTCTAAAAGTTTTGTTATTTTAGGTTTGATTTGGATCCCTGAAATTCTTCTTGTTTATCATAGTGTCAAATTCTTTTACTGAATATTTCTAATTTTAGGTGTGGAAACACAAAAGTGTGATTCAGAAGCTTCTTCCCAGGAGTGTAATGTAGAAACTTCCTCCCAGGAGTGTGATGTAGAAACTTCTTCTCAGGTGTCTAATGCTGAAACTTTTTCTCAGGTTTCTGATGTAGAAACTTCTGTAGCAAGATCTGACAGAGATACTGATATTGACATTGACAGTGTTGTTAGTGATACAGATGGCGATTTACTATTCAGTAATAGTAGTGGGTGCTTATCCGAATTGTCAGATGCTGGATCTAATTCTTCAAATTCAGAATATATGTCAGATTTCTTCCATACAGATGAAGAAATATCAGATATAAATACTGTTTCAGCTTCCAACTCTGACAGCGATTTATCTTCTGATACAGAGTCGCAATATTCATCATTCTCCGACACTGCTAATGTTATTTCAAAAGATCAGAATGACATGTTGACAAATGAACTAGAGGCATTAACAATAGTGTCTTGTTTTCGTCGTCACAACCTGACCACCAGTGCTTGCAAGGACATAATTAACACAGTGAAATCAGTTTGTAATGATTCAAAGAATGCTCACATGCTCAACTACGATTACTTAATGACCTTTTTTGACTCAAACCCACTGAATGAAGTTCATTATTGTGAAGTATGCTATGCTGTGTTTCCAAAGGACCTAGATATATTTCACTGCTGCACTATAAACTGCGAGGGTTTGCGTTACAAAGGCCCAAGATCGAAACAGAACAACAAGGATAGACAGGCTAGAAAATGCTTTATCATTGCTGACATGAAAAATCAGCTTAGAGATCTTCTTCAGTCACCAGGTAAATTTTAGCTGGATTTTGTCAGTCACCATTGCTTGTTAAATCATGACAAGTTTAGCTATTGTGATCGCCGTGTCCATCATCTGTCATGAATAACAATTTTGAAATCACATCTCATGAAACCCTGGTTCACTTAAAAAAAAATCAATGCAAATGTTTCTTTAGTGACTATCTAATAAAAATTACTAAAACCGCTCTGCTCCACTGATTAATATGGCTGCCAGAGTTAAAACAGAAAAAGACAACATCTCCAATTATGTTCCACTAGTCCCATTTGTCATCATTTCACATGAATGTTCATTTGGTGGCCCTCTACCAAAGCAGCTCAGATCATTCCATTAGACAAAATGGTAACCATAAATGTAGCTAAAAGTAAAAAAAGGTTTCAGCAACATCTGTCTAACCACTAGTTCAATTTGAAATAATTTCAAATGTTTGTTCCTTGGGTTGCCCTCTATTGTAATTACTTAAATTTGTCTGCACAAGATGGCTGCCAGAGACAAAAATAAACTTTTTTACAAAATGTCGTAAACACAAGTTGGTCTGATTTAGAAATGATTTCTCATGAATGTCCCTGCACACACAAAAAAAATTGCTCAAATTGTTATGCTCCACTGAACAGAGTCAAACTGGCCCTGCCCTGGGGATTATCAGTTTTATACATAGATAAAACTTTGAAAATCTTCTTAAGAGCCATAGGACCTAGAGCTTTTATATTTTGTACAAAGCATCGGCTGAGTTCGACCAAATTTGTTCAAATCATGACCCCCAGACAGGCCTGTGATTTTCAGGACTGGTCCTAATTTTATAGAAATATGTAGTAGAAACACATTGAAAATCTTCTTCAGTACCATATGACCAAGAGCTTAGATATTTTGTAAGTAGTATTGCATAACAAACAAATCTCGGAAACCATTATTACATATTGAGCTAAGATGTTTGACTTGTACATCATCAAGCAGTATTGATCTTTGCATCGATCATGAGTCTTGACCTTTTAACCTATTTCTCAGGTGAACGACACAGGGCCCTCTTGTTGCAAATTACTGGTCTTGTTGACACATAAAAATTGTCTATTAATTAAAAACTGTCTTACTTAAAAGTAACTTTATATTTCAGGTGTTATGGATATCAGATCACAGAAAGCTGCAGCACGTTCTCAAATGGACCAGGATACTGTAACAGATATCATTGATGGTACAGCTTATAGGAAAATGCTGACTGGTGATGGATTTCTGAATAATGCAGATTACAATTTAACTGCTATAATAAATACAGATGGCGTCAATCTGTACTCCTCTTCAAAGGTTGAACTGTGGCCAGTCTTCCTGGTAATAAATGAACTCAGTCCAAAGGTCAGATTTTCTCGAAACAATGTTCTGTTGGTTGGAATCTGGCAAGGAAAAGGCAAACCCCCATTTAGACCATATATAGAAAGTATAGCACCTCACCTAAATGAACTGTATATGGAAGGGATTGACCTAGTTTTGAATGGTGATAAAATAAATGTAAAAGTCAAAGTTGTGTGTGGTGTGTTTGACTTGCCAGCAAAAGCAGGCATTCTGAATATGACCTACTATAATGGAGAAAATGCATGCATTTCATGTGAAGAACCTGGCCTAAGAGTAAAACAAGGAAAAGGATCTGCTAGGTCTTATCCTTACAGAAATGGTCTCTATACATTCAGAAAGCATGAAGACGTTCTGAATTGTATGCATTTAGCAACTGACAAACAAAGGATAAAGGGCTTTAAAGGTGTATCTGGACTAAACTCTATTGAATCTTTTGATCTTGTAGATGGTATAGTTCCAGACTACATGCACGGAGTTCTGCTTGGAATCACAAATGTACTTATATCTAAGTGGTTCTCACCAACAGAAAGCAACAAGGCCTACTTTGTTGGAAAACATCTGAAAACAATTTCCTCCCGTCTACAGAATATACAGCCTCCAACAAGCATTGAAAGACTACCGCGCGACTTAGAAAAGAATTACAAAAATTTGAAGGCTACTGAATTACAGGCATGGTTACTTTTCTATGCAGTGCCATGTTTAGTTGGAATTTTGCCTGAGGTTTATCTAGCCCACTTCTCATGTCTTTCTGAGGCCGTGTACATTCTCCTTGGAGATCATATAATGCCATCAAGCTTACAGAGAGCAGAACGCCTATTGGACCAGTTTTACTCATCATTTTCAAAATTGTATGGGGAAGGATGCTGTGGACTAAATGTCCACAACACATGTGTTCATTTAGTTAGTTATGTGAAACTGTGGGGCCCACTCTGGGCCTGGAGTTGTTTTGGCTTTGAAGACAATAATGCTATGCTTTTGCAGGCTGTACATGGAACAGGTGTAGTTACAAAACAAATAATGTGGTACAAACAAGTAGAAGCTACACTACGCAGAAAATCTCTTCATGAAGTTAAACAAAAAATCTGGAAAAAAACATACAAAGCGGAAAACTGTGATGTTTCTGGGAAAATGACAGCAATTGGAAATGATGGAAATGAGAATTTACTTATAAAACTGGGTGTTGATAGTGATAGGAATGTGAAATTAATTTCAAGGATAAGTATCAATGGGCGTAATTTCTGTTCATTGAATTACACACGAATGAAGAAGCGAGCTTGTAGCTATGTTTTATATGAAGATACGAATGTGGGATGTGTTGAGTATTTTGTTATCAATACAGATTCAGGTGTAGTTTATGCAGTTCTTGAAAAGTATGACTCTTGTGAAGATGTACAACTTTCTCAGTTACCTGCTGGAAAACATCTTGTCCCTATAACAGCCACTGGTATCAAATATGTGATTCCTGCTGACAGTTTAATTGATACGCTTGTGTACATTAAAGTCTGTCCTGAAGTTAGTGCATGTATTTCACTAATGCCCAGCACTCATGGACATGCCATCTTTAAATGAAATTTTGCATCACCTGCATTGTGGTTATCATACGAAATGTCAAATAGTTTGTACAAGCTTAATCATAAACCTTTACCTTTTAATATTAGAAAAACTGATCGACTTGGGATTAAAAAAAACACTGAGTCACAGTATTTGTCTTAAAAATTACCTTAATTATTGAGGGGAGTTTTGAGTAAAAGACCCAGATCTGAAAATGTACATCTTTTTGTTTTCAATGTCCTGTTTCAGCAGAAACAAAGTAATGTACACCAACAAATTAGTATTTACATAAATATTCAACACAATGGTTCTTTAGCGAAATATTCAACACAATGGTTCTTGAGTCTCAGGGTCACAACCTAAAGATGAAAGAATCTGTTGTTCCAGAATTTATCCTGAAAATTTCTAGAAGAAATATTTGATCATGATAATAACAGTTCTAGAACTAATAGCAGTTCTTGAACCAAATTCTTACAACTTGATGAACATTTAAAGAAAAAATCTTTGTTCTTGAACAGTTCAAGAACTATATCTGTTGTTAAATTACTGTTCAAGAAATAATAGCAGTTCTTGAACCATGTTCAAGAACATTAATTCCTGTTCAAGAACAGTATTGTTAGTTCAAGAACTACATAAGTTCTTGAACATACTGTTTAAGAACTATTACAAGTTCTTGAACCATGTTCAAGAACATGAATCTTTGTTCAAGAACAGTGTCGTTAGTTCTAGAACAGTTCTAGAATGTTCAAGAACGGACTGTTTGTTCTTGAACATTTTTCGCTGGGGAAAACAGTTGATTCTCCAACATAATGATTAATAACATATTTACTGTTATCAATGTATTGGAACATATCGATGGTCCCAATTCAAAATGCCGAACCTACAAAAACGCAACTTTTCAGGAGGGCATTTCTTTTCATTTTCAAGAGCAAAATATTACATAAAAGTTACTTTGTATTTTATTTAAGAATGTCTAGGCATGATACACGTTTGTATAATGCGAATTCTATTTCACGTTAGTTTGTTTGCAGAAAAAATGTAGCTTCGCTATTTATTCTTTCATTTATGTGTAGGTTCGACATTATAGACAGTTAAGAGGTAATTGTGTTTTGTATAGAAAGATACATTTTTCTTGTATATTGCGTAAAATAAAGATATGAACTAATATGTGTTATATGTTTTATAATTATCTGACATTAGATGGCAGGACACTTTGAGACGGATTAGCGCCTGTGTAGTTTAATTATGTAAGTAAAGGGGTTACGAAGATGTATTAAAATAAAGAAAACTTGCGGCAGAAAAGACACAACAACAATGAGAAAAATAAAACTTGTTTATCTATTGAACAAATTAAACAGGAACAATTAAAAATGAACAAGAAAATTCGTTAGTTATATCTAACATGGTCATAAGTTGGTCATTTTATTTCTATAACTATGGAAACTCTTGATCATAAAAAGAAAAGCTAGTAAGAAATCATTTTCAACATTTTGATAGTTCGAAGTCCTTTTGAAAGTAATAAAATCGAAAATCTATTAAATGAAACAAAGTGTTTGATTGTCAACGTCTTATCTGCAATGAAACATTATCATACATCAACAAACTTAAAACTAGAGAATGTTGATTTAAATGATACCATTACCCTTTCAACTAGCATTCTCGAGCCTACACTAATCAACATTTTAATTACAACATCCTTAAAGTGCATGTAGCATGCTAAAGTTTACAATTCTCCTCTATGGAATGTTATTCTCAACAACAGCCTTAAAACTAAGTATTCAAGTCTATAACGTTGAACATTTCCGGAATGATGCCATCCAATGTCATTTAATCAGCAACATCAATTCTAATAGCAGATGCATGCTAAAGCGTGCGTTTAGTAAAATGTCGCACGTCAACAAAGTTATTTATGTTTTAAACAAGCATTGGGTTATACCGAAGTAACACTACAAAACCTCTTAAACAATTTGCCTACGTTTTTTCGACATTATTCCAAAAGTAGCAATCTCCATCGCCAGAAACCAAATCATATAAGGTAAAGTTATGACAACAAAGTTTTGTCTTATAATAAAGGCAACTAGCTTGGATCTTTGGACAAAGAAGGAGACTTTGCAGGTCCATAGTTATAACCCGTTGTTTACCGTTTAATTGTGCGTTTTCTTTGTCGGAAACCTTTGCTTCTGCAGCATTCACCTTCCTTCTAATATGTTCACGATATTCATGTTCATCAATCGTACCAGCTTCAAACGAGCAGCACGTATCACACAAGTCTTTCTTAGGCTTAAAAAACGCGAGGTTCATCTCGTTGAACATTTTTGTGAAATTTGAGATGCCGTACACAGGCTTACCATCGCTAACCATTTGTCTTCTGTATTCTACATATAGCTCATTCAGATTTGTCTGCTCTGATTCTAAATAAAGTTTAGAACTTTGGGCCCGGCAATAATGAGACGGGAGTTTTGGTATCTCACGTAAAAACTTTAGAGCTTCTTCTTTGGCTTGTGGTTTGGAATTACTGCCTTTCTCTTGTGATGCAGACTTCTTCGGGATACCATGGTCTTCGCTATTGTCCAACCATCTATACACGGTTTCGTTTTTCAACCCAAATGTAGAAAGAAATAGAGACTGGCACACTTTCACCTTTTCACTTTTCTTTTTTAGATAAAAATTATAACTATATTTTCGTCTACTGTTAGCTGACGATGTGTTTCTCTTTGTCTCTTTTTTGTCAACTAGACTGACTATGTATACCTTTTTCTCTCCCCAAGTCATATCCTTCCAAAATTTGCTGAATATATCAGCCCTTGTTTCATCATCAATTGTTTTGCATCCTCTTCCTCCCCAACCCTTATCACACCTTGTACTACAAGTTCTTGCTTCAAGTATTCGACCTGACTTTTCTACGGGCAATTTACATTGGCCTGACTCATCTTTTGTTAAACCCGTATACGATTCACCTTTCATTCTTTGCTTTTTCGCTTCGGACCTCTTGTTACCCCGCTTTCTTTTGACTGCTTGCTCATTGTCTACTAATTCCTCGTGGTCTACTTCGTTCTGCAGTATTGTAGCTCTGTCATCAACTTTAATAACAAAATGACCATTGTCTGTGTCAGTGTCACTATCACTTTCTGGTTGATAATCCTTATCTTTAGTTGGGTCAAGATCATCGAAACTTTCATTTTCCGACTCTGAATCAATGTTCTCGTCTCTAGCGGTTTTGTTTAATTGCGTCTGTTCTATCATAGTTTCTTTCTCTGCTTTAAGAATTGATACACTCTCATTGCTGGACATTGTTTCACTCAAATGGTCACTTGATGTAATATCTCTTATAAAATGAACTTCGTGGTCGTCGATTTTCTGAACAGGATTAACGTCATCCTCAAACTCTTCACTGGTATCATAATTGTAAAACAATTGAGTATCTTGAAAACTTAACATACTCTTATTGTTTGAATTTATGTCAAGCTTTGTAGCTATAAAACTATATTCTGTATCTAATACAGAGTCACTTTCCATGATAGCGCTTGCAATGTTCGTCATACTTTCATTATTAATATCGACACCCATTGCAGTTTCGTTAGAAGAAACTTGTTCATGATTGAAGGGCAAAGGCGTATCAATTGTATGTTTATCATGGTCGTGCAAAAGTACACTATTACCATCGTGATCAGTAAAACTTGTGCTTGGTTCATTGTTTTCAGACGAAATAGAGCTACCTTGAATTGTCAAATGCTGATGTCCAGATGAGGTCTGTATCTTTTTCTGAGCTAAACTTACTAAAATGCGACCGCGTGATAACATGATTGCAACAATTTAAAATCTTCTTGTTATTTTGATACAGCAGTCAATAAACTTGTCTTTAAGTTCGTTTAAATCAGACTCTTGTTCATCTGCATTCAAAGACATGTACCAAAACAATAATGTACCACAACTACTTTCAAGAACACTTTCACGATCTCTGTTTGGGAAAAGCACACCCGTCGTATCCAGTACAATGAGGTCTATAACTTGGCATATTTCAACTACCGTTTTCGAGGTAATAGATGTGAAGGACACGTACAATTGTGCAAGGTTTTGACAAGACTTTAACGCTTCAAAATCTTCATCTATTAACTTTGTGCAGCCTGATAAGTTCAAAATTTCAAGATGTGGAAGATGAGGCACAAAGCAAAGAGTTGACAATTCGATGTCTGTCAAATCTAGCCAATATAAGTTCTTTGCACGTGGCAAGCTAGATACAAGACAGTAATCCACAAATGGAGACGAACAGTTGACGACAGATCCTGGAATAAGAAACTCATGAAATCCTCTGGATTGTTTCAGAAGTTCATCAAACTGGTCTTTATTAAACACCGATGGCCAATCGAATGACACATGTCTCCATAAAATGGAATTCTTGCTAATAATATAATGAAGTCTTTTGCAACACTTGCTCACAATTTGAAGTAAATGTTGCAGGTCGATATGCTTCAATATTGTAACCAAGATTTCATCAGGCAAGTCCAGGATTGTTCTGCTCATTGCCTGAAATAGAAAGAAGACGTAACATTTGTAATATTTATTTATTTATTTATTTATTTATTCATTTATTTATTTCATTTTACAGCTTGCCCATGTGTTCCTCAGAGCTTTTAAAAATATAAAACACAAAACGGGGACCTTGATAGACAGAGCTTTAATTAAGAGGCGTATTTCCATAGCTGATGTCTTTATATTGACAATAATCCTATGTTGTTGGTTCTTAATATAATGGTCTCGATGATAAGACGATTCAATTGAGCACCAACAATAAAGTATTTGCTGAGGAAATAGTGAGTAATTGACTCTTGAAGAACCTTTTACGCCCCCTTATCTAATCCTCTGGTAGAACACCCGACCAAGGTAACTAGTATTAAAGATTGAAACATTACCATTTACATTGATACCTACTAAGTTATTTGATTTTCATGCATGCAAATTAACGAACCTACCAATATTATGTGATAGGAGGATCCGATTAAAATGACGAACCTACATTTTTCAGAAGTTATGCAACCTTTACACGGTCATTTGCAAAGAATACTAGCGTAAACATAATTTCTGTACATGTTATAATGTCCGACATGCATATTAAATACTTACATTTATTCAATTGCACTTAGAACTTTAGAAATTATATCGGTTGCATCTTTAAACAACATTTTGCTAAGGAAACTATCGCTCAGAACTCGTTTTTTATATAAAATAAAAGAAATACATTAAGAAGCTGTTTATGAGATACCTTTATAAAGAAATATTGTAAAACAAACTTACATTTGATGGTTTTTTCCGCACACATTTAAGTTTCGTCAAATCACCTTCCATTTATTTGTTTACACAATTACATGCAAAATGCCGAAGTTACAATAATATCCAGCTTCGCATTTTTGCATATTTTTATTTCCACCAATCACAGTTCGGCATTTTATCATATGACCGATTTGACATGATCTGATTGGTGAAACAATTCGCCACTTTCTGGGCATATGCGCACTGACTTCCCGCCCTACACAGTGCAAAAATCACGAAATGTGAAAAAATGTAGGTTCGGCATTTTGAATTGGGACCATCGATATGCTTTTGAGATTTATCTAAATGTTCCCCCTCTGGAAATCTGGTCTTCTAGATAGTTTTGAAAACTTTTGAAGATTTTTTCAGATACTTTTTAATTCCCATATTTTGCCAAAGAAATTTATCATCTTTTGAGTCTTTTATATAACTTAGCCTATCTTTATCAATAATCTATAGATCACCACCAGACAGATTTCATGGAACCGTAGTGCAAAACTTTTCTTCATGTTAACCCTTCATGACAATCTGTAAATCTTCTGATTTCAAAGGTTTGTTAAATTCCATAAATATGACTTCACGCCCTCCACCACCTGATAATATTACAGACCCAGTAATTGGTTTGTTAGATGCTACTTCAGAATAAACAGATGAACATTCTTCTGGTACCAAAACACCAATGACACCATTTTCAACATCTATATCAAAACTTGTTTCCTTCACTTCAGTCGATCGTTTTTAGGTTTTCTCTTGCGAATGTGAACTTTGGACAGTTTCACAGTGGCAGTGTGTGGCATGTGTTTTCTCTACCCTTAACTGATAAGAAGGACTAGTCGGACCTTGCGAATGATTGGAAGGATTTGGAACTGAATCACTCTGCGGATGTTGCGACAGAGACTGACGCTGCGATACTGAAGCATTCAAAGAATGTTGTGAGGAAGACTGACGCAGCAAAACTGAAGCATTCAACAAATGTTGCAAAGGAGACTGACGCTGCAAAACTGAAGCTTTCTACAAATGTTGTGACAGAGACTGACGCTGCAAAACTGAAGCATTTGACCAATGTTGCAACGGAGACTGACGCTGTAATACTAAAGCACTCTGCGGACGTTTTAATTCTTTGCATACCTTGATACAGTTTGAGATGTGTCCTTTCATCTGATACCAAATTTGTCGTTTTATTCCTACAAATAGATAAGCTATCATGGGGACCATATCCATATTTTTCTTGCTTAACTATAGAAGGTTTCCATGCAAAATCTTTAGCGACTGGACGTACAGAAAAAAAACTCATCTTTAACAGACCATGTCTTGGTCATCAATCAACCAAATTCAACAAAATTAACATCATATAAAAGGAAAAAATGTCTTGAAAATGAAATATCACACATTGTAAAGACATTCTACAAATAAAAAAGTTAACAGGGGGCACATTGTTTGCCAAACTAGAATCTTTAGTGAGTCGAAATGCTAGATTATTACTCATGTTTGAGTAGTGATTTCTTGGTCATCTCCCAACAAATTCAAAATATGCGCAATTTATACCATTTCAAAGTTCATTGTAAGCATTTACAAAATATTTAAAAGTTAGAAAAACATTATTAATAACAAAAATATGAAAGGGGTGCAGTGTTTTCCATCTCAATTTTTTAGAGATATTTTGTAAAAATACCACCAATATTTGACTTCCACTTTTTCAATACATTGTACTTGGTTAGCATTTTCTAATTTTTATAAAACCCGTCAGAAAGGTCAGTCTGTTTTTTTTTTTCATTTGATACCAATTTTTTTTTTGATATTCCCTACAAATTAAAAAGTTTAGATTGGGAGCCATGTTTTTCTTCCATAACTGTAATAAAGTAGGAGAAACGCCATGTTTCATACCTGTCCTATCAAACTAATTTAGAATGAACTATTCTACCGATTAAATGACTCTATCATTTCTTAAGTAACAAATGACTAGATAATTGAAAGCTTTCAAACTTCGTTCATAACTGATCAGCAAAGAAAATATTGCAGATTTTGCAAACCGTGTGAACAGGTTTTTTGTAAACAACAGTCAAAACTGAGAATGAGAGTTATCCATAAAGACATTTTCTACAGTTTTATAAGAAAATATTTCTTTCACAGAATTTTCTAAAATTTTTATATGTTATTTAGAATTTAAACTACTAAGATTATACAATCATGGTTTGTTTTACTTAAGGACATGTTCTACAGTTTTATAAAAAAATAATCCTTTCATGGAATTTTCTAAATTTTTGACATGTTATTTAAAATTTTATTGTGAATTCAGAAATGAAAAGAGAAATGCAGGTTGACGAGTTATTTCTTTTGTAAAATGACAGTTTCCATGGTAATCGTTTGGGGCAAATATGTCAGAATGACCATACCATCTTCAAAGGTAATAAATTAATTTCTGGAAGGTTTATTAACACAATAAACATGAATTCATACGTTCAATACTTTATAATTCAACAATATTTTAGATATTACAATCTGAACAATTTTTGTAATCCATATCAGTTTTTCAAATTTTTGTATTTGACAAAATACAGTAAATATTGATATTCATATTGCAAAAAAAATTGAGATATTTCAAAATTCCTTTCATAGAATTTTTTGATTTTTCAGTATGCGAGGTAAAATATAGTCTTGAAATACAAAATGAAAAAAAAAGGATATGTTGAAGAGTTGGTATTTCTGTAAACTGACAGTTTCTATGATAACCCTATTTAAAAAACATTTATAAAAAATGACTAAAATGACTTTAAACTTAAAAAATAGAAGCTGAAGGCTTAGTATGCATGAGAAATATATAATAATGTTAATAACCTTTCAGAGTTTTATGGATAATATGATCATCCTTTGAAAAAATTTGCATACAGAAAACTTCATCCGAATAAAGACGTTTTATCAGACTACTATCCAAGTTCCTCTTCGGTAACAGATTATTATCTCCCTTGGATGCGCAGATGAAGTGTGCAGAAAAAACTACCGAGAACGTCCTTAAGCTGCATAAATTCCTAAAGTTGACGTCACCAATACAATCATTATATTTTTCAAATTTTCTTCGAACTATTATCATTCATTCATTACAAGTTCTTATTTTTTTTTTTAACCAAATACATTTAAACCTGTAAATAATTTTGATATACATTTATCCACATCATCATAATGGGCGCTAAATGACCTTAGCTGTCGATGCGCCTTAAAACACCATTCACTCATTCATCCATACTTGATGACGTTTAAGTCAATGTCCAATTCCGTTCTCAGCCTTTCAGTCTGTGCTGTTTGTCTTTCTAACTCTTCTTTCAGTAATGCTTCTTTCTTAGTTTCTAGGCTCCATTTTGTTCAAACATGATGTTGGATTTATTTATCTCTATGTATTGGAACTGGAGCTCGACTGGCTCAGGGTTCCCCGTAAGTCCATTTTCTTTTCATTGATGTTTTTAAGCACAATGACAACTATATGTCAACTATAAATGAGAAGTGAGAACTAAACTTATGATTTATAAAGAATAGAAATGTTGTTTTCAGAATGGGCCTCCTTTAAACTCTTAAAAAATTATCTGCAAAGAAAACATGTGTTAATATGTCCGGCGCGACTTGCAGAAACACCGCTTTTGTCCATTATATTAATTTGCTTCATGAAAATCGCTGCAATATACCATCATTCACTCGAAACGCTTTGGTTATTTTAGCAGTTTGCTACCGAAACTGTACATGTTTCACTCCCTCATTTGTAAATAGCTTATGCGAGTTCAGAAGATTCTTACACAAAGGTACACAATAATTTTTATTAGAATTTTTGGGGCACCACAATATAGGTGGTCAATAATTTTCCATTGGTTCCTTTGAAAGTTTTATCTACCAATGGCCAGTGTGAATGGGGTATAAATTAGCATGCCATTTACTTTTTCATTCTAATAATGGGATACACCTTTAACAATATGAAATGAGTGAATGCCTTTCACTGTAAACAATACATTACTGGATACTGATTCCAATTGAATGATGCCAATGTAGAACACAAAGCATTTGTATCTTTATCAGTAATGAGTTTCTTCATGCAGAACTTATATAAAGCCTTAGCATTTACAAGAGTTCCTTTCTGGCTTCGCACATGGTTTGTAGCTTTACTTTTTTTACAAGACACCCCTCCAATTAACTTTTTCCATGTCTGGAACATAAGTAACTTACATTAAAATGTAAGCTTGTGCCTCTGATATGTGCTGCAATGGTTGTTTGGACCTACACTGACCTACAGCCATCACTAGATTGGATATCATGTATAATGTTTTCAGTCTCTTTAAAGTATTCATTGCTCTAAGGAATTCATGTGCTGAAGAACTGTCAGGTTTTATATCTGGAGATTAAGACTGCCGATTCCTTAATCATTCTATCTGTGCATTTGTCATTTGTGATTTGCATTGTCGATATCTGTTTTAGCCATATAAGCCCTTCGCCGCAATGTCAAAAGTAATGCAACCGCATCATCAAAGAATGCGTAGGGGACTGTAGAGAGCTCTGGTTTAATGAAGTCGTTTATAGATTGACCTTTGGGAAAACTAAGATGGTGAATTAAGCGAAATTGACTGCTGCTTTCTTTGGTACCAAGCCAATAGGACTGATTTGTAGAATCTGGAATGGCTTTGTATCAAATGGACCTTTAATGCGAGAAGCTGATATCTCAGAAGAGAGTTTTCGTTGTACTTCCATTGGCATTACCATGGCCGATTTAAGGATTTTGGATAATGTGGCTTATCTAGGTCCCGTGTTACCAAGCTGGAAGCTGTAATGACTTTTTTATTTGTGTATTAATAGGAGTGGAAATGGGTTCCTGAAATTGCACAGCATTACCTCCCACAAATGGCTGGGCGTGTCTTATCTATCATATTGTCAAAGGAAGACTCCTCCTCTGAAGAAGACTCCTACTGCGAACTGTCATCTCCCCATATTGGTGGGACTTCTCGCTCATTGTTCTGAACTGGCTCTGGTGTCAGAGGATGGGGAGGGGCTAGTTGGCAGGACGTCGATGTCTCAGGAGCCCTCGTTGGTAATGGTATTTCCTTATGTGTGAGGTTTGGTCCTCAAACGTGGGTACATCCAGATTCACGGTTTTCGTTACGACAGGCATCTTCCGTTGGCCCCGGGACTTTTTAGTTTTCCCCTGCTCATGGTCTGGTGGGCAGCAGGGGCAGCTAGTTAGTGTTGACGTGATTTTCCTTTTGGGCCCCATTGTACTAGATAAACCTTCTAAAGACCGTAAAACAAGTTAAATAATCAAAAAAGCTAATAAATAAAATTCTCTTCCTTCTCTATATCTATAAAAACGGTGAAGTGAAATCTGATTGGATCCGGCACCCCTCGTAATTGAGGGTTGCTGTTGGTTGGTTGAAAATTATTTGAGCGGTCAAAATGTCTTAATAGCAAATGTTGACCTCTTTTTGTCTAGATAGGTTTAACTTGTAACGGCATAACTATTGGTTTCAAAACCTCGCCATAAATCATTTTATTCGCCATAAAATATATTTGTCTGTGTCTTTTTCATTTTGAGCCAAAACTTTTCTCTCTATGTGTGCTTGGTATTCTTCGTCACTTACATTTTCCTTTCGTGGGCAACACAGAGATCACACTGATCCTTTTTGGGTCTAATTAAGGACAAATTCATGTCATTTAATATACTCAGCAATTTTTGTCTTGATATGGTATAAGAAATTCCCCTTTAATCACAATAACATATGTATGCGCGTTAGAGATCTGTAAACGACTGAAAGATTGGTTCTATGTATAGTTTGCTTGTTGACTCTACAATAGTGGGATTTCATTTTGGGAAGTTCTCAATAAACATATATTACTTGATTGCTTTGATTGTCAAAGAATTTGTGCAAAATATTTCAATGTCAACACTATTTATGAGCTTTGTGAGACTGTCAGGATTGAATTAATTCTTTCCTTTCTCAAAGAAATTGGAATTTACAATAAATTTGATTCCTTACACATTTTAAGAATACATTTATCAATATCATTTTCTCATTACATACTATTTATTTAATATCACACATTCATTACAAACTATTTATCTGCTATCTTTATTTTTTTACAAATTTTATATCTCCTATCATTCATTCTTATTTAGTTTTCTTTAATCAAATACATTTTAACCTGTTAATGATCTAATATACATATATCCACATCATCAGAATGCGTGCTTAATGACCTTAGCTGTCGATACACCTTATAACACCATTCATTTGGAAGTTCTGTTGAATACTGTCTTGCATTTTGAACTCTCTCAGGTTCAGACTCGTCTTCGTCTTTCTGCTGGGCTGGTGTGCTTGAGCTACGATAAGCTGGAATACTTTGGTCATTCACCTGGTTCATCCAAGAGTATAAAGTAATTTCACCGATACCTTAAGTGGGCAGGAAAATATCTTTACAAATTGTTACTCTGTTTTCTCAATTTCTAAGGTGGTATCTGTAAGTGAGCGACTTTCTACTTTGCTTGCCATCTGACACTGTAGATTGTGCTTTTTCAGATCTGTCAACTAATCCTGTCACATAAACTTTCTTCTGGTCCCAATTCATGTTTCTTCAAAATGCCCGAAATATTTCTTGTCTCACTTTCTGACGAGGTCATTTGCGCTTTTAACTATTTTGACTTGAATAGATATATTTTGTCTGTGGTTCTGGTATTTGAAACATTGAAAATTTCATGAATATTGTATACTTATCTTGAAAAGTTTTTTCAAACCAAATATCTTCATCAATAAAAAAAAAGAGCTTAATTTACTATTTAAGACAAAATTACCATGTCCATACAAACATTTCCCCATGTTGCTGAATTGAATTTTAGTTAACTCTTTATTCTTTCAATAAGTTCCAGGATTTTATGATTGCATGCGGCACTTTTTTGAGATGGTTGATAACAGATTCAACGTTGTTGTTTGTTCAAAGTTTTGAAATAGTTTTTCCAATAAATGGTTTATATATGAATGATTTAAGCTTATTTCTTAGATATCTTTTGTAATATGTAACAAATTTTGGTATAGATCGAAAATGATGCCATAATTAACTGTTTTTCCTTGATCATGAATTCCGAACCATCCTTACTAAAAGATAACTGTCTGGTTCATTGAAAATTTGGTGAACAATTTTTTCCCTGATTTTGTCCTCACACCCATTTCGCTGTAAATAGTCTCTTATATTGTCTTTCAAATGTTTTGAGCATAGTAAAAATTTGGATCTGGGGAAATTAATTTCTAAAGGGTTTCACATAGCCCTTTCATCATCTGTCCCAAATGTAAGTTGATCTGTTGTAAGTCTGGCCCTTATGTTTGAAAATAAAACCTTATGGTATGGTGTTTCGCTTCGAAATGAAGGAAAACTTGGCCTAAACATATAGGAAGTTGTCCTGTTTTCTTGTTTGTTATACTTCTATTTTTATATGACATCACGGTAACAAAAACTCATAATTAAAATGCTTAATTAAATATCAATACCTATCACACTTGCGTTGGCTCCTAAACAATTCCGTTTCATATCTATAATTTGTTCCTTCTTGTATAAATAACTCTTTTCCTTTTGAGATTGTTACTTCCTGTATAACTGGATTTTCATGACCTTCACTTAGTCTTTTAAAATAGTCATCGCAAAACTGTGTCTTAACGAATGATTACTATTGCGTTGGTTCTTTTTCTTTTCGTGATATATGTTTGCATTGAAGTTGTCTTGTCTATTTTGGCGCACGAGAACTGTCCGAATCTGTAAAGTTTTCCACCACTTCCGATGCCTTCTTATTCTCACATTGTCCGTAAGCATTTTGTAGTACGTTCGGATCCATACAGGTATATCCTGTTCCAGATTTTGCATTATCATGTAAGAGTTTTGGAAAATTTTCAGAACCCATGTACTCGATGATTGCTAGCGATTTCACAAAGGCAATACGTTCATGTGCACATGTGAAGAATTTTTCTAAAACCATCGTCCACCTTCAGTTTTCTATCTACTTTTGTTCATTAATTACAAATTCTTATTTATTTTTTCTTTAAACAAATACATTTTAACCTGTTAATATTTTTAATATCCATTCATCCACATCATCATAATGCGCGCTAAATGACCTTAGCTGTCAATGCGCCTTAAAACATCATTCATTCATTCCACCTTCAGTTTCGTATAATATTGGTGGAGAGTAACAATATCGGCAGTTTCTTGGTCTATGAGTAAGTAAATGGTTTTCTTTCCTATCGTTTTCCGGTCACAAAGCCGTCCATCCTTCTTGTATACAAAATGACCTTAGCTGTCGATGCGCCTTAAAACACCATTCATTCATTAATTGACTGTTGTTCCTGCTTTTGAAATCCAGACCCCATAGTCATTGGGAAAGTCGTTACGTTTTCCGGTTTTTTTTATGACTTTGTAAGTATTTTCTTTTTTCCCGCATTGTTATGTTAATTGTTGTCTCTGTTTCCAAGAAGAATGACCTTAGCTGTCGATGCGCCTTAAAACACCATTCATTCATTCATTCCAAGAAGAGGTCGAAAACCTGGTCATTATTGAGGAATTTCTTACCAGGTAGGCTCTTGAAAACTGGTGCTTCATCCTGCTCATCTTGCTCCGTCTCACCCTTGTTAACGTTGGAACTGTTTTTTGTCAGAGCTGACAGTCAGGCACTCATATTGGTTGTTCAATGGAATGTCTTGTCCATCCTTCATGATGCTGTCAGATGTTGGCTTTCTTTTACTTTTTGGACTGATCCATATCTGTTTGGCTAATAGCTTCTGGATTACTTCTGGAAATTTGCCGTCTTGTCTTGCTTGTGCAAGTTTTAACTACTTTTTTTGCTCTACTTATAATTACTTAGTACTTTTTTGCCTTGAATGTCTTAATCATGTAAGTCAGTAATTTGTTAATAAATGTTGTATTAATAATTGTATGAACTTGATATTTTTATAGTATTTATAGATGGGTTTAAAGATTGAGTTCTTGAGAAAAAAGTGATTTATAAAAAGAATGTCACTTAGAAATCTTTCATGTTTACCCATTGATGATTAAGATGTATTATGCATTGTATTGAATTGCAGGCATGTTCACACAAATTTGAATTCAAATGGGTTCAAAGTAAATCATCATACAATGTGAAGGAGAGGCCTTTGAGAGTTTGAACACATTCCCCAGTGAAAATATTGATTGTAATTTCACCTTGATTTTAGTGAGATTTCGCTAAAATCCCAGTGAAATATCACTGAAAGAAAGAGGCAAAATAACACTAACTTCTCAGTGAAATTTCACTGAAATCTCAGTGAAATTTCACAGAAATCTCAGCAAAATTTTGCCTTTGCCCTCTCCATAAAGAGTAAGCGAGTTCTTGCACTCTTCTGGAGTGACAAGAAACTCAATTATGTTGAGGGCAAACTTTGTAATGTCTTTTGAACATGCCCTTGATCTCATCAGATGTTCTTTCAGTACTTTTATTCCATACAGGCTGTCGCCAAGATACACCAGAGCTGAAATAATATACAAGTAAATGAAATGTTTTTACTTTAAACTTTAATTGTTGAAGTTTTCACTTACTCCATTAATTGGCCGCAGCGTATTCCTGATCATGAATACCAGCCTTAGGTCTAGAGTACAGTACTGCAGTTATAGTTCCCCTTCCTAATGCCACTGGAAGTTGGTCTCTCTCGAAAAATCCCTTTACAAGGAATACATGTACTGAGTAAGGTCACACCCTGGCTCTTGTGAATTGTTTAACCGTAAGCAAGAGAAACTGGAAATTGTTCTCTTTCCGCAACTACTTCTTGGGTCTCCATATCTGATACTGTAAAAGTGTACCTTTTAATTGAATTGATTTGATTTATTGATGGAGAGTCAATCTTTATTTCATCGTCAGTAAACCAATAACATATCCTTTCAAACCATTCATCAATTTTCCTCCCAAGTTCCTTACGGCTAAAACACGGTATTTGTTCACCTAAGTGTCTCACCAAAGGGGAAAAATGAACTTCCATGCAGGGCCATGAAATCTTGTCCATTTTTAGTTTAAAGTTTCAGTCATTGGAAATGATATTTGTTTTCCTACAGTCGCTTTTATAAATTTATTTTTTGGCGACTTTTACATACAGGTCAGTGTAAGGTTACAGATACTACAACAGGCATATAACAACAAAGATTTAAATGGAAACAAGTCTGTATTATTCAGGTTAACACAGAAAACTAACAATTAGAATGTTAACAAACAAATGCATAAAATCTCTGCTTGAGATAAGCATAAAAAAAACATATTTCATCCCAGTTGCGATGAACTCTAAAAATTGACAAAAATGATCACACAACTTTAACTGTAACTTTTAAAGTTTGTAGAACCAAGTGCCCCAAGCACATTGTTTTTCTAAAATAAACACTTTTCCTATCAAGTATAGTCAGTTTCTGCTATTTATATCAATAGAACATATTTTTTGTATGAGATAGAAATAGACTGCACTATGGTTACGGACTCTACACATTGTAATAACCAACACATGCTCAACATTTTCTATTTGAAATAGACATGTTTGTGCATTTTCAACAGATTAACTTTAACTTCGCTGAGTTCCTGTGTATTGAATTTAAAATGACCTCTTTCATTGACAAGTTCAGGAGCTTCTAGCTTTGAAATGATATGTTCTGTTGGCTCCTGAGAAACGTCTGACTTCTCAGGCCACACATATGCGTTTCCAGCTTTCTTCATATATTTAAGCCCATATTCTATTTCAGATTTACTTGTAATTTCAGCAACATAAACACTTATGGGTCCTTTTCTCGGTTTGAGCCCAACACAAGCTTTCTACTGCCTCTCCACAAAAAACTAGGGCAAAAGTAGGGCAAGATTTTAGCAAAAAGTAGGGATTTTTACTGTTAAAAAGTAGGGCTAAATAAGAAAGTTATTACCATTTTTCAGCTGGAATTACCGTTAAATTGATACATATCTTAGTCCATCTGATGCTGTGAGAATGTCTTGTTCTGCCCATCCTTGAAATACAGGCACCTGAAATTTTAATTTCTCATTTAACATCAATTTACACAATGGAATACAATAATGAACATGACATTCAAAACATACACTGTTAATCTTATAAGGCAAAAGACAAAAACCCTTAGTATCAACCCTTTCCTCCATGAATATGTACTAAACTTCACCCACTATGAATATATAAGTATTCTTGCACTAGTTCTTACAAAGAGTTTTCTCACCACAGACAAAAGTGAAGAATTATATTTTTATCATAATTGTATAAGCAAAAAGAGAAAAAGGTCTATTCCGTTTGTAAAGGTGTTAAAATGAGTATACATGGAGTAAAGGGTTAAGTAAAATTAGATACTACATAAGAATCACTATTGAAATGAACTATTGTGTGTTGTATCCATGATCATAAGCAGTTAGAAAATATTATTTATTGCAAGGTTACATTTATGCAAAAAGTATGCAAAAAAAACCACCACAAGCTCAGCATCTAATATACATAAAAAGCAATCTACAACACAATGAGGTGGAATAGGATATGCACGCTTCAATACACTGGCCAAACATTAAAAGAATATACATAGTTAGTTATAGGCCTACAATATCTACATGAACCATATTATTTGCTTGAGATACTGATTTTCTCTTTTTGAGAATAACTGGCAATCAATTTGCTCTTTTTCCTTTCAATATCATTTCTCTGCTTTCTACATGTCTCCAAGGCATTTGTGGCTTTATCTATTTTGGTCCTGGCAACATCAAGTAATGCATGGGCAATGTCTATCTCCTTAAAGTCTTTCTTTTTTATTGCAGATGATAGCCTGTCATTAGCCTCCTTGAACAGGTTGTTTGCTGCACACATATCTTCATGTAGGCCTGCCTCATTCTTCTTAACTTCCTTTTCCGTTTCAGATATCTTTCTTTTCCTGTCTTCGTTTTTCTTGAAAGCCTCTGATTCAATTTCTCGTTGTCTCTTTTGTTCAAGCTGCACCTTTTTAAGCAGATTGGACTCCTGCTTCTCATCTTCCAGTCTTTTCAAGTATTTCTGATGTGAGTCAGTCACATACTTCATCATTGTTTTGGTTATAGGAACAGCAGTTACATTTCCATCATATTGTTCCACTGCATCTCTTGTAAGTCTCAATGCATTCAATGACTGCTCAGAAAGAAGGGTGCGTTCGGAAGTCAGGATCTTCTTATTGATGGACAGGCTACGTTCCACATCAGCATTCCCATGGGTAAGACATAGAGATGAATATACCAGTTTTTGCAGTGTAGGAAACTTTTGGTTGCCACTTGCAGATTTTCTGCTCAATATATCTTTCCAAAAGTGATTAACTCTCTTTAATTTATCATCATTATCATACATGACACTGTTTTCAATTTCTTCCACCCGGTACACTTTCCACTCATCACATATCATTGCAACTTCGTTAGGTGTAATGCCTGGCAACTTTTCAGCTAGACTTTGGACATATCTCATTGCTGTGTTTTGATTTCTTACTTCTGGATGGAGACATTGAGCATACTTCACCACATTCTGTGTCAATGGAAGTTTTTTTCTCAAGTAATCAGCGGTTACTGTGTAGAACTTTTGCATGTCCCCCAAGAGAGGCTTACGCTTTTCTTCACCTAACTTCTCTAACGCTGTCTTGCTTTCACCTGTTTCAATGTCTTTCATTGGTAGCAGGTTATCTTTTTTGTCCATGTCTATATCCATCAACTTCTTGACAGAGGCATTCTGAATAAGATCCTCCTTTAAAAACCTGTTCATCACTTTCTTAAGAAGGTCTGTGGATTCACTATGAAGCAAGTGAATCAAAGGCTCCTGCTTCTGGAATAGTGTCAAGAAGGGGTTGAATAGTGGTCCACAGCTGATTACGAACAACAGTTGAATGTAAATCTCTTGTGAGGAAAGTGCTTGACAGATTCTTTTGTATCTGTCATTTCTTTTCAAATAGTGACTTGTGTGGTTCTTTTGACTCACTTGAGGCAAGTCCCTCAAGAAATACTGTTTACACGCATCCCAATTGATTCTAATTCGTTCTAGGGCTGGTATGAGGGTCAGCCATCTACACTGAACATGTCTAACAAAGATAACCCCATCCAGATCCATATTATCCAATGTTTTTTTGAAATCTTCCTTCTGGCAGATATGGCTTTTGAACCATTGGAACATATCAATGGCCAGGCTATCAACATCTTCACCAAAGACATCCAATCCTTTTCTGAAGGCATTGTGAACTACATGTAAAGTACATGGAGTAAAATCAACAAGTCCTTACAGACCATCTGACTTGAGGCGCTCATTTAGAAGAGTCCAAATTTTCTTATTGACATTGGGCCCATCACTTCCAATACTTATTAACTGATTTACTGGCAACCTCACACCATCTTCTACTTCCAGACTGTTCCATAATTCCTCAGCTACATCCTCTCCTACAGCATGGCCAAACATTGCAGCTTTCAGAAAATGAGTAACAATCTCTCCCCTATTTGTATTCCAAAACCTCAAAAGAATATCACACTGTTTGTTTCCTTGCGCATTACCGGTCTCATCAAACTGAATGGTATATGGCACTTTGCTTTCAATAATTTGTTTACAGAGATTTGTTCTGATATATGGTCCCAAACCATCTGACAAAATGTATGAGATTTTGGATTTGGTCATCGTAAACTTTTCACTTATTGGACCTGGAAACATTGCAACAAAAAGTTCTGGTGTTCCATCACATGAACTAAATGTAAACCCATCTTTTGCAACTTTCATGGCCCAAAGTATCTCGGCTGTCATCACTTGGTCTTTCTGCGATTTGGACAACAATGGAATCTGTTTTGATGGACCAGATACAGCATCTCCACCTCCCTGTGATGTAGATGGTTTGTCATGTGGCACTTTAAAAAACATCTGAGTGTTGCTTTTCCTTACCTTGATAATATCTTTATGTTTCTGGCCCTGGGCATGGTTCAGTATTTGTGTTGCACCAGTAATTTCACACTGTATAGTTTTCTTACAAATAAAACAGTAACCAGCAAATTCAGAGGAAGAGTCCTTTTCACACCAAGTATTTAGTTGATGTCCATTACAGTCGGTTTTCCCAAGCCAGGAAGCGCTAAATTTGGTTTTTCCATGTGGCATTATGGCTGGTTAGTATTGACTAGCATGCAGGAGAACTAATTCATCTAATACCTGTAAATACAGTTAGCTAAATAAACATGATGGATCTAAGTTGTTTGTATGTCACTGCTGCAACGTACTATTGACACAAAGCAATTCAAGGCTGGTCAAAGCAGTTGGTCAATGCAGTGTCTTATATCAACCTACAAATGCCATGATGTTAATCAAATTCTAATCAATTTAATAATTTTAAAGTAGATGTGTGTCCATAGGACACAGATGTCCTCACAATTTGGCTCTGTAACAAAGATTCCTATCATTTGCTTTTATAATGGAACAAGAAAACTGAGCTGCTATTTAATAATTTTGTCAATTTTACAGACTTTACCTTAAATCAATGATTGTTAGACTATGTAGTACCTCTTACACATGTACCTATTGTTGTATATTGAATGTAAAAATGTTATTTGTGTAATACAATAAAACTTGAATTGAATTGAATTGCATCAAAATACTCAGGTATACAAGTGCACATGCTGACAACTATTCACAGAAAGATGGCTCTAGCAGTTATACTTTTTTAGTTCAGTGTGACACAAACTTTGGGCTATGGATAGCTAGATGGACTGACAAACAAACAATGGCAAATCACCTCCTCCCTTTTTTGTGGGGTCATACAAAATAAATTATTTATGATTAATATGACAGTTAGGAAAAGCAAGCTTTACATATAAACTTAAATGTATTTTGTTAGAAAGGAAAGCAGCATCTGCAATTACGAATTTAAAACACAGCATGGCATTTGTGGGTTCCCTCAGCTAGTAGCATCATTGGGAAAAGAAGAAACTTGGCAGTGTAAAGTCTAGATGAAGCGTGCATATCTGTCACCTCTTTTTCAAGAAGCATGTATGTATATGATTAAATAGAACATACATGTATTTTCACAGTGAAAAAGATATTATCTTACCTAAAGATCTGTACTGACTAGCCAAGGAACCACAGTGCTTTCAAGGATGGGCATAACAAGGTGATCCCCCAAACACATCTGAACTGTTCTCATTACAAAAGATTCATAATGAATGGAATTTCTGCAAAATATCTAAAGAAGAATCATGTAAGTCTATATTTTACATTTTATTTCTTTTACTTGCAAAATGAAAAAGTAGGGATAATAGGGCTATTTTTGAAAAAAGTAGGGAAAAGTAGGGTTAAGAAAAAAAAGTAGGGAAAAGTAGGGACCAGTAGAAAGCCTGCCAACAGTAACAAAATCACCAGGTCGAAAGGCTGTATCTTGTTGGGATGTTGTCGCTGCTGTCTCTTCTATTGTTCTCCTCTTGGCTTTTGGTTGCTTGGTCTCCGATTTTCTTTTCAAAGTTATTTGTTTCTGTCCTTTTGTTTGTTCTTTGCAGGTTGCTTTAGGCTGCTCCTTGTTAGATGGTTGTTTCTTCTTTACATTTAGTTTTTCTTGGACTTTACTAATAACATCAAGGTTTCTTTTCTCCCACTTATTAACTGTCTACATTCTCACATTTTGATGTTACACCATTCACACAAGCATCACAGTAACAACTAAGTTTCCTTGAGTTCAGCTCATAGTCTTTACCAACATACTTAACAGAGTGCAGCTTCCGTGTTCCAGTTAATGTTTATACATTTGTTTCTGGTCGGTTTCTATTCACATTTTCAACAAATACAAATTCTCTTCTCGACAGAGTGCTTTTTACAGTGTCCACTACTTCCATATTCAGAGTTTCTTGACAAAATTGGTAAACGTCTTCAGCATTACCAAGAACTTTCCTGTTACTTATTACAGCACAATAACAAGCATTCTTTACAGTTGCACCCAACCCATCACAGACATTCTTTCCATGAGACGTTTCAAAGTAGTTTCAAGTCATTTTGGGCTGCTTTCTGAGACTGATATCAGCAAACGCATTTTTCCCATTGTACTGGGATGCACACCCATCAGTCCACTTGTGGAGGTCACCAATCTTCACCCCTCTGCTATCTAGGTATTTAATGGCTTGATCATTACAAACAATCAACAATCATTAATTCTTTACAAATTTTCTGTCTACTTTTGTTCATTAATTACAAATTCTTATTTATTTTTTCTTTAAACAAATACATTTTAACCTGTTAATATTTTTAATATCCATTCATCCACATCATCATAATGCGCGCTAAATGACCTTAGCTGTCGATGCGCCTTAAAACACCATTCATTCATTCATTCATTCTCTTTTGGTTTACGTACAGGAACTACGACAGATTTTACACATTTTATTCCTTTAACAGGACTCTTGCCTTTCTTTTTCTTTTTCTTCGGGGAGACAACATCCTCAGAAACAACTTCTACAATGCTGGCAACCTCGGGTGGTTTTACCAAGTCGCTCGGGTCAAAACCTGAGAATTCAGACTCTGAGTCGGCAGTGACAGAGAGGACGTCGTCCTCAACAGAACTCATTATTTTTCAATAATTGAATTAAAATAATTCAATGAATTATTGTCTGGACAGCGTCCTAGACTGAGTTTTATCCCGGTACTAATAGAACACTTACCACACACTCCACAAGCGTTTCTGTGTCACGTCCTCACAGCTCTATCGCCAAAACAACTATGACTTTTCAAATGGTTGACTTCCGGTTTATATAGGGGACGCACTTGCTTTTTAGCTCTATATTTAAAGGGCGGTTCGGTTCATGTATCGTCAAGACGACATGCTGTTTATACATGCGAAAGCCGGAGGCTTTACGGCGAATAACAACACTTATTTTTGGTCATTAAAATAAATTATTGTACCAGTCAACTTTCACTTTATGTTCACTGCCAGTAAAACCAAATGTTTTCGCAGGTCATTCTCATTCGGTAAGAAACTTTTATTTATTGAAAATAAGCGCATATTGGCCTTAGCTATAAGTGCATATGAGAGTCACGAAAACTAAGAATAGGTGCATGCGCCTATATTCCTGATTTTTCAGTATCTGATAATTTGGTTACAATTATCAGTCCCATTTTAGTCTAGACTGATGGACATAAGTCCCATGACACCAACATAAACGATACTTTACTGAGCAAACAGACTCTGCTGACTTGACAGGCTGTGACAAAAACCTTAAAAGCACAAAGAGTTTTCTAATCTTGTCCAATCCTACATTTGTCTACATTATTTTTTATTAAAGTTCAGCAGCTTTCAATGATAATAAGGGCAATCCTGTAAAAGGACAGAGGGAAATTTTTTATTGTTTACAAATGGTCAAAGCATGCAGGGAATGATACATTAGCGCAAAATGGTTGTAACTCGCTTTTTGTAGATTGTTCAGGAGAAGCAAAAAACTGTTTCATTTTCTTACATTAATTTGTTTTATCATTCCTTTAAATTAAATAGATTCACTTAAACTATACATTCACCATGAACTATGAATAAAAATACTTTTTTTTTCTTACAAAAGAGATAATAGTGAAAATTTGAGTTACAACCCTTTTGTTTGACAAATTGAAATTTTTTACAATTTTTTGTTTGTGCAAAACAGTTGTAACTCATACATAATTCTTGATGTTTCATGATTTCTTGTAAAATGAAGTCACAATTAATCATGATACATTTATCAGTAACTTTAAAAAGTTTTGGGGTAAAGTTCAAAATAACTAGGTACTAAAATAAGGATCAATAATTTATTTAATCACTAATTATAAACAAATTCTAATGCACCTTACGTTTTTTTTTACATTAACAACTTTATATGAATAACCTTATTATAAAATAGTTTTAACATAATTTAATTAACTAATCAGCAATTCAATGCTGAAAGTAAAATGTTGCTTAAACAGTTTTAAATTCATTTCCCCGGCGAAATAATGACCATGGTCGACCATGGTCCCCATGGTTTTTGACAGTTTTTGATGGTCAACCATGTTTTATTATGGTTAACCATCAAGTACCGTGGGAAAATCATTGCCTGGACCATGGTACAAAAAAAAATCACCATGGTATACCATGGTTTGACCATGGTCTACCATGGTACAAAAAAAAAACACCATAGTATACCATGGTTTTTGAAGGTCAACCATCAAGTACCGTGAAAAAACCCACAGTAGACCATGGTACAAAAGTTTTACTCCGAGAGTCACCATTTCAACCATGGTATACCATGGTACACCAAGGTTGACCATGGTCAGCCACTGTGACAGTTAACCATAGTCTACCATCATCCTTTTTTATCTGATTCTTTACTTTGGATAAGTTTAAAGATGATTTGTTGATTTTGGTAAATAACAGAAATAGCAACTTAATAAATGTGGTTTTATTCTTTACTGATATTTAGTAAACACACAACTTGTCAACAACAGAAGTTGCGTTTCAGTATTAACCCTTTACCAGCTGTTCTGCTAATTTTAGACTCATCCACAACGAAAGCATATGATGGAAAGGAAGAATATCTATTGGAAAGGAAGAATGCCAAATTTGAAAACCTTTGAAAACATTGTGGGAAATAGAGCATTTGCTCATTACCGAGCATCTATCATCAGCTCCTTTGCTCACATTTTTATCAATGGTCATGTTCTTATATGTCCTCGGTTATAGTTCATTATAGAAGTCATACTGGGATATTACTGTGATGATCTTTCCATGTCATTAAAAAGGGTAGCGTGAACAAACCATCAACATTGTAATCAGGCTTAAATATACCGGTAATATTCATTTTCTACTTTTCTTTCTATCAGAGTAAATGCTGTAGTCTTTATACATTTGTACTGGTGGCCCAACCAAGTATCAACTGATCAGGACCCAGCCTACCTCGAGTACATTATATAGGTAACTGCCGATCCAGGCCTTTTTATACTCAAGAATTCTGCCAATGAAATGACGGAATTATGCGAAGAACGGCAGAATTCTGCCGACCAACTTAATTTGGCTTCCAATATATTACTCGATAAAAATGGATGAAAGATACTTGGTTAAGGCACTCAGAATACACAAAATATCTAGTTAACTCATTATCTCCTATGCTATATTTAGATTGCGACGTCATTTTTCTATTTTTAGCTAATCAAAAATAATCTCTAATACAAAGTATCAGATTAAATTAATAGTTTTAAAGACATTATGGGAAAAAGAGCATTTGCTTCTGAGGAACAAATACTTTATTTCTCATAATGTCTTCAAACATCAGTCACAATAGATGCACAATAATGCGTCTCTAGGAGATAATGCGTTAATATACATTACCTGGAAGGTGACTTGACCCTAATTTACAAAATATGCCGAATTCTGCCATAGAAAGTATCAATTCTGCCGGAAAGAATAATAGAACTAGTAACAAATCGATGACGTCATGCACAGTGATGCATTGCGCATCACTAAAAATGGCGACCTCCATAGTTGAATGTGCCCAGAGCCTTAAAAGTGAGCGATTGACGAGATTTTGACAAAAAAAAAAGTAACTGCATCAACAAGAATAATGAGCATTTACTATAGGTGAGATGGAAATTTGACATGAACATGTATGTGTTACAAAAAAGGCGAGCTATATTGTCCTCCGACAACTCTTGTTCATATAGGGGGTCACCTATAACCCCCTGAAATTGTGCCCTTGCAGAAACACTGCATATTTATTTAAATACTGCATGACCATGTCTGTTTGGCATTTTTACAACATAACCATCATTGCTTTGTTCTGCAGAGGTACATATATAAAATAAATTTTCACAAATGTCACCAGCTAAAACAACATCTGTTTTGTCTGTGGCTGAAACTGGAATAACATGTCCACCAGCCGAGAGACACATTAAAGGATGTGTCTGCTTTTTATCCAAGAGCACTACAACAGCATACACACAGTCTGAACAAAGAAGGAAGTATTTAAGACATCCTATTTTGTTATTTTCATATAATACAACATTACATGTTCTTCTTTTCATTCTGGCATAAGTAGACGCATACAGTTTTTTCCCATTTATTACAATTCTGTCTGCTCGTTTAATATTTCTCAATTCTGTAACATCTAGTTTATCCATCACTTCATCTGAAATGTCACCGACTTTGATGTTAATTGCTTCATTGCTGACTTTCCACATCTTTGATTTGTCTTTATTCATCCCTACTCTACGAATATGTCCCTGACATTGCCTTATTCTCATAACTTGTTTCAAGACATTGCCAGTTCCATGTACAGTTTTAAGCAACAAAGCATTGCAGTCCTCAAATACGAAGCAGCTCCATGCCCACAGTGGTCCAAACTTTTTGACATAATAAAACTATGTGTGCAACAGCATTATGGATATTAATTCCACAAGATCCTCTCCCATAGAGTTTCTCAAATGATGAATAAAATCTATCGAGCAACATTTCTGCTCTTGCTAGACCAGTCTGCGTGATCTCATCTCCTAGCAATATGTAAATTGATTCTGACAAATTGGCAAAATTTTCAAGGTAGATGTCAGGGAGCACGCCAATCAAACAGGGAAGACCATAGTAAAGTAGCCAGCTTTGCAGTTCAGTGGCTTTAAAATGGCTGTAATTTTTTTCTAAGTTTCTTGGCAACCTTTCAATATACTCGGGAGGTTTGATATTTTGTAGTTTTGTCGAAATGTTTTTTAAATGCTTTCCAATAAAGTACATGTATTCCTTTTTGCTTTCTGTAGGAGAAAACCATTTACTTAACAATAGTTTAGTAATGCCAATAAAAACCCATGCATGTAGTCGGGCAAAATGCCTTCCACCAAATCAAGGGATTGAAGTGTAGCTAAGCCAGAAACACCTTTAAATCCTTTGACTCGCTTTTTTTCTGTAGCTTCATGCATGTTTGTTTCTACAGTTTCGCTATTTCTCAAAGGAAATGTGTGTTCACTTCTGTAAGGGTAGCATCTTGTGTAACCCTTCCCTTGCTTAACACATTCTCCCGGCTCCTCACACGTAATACATGCATGTGTTCCATTGAAAAACGTCATGTTCAGAACTGAAGCCTTGGCTGGCAAGTCTTATGTGCAACATATAACAGCAAGTTTTACATTAAACATTTCAGATTCGAGCAAACCTAGTTCCTGGGCTCAATTTGTTGATTGCTAAAAGGATTGGCCATAGTTCTATATGGGATGAGGAATACAAATTCACGCCATCAGTGTTAAAAATTCCTGTTAAGTTTTTATTGCCAGGAACAAAATGTTCACTTTCAAGAAACTTCTGATAGAACTCTCCATCTGTGATGTCACTTACAACAGGAGATCCTTTCCTACTTTGGATGACACTTTTGCTGCCTTCAATGTTTTGCCAGATACCTGAAAGAGTAAAATAGAAGTTTAAGCTAACAAAAAAGAGGGCCATGATGGCCCTAATTGCTCACCTGGTTATTATCCGTCAATCATGTTCAAGTTTGTCTTAAAAGGATGATTTCTTAGAAAACATTTTAAAAATCGAACCATTGGTTTTGGAGAACTTCTGAAGGAATATTTTGAAAGTTTTCTATACAGCCATATAAAGACAACTAGCCAGACCCTGGCAACAATGTATTTTGACATATCATCATGGCATGAACAATTTCAGTAGACGGTCAATCAAGGATCATTTCTGTGAAATTATTTTAAAATCAGATCAATGATTTTGGAGAAGATTGTCAAAGTTTTCTATATAAAGCCATAGAAGGAAACCTAGTCCTGCTCTTGGCGGCCATGCTTATTGACAATATATCATCTTGAATGGCTTGAACCATGTTTGTAGATAATCACCCAAGGATCAATTTTGTGAAAGTATTTTAAAATTTAACCACCCAGGAGTGGACTGCTCCCTTTATGTAGACGACTTTGTTATTTGTTTCTGTTCCAGAAACATGGATATTATTGAACGCCGACTACAGCAGTGCCTTAATAAATTGCAAATATGGTCAGATGAAAATGGGTTCAAGTTTTCCAAAACGAAAACCAAATGTATGCATTTTTGCAATCTTCGTAGATTGCATCCAGACCCCGATCTGACTCTAGGCAATACTAAACTAGAAGTTGTGCCAGAGTTCAAATTTCTTGGAGTCATTTTTGACAAAAAGCTTTCTTTCTTACCTCATATTAAATCTCTTAAAAGAAATGCCAAAAAGCAATGAACATTCTTAGAGTTATTGCACACTCAGATTGGGGAGCCGATAAGAAGGTCCTGCTAAGGCTATATCGATCCCTTATTCGATCAAAACTTGACTATGGTTCTATAGTGTATGGATCAGCCCGTAAATCCTATCTCCAGCTGCTAGATTCAATACAAAACCAATGTTTAAGGCTTGCCCTAGGCGCCTTTAGAACATCTCCTGTTAACAGCCTCTATGCAGAGGCTAATGAACCTTCTCTATATTACAGAAGGGAAAAACTATCTCTTCAATACTTTTTAAAATTGAAATCCAATCCTTTTAACCCTACTCATCGAGTAGTTTTTAACCCCAATACAAACGCCTTTTTCAACAGAAACCAAATGCTATTGCCCCATTTGGTATTCGCATGGAGCCCATTATAGATAATCTTGGGGTAGACACTGATTCCATAGCCCAGTACAAGTTATCTGGCATACCTCCATGGACACTGGACACAGCAAACTTTTTATTTGATCTTACCTCTGATAAGAAATCAGAAACAGATAGAGCTATCTTTCACAGTAAATATAGAGAGATAAAAGAACAATATTCTTCCTACAAACCTATATACACTGATGGATCCAAGGACGGTGATTTCGTTGCAGCTGCAGCTGTATATGGAGAAAGGGTTAAGAAATGCCGCCTTCCAGACAAGTCTTCTATCTTCTCTGCAGAGATAAGGGCTATTGATCTAGCCCTTAACCTGGTGGAAAATGCAAATTCCACCCGATTTATTATATTTTCTGATTCTCTATCAGTACTGCAAACCTTATCAAATCAAAAGTTGGAGAACCCTTTGGTATGCCAAATTATTCAAAGGATCTCTCATATTTTGTCTTCAAACAGACTTGTGTTCTGTTGGTTTCCAAGCCACACTGGTATCATGGGTAATGAACATGCGGATAGATCCGCTAAATCAGCTCTTAACCTTCCGATTTCAGATTTTAAAGTACCACACACCGATTTTAAACCTTCCATTTTAACTTACATCACATCCATCTGGCAATCAAAATGGAATGCTGATGTTTTTAATAAATTGCATTCAATTAAGCCTACCCTCGGAGAATGGTACCCTTCTTACAGGTCCATACGAAGAGAGGAAGTTACAATTGCACGAATCCGAATTGGTCATTCACACATTACACGCTCCTGGCTCTTGGCTAAGGAAGATGCACCTGAATGCATTCCATGCAATGCACCCTTTACCATCAAACATATATTGCTCGATTGCATTGATTTTCAAAGAATTCGTGCAAAATATTTCAATGTCAACACTATTTTTGAGCTTTTTGAGACTGTCAGGATTGAATTAATTCTTTCCTTTCTCAAAGAGGTTGGGATTTACAATAAATTGTGATTCCTTACACATTCTAAATATATATACATTTATCAATATCATTTTTTCATCACACACTATTTATTTCATATCACACATTCATTACAAACAATCAACAATCATTAATTCTTTACAAATTTTCTGTCTACTTTTGTTCATTAATTACAAATTCTTATTTATTTTTTCTATAAACAAATACATTTTAACCTGTTAATATTTCTAATATCCATTCATCCACATCATCATAATGCGCGCTAAATGACCTTAGCTGTCGATGCGCCTTAAAACACCATTCATTCATTCATTTCTTTATTGCATAAGCAGTAAACATAGCTACAAATTTTCTATCTACTTTTGTTCATTAATTACAAATTCTTATTTATTTTCTCTTCAAACAAATACATTTTAACCTGTTAATATTTTTTATATCCATCCATCCACATCATCATAATGCGCGCTAAATGACCTTAGCTGTCGATGCGCCTTAAAACACCATTCATTCATTCATTTACTGGTTGCCATTAAAGACCATTATTTAAAAAAAATGTGAAAGAGGACTACCTTAGGAACATTCCCGTGATGTTTAGTTGTGATTGACCAAGAAATTTATGAAATGAAGTTATTTAACACTTTAATCCATTGACACCCCTTTTGACGCCTCTGTTCCAGATGCCTATTGAAAACATTGCTAGGATTTGACGGGGCAATTCGATTGCAATGCTGGCATGAGGACCTTATTTTGGATATGGCAGGAGTTATTCCTGGCCAGAAAATGGATGATTCCGCTCGGGACGTCATCGCCGTAACCCCTTTTGGGCTGAATGAAGGGAACTCAGGACTTCTTGCCTAAGTGAGGGTGGAATTACTGTGCGGTTGTTGTAAAGGACAACACCATCAGCGGCATGGAGTTTGTCTCGGAACTGAAAATATTCCTGTAGTGCTATATGGAACCCGTTTCGGGTGTCGGGTAGGCCAGTCTCAATGAGCCGTTAGAGGGCTTGCATGTTATCATCGCTAGATGTGGCTGTCCGAACTCTGTCCCAGGTAATAGTCTTAAGGTTTATGGAGTTAAGTGAGGTCACTGCCAAGACAAATGATGGGTCCTCAACAGGAATGTCGGAGGCTGGGGAGCGGAGTCCATTCAAAATGAATGGGCAGTGTGTTATCGTAGCCAAGGTGGTAGGTATCTGGGCAATGTCATCAGTTAACAGCAATTTTTCAGGGTCGCCAGTAGGGTGTCGTGATATGCTGTCTGTTGCCCGGTTCTTAGCACCTGGGATGTGGACCATTCGAAACCTATACCTGAGAGTTTTCTCTTTGAGGTTCCTTAGTCTTGAATTAGAGATGTCTTCAAAAGATCTGTCCCCAAAAAGCTTAAGGAGTGGTTTGTGGTCAACTGCAACCACCAAGTCAGGGCAACCTAGGATGAAATATCTGGCTCTATCAAGTGCATCAACAACGGCCAGCGCCTCACCTTCAATAGCGGCATATCTGGATTCCGCGGCATGTGTAAAGCGGCTACCTACGAGCGTTACCTTCCATCCATCCTTGCATCAAAATGGTTCACCACGCATGAACCATCAAATGATTTTGGTTCGCTAGAGATGGAGCATAACACGTCAAACGTAGCAGCACTTTCAGATAATGCATTTGTGTTTTTAGATTTTGCCTTGTTTTTGCAACACATATGGTCAAAATGATGTTGTTTGTCACAGTGTCCACATAGGTGCCCGTAGGCCGGGCTGCCATTACGGCGTGCATTGGCAGATGCAATGGCCCCATGGCCCTTTTTACCGCAATAACCACAATTGTCCTTCTGTTCAACCCTTTTTGTTTTCTTGTAGCTGCTCGCTGTGTCCACTGCGTGGGTGTCCAATAGCCTAGACGCTGACCGTTTGCCAGCCTCTTTTGCCTCAATGTACTGAAACACCTCCTCCAGAGTAGTTGAGTATGGGGTCTTCCTCCATCATTAAGAGTCGGGCATCGCTACATAACTGAAATAATGTTGATGTGATGTAAAACCCATATAAAAAAAAAAAAAAAAACCTCCTCCAGAGTCATGTCCTGATTTTTGTTTCCAAGGATGTCCATCTGGATTTCAGGGTCAGCAATCCCTCTTGTGAGGACGTCACGCATGATGTGGTCTGTGTAATTCACTTTGACGGCGCATCCGGGGCACTCTATAACAAACTTGCATATGTCCGCTTGTCCCCTGAGCCGTGCGCCGAAGCTATTTATGGTTTCGTCCCTGTCCTGGCGCATTTTGTGTAGGGTAACTCTTGCGACCATTGAATTATCCTCACGTACCGCAAGTCTCCGTATGGCCGCAACAACAGAATCTTCTGATTTGTCGGCAAGGCTGCCTCCTGCTGTGCGCGTCAGGTCCTTGCTCAGGGGTTCATCACAACATTCAAACAGCTGGATGACCTTGTCTCTGCCTTCTATCTTTGTGGCGCTTACATAGTCCGTCCACCGCGACATGAAGTAGGACCATTCCTCGCTTGTGCCGGCAGCACGAATTGATGGTCTTTTGACATTTTCTACTTTTGCAGTATGTGATGGGGTATGGGCAGCATGAGTTATTGAATGTGCTGTTATTAGCGCCGCTACAATTGAGGCATCAAGGTCGTCTGTTGTGTACACACACCCAGGGATTGGGCAGTACACAGCTGACATTCTGGATGGCTTGTCGTTGAGACCGTGTTCATAAATAAGAACGTGGTCTTTTTGTAAATACTTTATTGTTACACAATGAACACGGTCTGAAAATAGAGAAAGAAATAATATTCAAGTAGCCATTGACAATATCCATACAGTGAATGAACAATGGGTCAAATGGCTAATCAATATGAAATGTGATGATTGGATATCATGGGAAAATCAATCTAAATTACCTCAAATTAAGACTTTAAGAATCTTGTATGTTTTCATTGTAAATGGTGGATGCACATCCAAGGGAAGTAACCATGACAGTATAATAGTGGATGCTTTAGCTTTGTATCTAAGGGAGATAACCAATATAATGTCACAGTAACTGGATATGTTGATAATCCTATAATATGTTGGTGCAAACTTCCCCACTTAAGGACATCAGTGCGTGTAAAACTGTTCTGAATATGTTTTTTGAATTCACTTTAGAGTAGGTAACAGTTTTGACAGCGAAAAATGTAAGATTACTTACCGTTCACTTCTTTCACTCCTTGTCTTGGATGTGATGTCACTCTTCCAAATATGACATAACCATTTTGTTAAAAAGGAAATAATGTCATAATCAAATTATTATGAGTATCAAAATTTCAAAAGCATTCATGATTTAATGCTAAAAAATCTTAACAGTAACAGGACTGACAAAGAATCACGGACACATATAAAACACATTATTTCTCCCCATTTCAAAATGATTTTATGTGATTTAATGTTTCTAGAATAATAAAGACAGGTTGTTTTACAGTATCATTGCTGAAAACAACTTGATGTAACTTTATATCCAACATAAATCTTTGACCTAACAAACATATTCAAATCATGGACAGACCCTTTTTAGCTGGCCTGTCATATGAAAAGTATAAAATATTTTCTAAATCAAAATATTTGGGTCAAGTTAAGGTTTTTTACGGTAGAAAAGGCAATCACTTATACAATAGTAAAAATTCATTAATGAAGTTGAATTTTATCAATATTTTACTTATGGACAGAAAACATTTTTTTGAAAAATACCCTTACATAAAAAGGTATGGAAATACTAACTGTATTGCACAAACAGCAGGACATAAGTTGCGGATAATGCATCTGTCTATAACTTACACTTAAAGCATTTTAATTTACAGATTGATTTTTATCAGTATATATTAAACTACATTGATTTTATTACGACATGAATCATTTGTTTCATTTTAGGGTTTCACATCGCATCAACAATCTTACGATTTCATTATGATATCCGCTTGTATTTATGTTCTTCTTCCGTTAATGTACCGGCCCACACTTGGGCATTTTCGTACATGAAAGTACTGTACAAAGTTTATGGTGAAAATTTGATGGGTTGGAATAAAGAGCATTACTGTAGTCCACCCTTTCTTCCTTCCAAAATATATCCCATTATAATGTTGTGTTTTAAAGATTGTCGCATCAGAAAATGACGTATGTGCAAAATGTGAAATAGTCCCAAAGAAAGTCAGAAACGCGCAGATGGATGATGACAAATTGAGAGCCTCGGCGGACCTGCAACAACATATATTAGCTGCAAAAAATGAACATCAGGTACACAAGTTTCTTTCATTATTGTCATTACCTCAACCACCATCATCGTCAAACTTTTTGTCATAAAGCTCTTTGAAACCAGCTGGGGTGTGTGAATATCCCTTTATATAATGGAACACGGGTAAATTATACTTGCGAACTTGGTAGTATTCTGCAGAACGGTAAAGTTTGACAACCTTGTTTTGTATTTTCTTAAATAATCTTTTATCTCCTCTATCTAAAAAATACATTTTAAAGGATGACTTTTAATAGCTCATTTCAGCCATTATTGCATACACTCTTGAGCCACCATCAAACACTTTTTTTTTAATTAAATTAAATTAAATTAGATAAAAAAAATTTAATAACTTGCATTCAATTAAGCCTACCCTCGGAGAATGGTACCCTTCTTATAGGTCCGTACGAAGAGAGGAAGTTACAATTGCACGAATCCGAATGGGTCATTCACAAATTACACACTCCTGGCTCTTGGCTAAGGAAGATGCACCTGAATGCATTCCATGCAATGCACCCTTTACCATCAAACACATATTGCTAGATTGCATTGATTTTCAAAGAATTCGTGCAAGATATTTCAATGTCAACACTATTTATGAGCTTTTTGACACTGTCAGGATTGAATTAATTCTTTCCTTTCTCAAAGAGATTGGAGTTTACAATAGATTGTGATTCCTTACACATTCTAAATATATATACATTTATCAATATCATTTTTTCATCACACACTATTTATTTCATATCACACATTCATTAAAAACAATCTATCAACAATCATTAATTTTTCAAATCTTATATCTACTTTTGTTCATTAATTACAAATTCTTATTTATTTTTTCTTTAAACAAATACATTTTAACCTGTTAATATTTTTTATATCCATCCATCCACATCATCATAATGCGCGCTAACTGACCTTAGCTGTCGATGCGCCTTAAAACACCATTCATTCATTCATTCATTCATCAAACACTATTTGGATAACCACAGGTCTATGTTATGCATGTTATGTTTCAGGTGTACAGGACATGTGTAGCGAATAGCAAAAGGGAACTGAGCGGAAGTTAACCTCCTGATATACCGGCAGAACCATGTTCCACGGAATACAGTCACATCCATTATACGTTCGACTTTTCCCAGAACGTCTCATTGCCACATCATGTCAGACAGATGGGCCCAATGTACTTCGTCAACACCTAGAAAGGTAATACAAATTATGAATATCATTCTCATGGTTTTTGATACTAGTGATTTTATTTGATATTTGGTTGTAGAATTGGTGTATAATTCAAATAACTGAAAGTGTGTTTATTTCTCTTTAGGTCCACCCATGCGGATTCAGTGACGATGGTACACATTGAGAGTATAATTACCTGATCAACGAAAGTAAAACAATGGTGCCTGATGGTCAAGGTATTCACGGACCAGACGCCATCATATCAATGGTGGATCATGCCCTATCAAACTATACACGTTGCGAAAAGCCTATGACTGTACATGCAGACAATTGTGGAGGTTTGTACAAAAACGTTTATGAAATTATTTTGAAAGCAATTTGACTTTCGGCTGGAACCTGAAAAATGCGAACATACAAGTTCTGTTTTTTAAAGAGCGATTGAAGTTTTTTCATACAAGAATAATACTTTGTTGTCGTTGTATATATGCATTCATCTAAGCACCCAAGTTGCAAGTCGACCAATATATACTAGTAGATTTACAGTCATACAATGTAAGAGTAGATATGTCTTAAACTTTGTCACTAATTTTCTCATTTGGAAATGTTTTTCAGGGCAAAATAAGAACAGGTATGTCATGGCCTATGGCATGGCGAACAATGACATGATTAAATGATGAGATCAAATACCTCATGCAACTTCCGGGACATGCTCGCTGTTTGATAGACGCTTGATTCGCCCACATTAAAAAAACTGTATAGAAGAACTGATTGTGAAACTCTGGAAGACATTGGTATGCACATTGATGAAACTATTCTTATGTGAAAGCAGCGACATTTAATATATGTATTGGAAACATGGTGCAATCCTTGATTTGATAGCATATCATCGCGAACAAATCTGTTAATTCGAGGTTTTAGTGTCAAAACTGTTTTTGTTTGATTGTTTATTACATTAATTTCTTTTTTGGCATGAATATTCGTCAATTTAGAACTCAAACAAGAATGTCTCTGGGACAATATTTGATGATTAAACGGATTGGCTGCTATTTTAGGAAGCCAATTTTCATGTAGACAGTTTGAACTGAATGATATGGAACAAACAACCTTACCCAATTAGTTCGAGCTTACATAAGTTGCTTTCTCTTACATGCCAGTGTAAATATTTATTTTTGCTGAAGTAACAGTATTTTGTTTCCAAACTGTCAGTTCTGCACATGAAACAATTTACATGTAATCTTCATGGATCCAGTGCTCAGTCTTTTCTATTGATTGAATTATTTTCATAAAACATATGGGTCTTCTTCGTCAGAGCCATATCTACATTTTTCAGTTTTGGAACGGCTTTCCTGGATGCACCAGTTCTAGGCTAGGGCTCTGAAGTGACTTTACAAAGGACACTCTCACGAAACCAGAGGTCTATGTGTGGCTCATTTTCTAATATTGCTTACACCATTTGTGTGTCAAATAATCGTCGGTAAAAAAACGTATCCTGTGGCCTTCATAACACCGAACACAATGCATGAAATACCCATAAGTGTCACCTGGGACTGATTCCTTTTTCAATTTCTAACATTTAAATCAACCCAAATATTTTCAAATGTGAAAAATGAGACCTCTATTGTATTTATGCCAGCTATTGTCCATAGCCGCTATCAGTATTAAGTACAAGGGAGTAAGATCCGGGCTGATTCTATTGGAATTGGTGTGATCCGTAATTTATTTTTTATGCGGAAAAATTAATGCAATGTTTTATTAAAGCCCATAAGTTTTAATTGAATTCGTTTTCCGTTTTAAAACCCAAAATCCTACCAATGTATGGGATGTTTTATTTCCCATTTAACGCATCGATCGTACAATCGGGTTAAACAGCGCTTTTAGCATCATTTCGGGTTTATCATGGATACAAAAGGTCACACACACAAATGCAACGCTGTACTGTCAATAATTTCATCTAGAACAGACTGAATCATTATTGAACAGGGGGACAATTATTTATTTTTAGGCTAATTCTCTTCATAAGCTTTAGCACGACGTTTATGGCAGATAAAAAAGTTAGCGCTTTTTTTAGAAAAGAATTACGTAACCATAAAATACACATAAGCAGATTACGCTAGCTTCCGTAAGGCTAGCTTGTCTTAAGACCAAAGCGCCAACGTCAGATTCAGTAATCTGTCCATGCCCGTTTCCCAATGAATCGATATAATGCGATTTATGAGGTAGGTGCACCATTTAATCATCGTTGGAAAAGGGTATACGTTCGTTAGAGAAACCTGTTGGCTTACAATGAGTTTGAATATCATAAGTTTTAATACGCATAAAATCCAGGTTGTTATTAGAAAGGATTATAATGTGCTCATCTGACAGAATGAAGGAAAGTATTTTCCGTAAATGAGATATTTCTCCATTCCCGACAATCCTTTTGATACCCATCTTCCATAGACACGTGTACGGACTATCAAAGGAATGTTGTATAGTTTCACAAAAACGACATAATGTTCGTGTAACAGCCAAATATTGACTGGTCTAGAAAGAATATTCTTATTTCACATTCCCCTTAAGGCCAGTCCGGGTTATGTAGACGCATACCCTATTACTATCTCTAATGGAATTATAGATTGGATAATACTTGTCTAGCTTTAGGCTAACTACAATTGCAGCGACATAAGGTAAGACCCCACTTTGACGCGGGAGGTTGTAGACAACATGACCACATTTCGTCGTTTAAAGGTGCTTGTTCACAAAAGAGAACATTTAGAAGGCAACAATAAAACGTGCTTCAAACATTGCACTTCTTTTATACAAACAAATCGCTATTGAAAGCATAATTAATGTGGGAATAGCTAATTCATCTTAGTATGTAAAGTTTAAATGCGGTAGATATCAAAAAAGATATTGCGCTTATGAATTAAAATACAGGCTATTTCATCTTAGTATGTACAGTTTATATGCGGTAGATATCAGAAAAGATCTTGTGCTTAGGAATTGAAATACAGGTTAATTCACCGAATACGAGCTTTAAAGAATTCAAACTGTCTTATTTTGCTTTTGAAGACTATTCTAAAGTTCGTGTCATAACAGAATTGCTGTTGTGCAGTTTTAAAGAAATCCATCGTTAAAGGCCCATTAAAGGAGATTAATGTTATATCAAACTACTTTGTTTGATAAACTTATGGACAAATTCAAATAGTTATCACCAGAAAACACCACCAGCACAACTTAAATGAGAAAGTAAACCAGAAATAACCCATATTAGCAAGTTTTATAATTCAGATTTCCTGCTTCTTCACCTCTGACCTTGACAGTTGATACACATATTTTTTAACAGACCAATCAGAATTCGATATTTTGAATATGTAAACAAACTGGTTGTTGTTCAACATGATTGAATTGGAGACAACTATATTTCAAGCTAAAAAAACATATTTTAAATGAGTCTATTTAATAGGGTCTCAATGCATTCCTAAACCATTTGACTCGGCGGCTGGTCTGGATCCAATCTGTTTGCATAACCATGAAATCTGTTCCAGCACTATAAGGAATAAAACACACAAAGAAATTTTTGGACTAGATTGACTCCAAGAAAGTCCCGCTGCCATAGTTGTCGGAACTCCTTCCCCTTTTTCCCCAATAAATCGATAGTCAGTAATTAATCAGAACGGTGCGTCGAGTTGTTTTTTCTAACGCTTCTTTCATAAATCAGTATTGGGTTGTCGCGAATTACTGTGAATTAATCATTTCAACGAAATGCTGACACCGTACGGCTTTGTTTTGCGGACATCGACTGGAACTTTATCCGGTATAATGCGGGGGTCAATAAGGTGTGCGGCAATATTATGAATGTGTTCGTGCAATGCGGTTTTGGCATTGTGTTCAAGTATGATATTATGTTGATGAATTAATTGAGTGGAATAATCTTCGATTTTTACCCAGTAACCCTTAAACGAAAAGAAGATTTCATGGTCCCAAATTGAAAAGAAGAAAGAAGACGTATCTTTCAATTGAACTATGATTCTTTTTCAAAGCCTTTGTTGAAATGGATAATATAGGCTAGTTGACGAAAGCGAGGTTTCCTTTCCAACACTATTTTTAAACGTTTTCTGCAGCGGACTTATTTTACATCATTTCAAATTTCTAAATTACTAAATTCTTCCTCCAATTGTTGACTTTTACTCAATGCATCATTATTATTGATACATGTATCATCAATCTAATATTATTAGTTCTCTTTGCAAGTAATTCTATTGCAATTATTTCATCTGAGGAATGAATAGTATACAAATGGTTGTGTTTATAAAGCATACATACCTTAATGTCTAAGGAAAGGCAAACATACTTTGATATTCTTTTGTATGTTTATTATAGCATATATATTGTAAGTCTGAAATCTAATATATAAATGTCTTTTATCATGAATCTGATACAGTTTCATATACTTCATTTAATTACTGATTGTGTACTTATTTTGAAATGTGCTTTATAAACTGTATATATATGATGTAAATGAATGAAACACACATGAATAAAATAAATAATCATTAAGTCGATTTACTCAAAATTAAACTAAACGTGTGTGTGCCAGCACAGTTTAACTACGGTCGGTCATTGGAGATGTATTTCTTTAACATTTAGAATGCAGCTGTGCATGTTTAACGTTAGCCCAAAAGATACAAGAGGATTGCTTGACGACCGATTTTGATAGTTTGGGGGTATTAGCTGCGAGGTAAAACATTTAGTTTGTTCATTACTTCCGACCCTTTTGCTCTCGGGAATAAACGAAAGATGGTGGTAAACTGCACTGATCCCTGCATTTCGGCAAGTGAAAAAATAAGATGGTAAAATACACGTAGTTTCAAATATTTATTTCAATAGCAGGCATGTCGGCAACACTTTGCCATTTGACTTAACATTACATAAATTTATGAAATATAGCAAACATTACAAAAACAATAGAATACACAGTAAAATGACATGTAATTTTCATAGAAAACCATCCTAAAAGGAATAGACCGTTGTAAAATAACTCAAAATTACCGACCCTGCCCTGGTGTCTTTAGTGCTTAAGCACTGAATATGGTTGGAAAATTGATGGATAAAATGGGGACAAAGATTGAATCTGTTTCATGGAAGGCACTGTAGAAGGGCCGAAATGGCTATGTTTGTATAAACAAAATAATGGAGCCCCGCATTTTGCTTACGCCAGATAACAAGACGTTCGGGCTTCCATCGAAATAAATTCCGACATGCACGATGCAAGGCATTCGGAACACCTCGGCCATTTCTTAAAATAACCTCGGAGGTAATGGGGAGCCATTTTTGAAAGTAGGTCAGCAACGAAGGGTCAATCGTATCTACTCGGCAATCCCCGTAACAAGCCGAGAATTGCCGAAAAGAGCCGATTGACAAAATATGAAACAAAGATGTGTTGATATGATCATCTTTAATGAAAAGGGTAAAAAGCCCATTCAATTGTGATATATAACCAATTTGTGTGTATTCAATAACATATTTAGTGCCTGTGTGCATTTTGCGTTATCCGCCGGAAATAAGGCGAATTACCCCAGGATTTCTGGTGTATTCATGTACTGCCTACGAGGTATATCTTCCGACTTGTTACGGGGATTGCCGAGTAGATACGATTGGATGCAAGGAGGAAAGTCTGCAGAACAATTTAACAACAACAGTGATAAAGGATGTTTCCTTTTGTCACAATGGATTTTACAGAAGAACACCAAGAGCATGTTGTCTCTTATAACTTTTTGTGGCCCTTTTTGGACTTAATTTGATTTACCCTTTGGTCACAATGATGTTTAGGCAATATCATAAGTATGACCTTCTTATTATTCTTTGTGACCTATTAAAAAAGAAGGCAACAGAAGCCGAAAAACTCACATTGGGAAATGAATGAACTGTCAAATTGGTTGAATAATTAGGTTCTTAGCAGTTTCAATAGCAGCATGAATATTACCATCTATCAGCATAGCTATCCATACAGTCGCTGGTGAATTTATGTTAGGCCTACATTCTTTTTAATCACTGACTTCAAATAACTATCTCGTATAATTGAAGGGAACACATTCACACAAGGTAGCGCATATATGAGGTAAAAACGTTGTCGACAGGATTTGAGCCTGCGCGGGTAGATCCCAATATATTTCAAATCTATCGCGTTAACCACTCGGCCACGACAACCCTTTACGCCCATTTAAGTTGATAACAAATCCGAAAATGAAATAAATATCCAAAACAGCTGTTTGATTGTCAAATTACATCGTGATGCATCAAGTTAATTCATCGTTGAAACGAGCGTTGGTCACATTTTATTACATAAAGATTTGGATGACCCAAGAACAGTAGCATCCCTTGGCCTAGTCCCTGCCGTTCTAGCTCTGGTATACGCATGCAATCCCATAAGCTTTTCTTCAAAGAATCCATCTTTCCTCTGAATAAATATAAGAAAACTTATGCGTTCGATCAATCTTGTTCAACTCACAAGGACAAATTTTAGACCTGAGATTAACGAGGGAATTGTTTCACCATTCATTTATTGAAGCCATTAAAAAAGTTGCTTAATCTTTCATAACGTCAAAATATATATTAATGAATTGTATGGAAACAAACAAAAGATAATATGGACTATTAACTAAGCATAAACAGAAATACACTTCGGGTTGGTGTGTAGGGAGAGTCAATGGACCAATACCTCATTTTCACAACAATATTTCTTTTCCTATCGGAGTCATGTATTCATGTATCCTATGATGGGTTTGTTCAGTGATGTCATTATCCCATAACCAAACACCCTGAGGGTTTAGTTGGTCTGCTTCAGACAGCATTACAATAAAAAGTATCGCAAATAAGATATATGCAGGAGCAATTGTTCCTCTTAGGCAACATTGATTATATTTTGGACTAAGGGTGCGTCATGACGCACCCTTAGTCCATTGAATTTACTTACCACTTTTTGAGAGACGGTACTTTATCGATACACAAACAGCGGTCTGACCCCAATTACTCATTAAACATCCGCCTTCACTGTGCGGACTAATACCTTCTTGGAACTAGGAATGTAGTCCGGATTTACTCGCTTTGTTTTGCTGTATATTATTATAACTGTTACCTCATAGGAAATCGTAAAATGTCCAGATGTTCGATAAATAGACTATCGTTCAGTCTCTGTTCACAGAAATGATAATTATGGTAATAATGGTAAAAGGAGCCGCTGTTTTCTTAGAGATGTTGCCCAAAGAACTTTTCAAAATGTATCCTCAATCATCTTGCTTTAAACGCACCTTAGTCCTTCAACGCTATCAGCGCTTGCTTTAGATTGTCCTCTTTTTGTGTTCATACTGTCTTAGCGCTGCAAACTATTCCATTTAGAGACGATAAGTCTCTAAAAGGAACAGTTTACAGCTCGAAGATAAAAGTCGATACGAGACTTATCGTATGAAACTATTTTCATTCTAACTTGTCTGCTTCAGATTAATTCAAAGCAAAGCATTGCAAAAGAAGCCATGCATTCTTAAACGAGCTGGGACTCTATTCAGGTATAATTTCCATGTTCATTTTGATTCCAACCGTCAACTGCTCACTTTTCCAATTCGACACGACAAATGGTACGTTGTAGAGTAAAGAGTAAGAGCATATTGGAACGGTTTGGTGAATCTAAATCGACAGAGGCCGCCAATGATGTATTGTACGACATGTCAATCTCATGACTGAGATGACACAAAATCGAGACTGTGAATAAGGAATGTGCCGCCGTTGTTCATTTCCTGTCGTGGTAGTTGAAGTCACCAACGGCTGGTCTCTTAAATGAATTAAGACAGCACACATCATTTCATTATCTTAGGTTAGTTAGAGCCTTGGTTAAAAGCGAAACGTTTTTGTTTGATGACATAATTCATGATTGATAAAGTGGAGAAAATGTGTCAGTTAATAATACTTTTTTCTCTGTTTCTCCATCGTTTCTTTATGTCTGCATTTATTAATTTGTACAGATAGGTCTATAAAATGTCTATAAAAAGTCCAAGGGTAATCTTCTCCATTGATCCCATAGCGTTGTGAAAATAATAACATTATCTAGTTTATCAACATGTTCTACAATATAATTCGCTTGCAATACGCTGTGGCTTTCGTGCCTTAGTAGTAAATCGTGCGAAACTCATAGTTGTATATAGTCGACGCAAAGTATATTAACCTGGTACAGAGTTATCATAGGCAGTAAAGCATTGTGAACAAATGTGATTATTTTCGTTTATAAGGCTGTCAATCTTATCATGTACATACCGATATTGATTTCTGAGGATCTAAGAATATAACGGCAAGTAAATGAGACAATTCTCACCAAGCTTTATCATTTCCCTTTTTACAATGATCTTTAGCAATATCACACAAATCATTTCCAATTTGAATAGGTAACAGTATCCAATTTAAGGGCATGGTTCAAATAAGAAATCTGATCCATTGCCATAGACAGAGGACTCTAATTGGATAATTGAGTCGTGTGCACGATTTAAAAGTTATCTTGGGAAAACGACATGTGATTGATCCCTTGAGACGATAAAAAGTTACCTCTCGGAAAAACGATCTTATATTCGTTTTTCCGAGAGGATATTTTCTATCTTCTCGAGAAAACGACTCATTTTGTTTTCTGGAGATTCTAGAAAATTATGTCAAATAAAGCACTTTATCTTATTATGATAACGACCTTTGATTCCTATTCGCGTGATGATATTTTCTATCGTCTTAAAAACAAAAATGACTGCTTTCGTTTAATCGAGATTTTAGAAAAATTGTCCTGCTAAAAAAAGGAACTTGATCTCGTTATGAAGAGAATAAAAAAAGGAAATCTCAAGAAAGTAAAATTAGAAGATATGTAATCATACACTTGTCACATCAGTGCCACCACATAAAGGGCGTTCGATTTATCAACAGAGAACTGTGGCATGCAGTGCGATCTGAGAGGGCGGGAATTGATCGATAGCTTCATTGAAGACGAGCACGCAAATCAATATCGGAGTTTTTTACGCCTGGCATCGGGGATAAATGAACACTATATCAAAAGCTGGCGCGAAGAAGCTCAACTGAAACCGTGCACGGACAACGGAACAAGAATACAAAGACCCGGAAAGATTTACGGTGGATTATACGGTTATAAAAGGATAGCTCTATTCTGGAACCGATTGGGGATTCCTCTGTTAATTCAACAGGTTCAGTGAAGCGTATTTGTTGATGGTGTTATATAGATGATAAGAATAGAGTGATTCTAACTAAACAGGCATGTTCCATGAGAAGAATCGGAGTAATGTTACATAGAAGGTAAGGTAATATTTCTTGTATAGTCAACCTTGCTTTAAACGACCAAAGTAAAAGGAGGCATATATCCGTTATAAACATGAAAGACAAATAATGGCTTTATGCGGACGCCGTCGTTTAAAAAAGCACCAGTAGGAGTTTTCTGCGTATCTTGCACCCTGCATTAAGAAAACGTTGGACTCGATAACTTTTCGCACACTGAGATAGAAAGGTATCTTGAAAAAGGTTTGACTGAATTTTGAAAAGCATTTACATACTTAAGCAATTAAGTCGATGGGTTCGTTATTTGATAATGTTGAATTACAAATCGATTATCTAATAATGATATTTCTGATACTTTTAAAGAATGCGTAGTTGCGTTTACTTTTTAACTATCCATAAATGTGAATGTAAAAACATTTATTAATAACTGCATCAATGCAATTTGTCATAAAGAAGACCCCATAGTCACATTTTCGTTTAAAGATTAGGCCTAACGAAACTTGTAACTGTAGAAACAGGTATACATAGCTGCGTAACGTTTTCCTTAATCAATTTAGTAATGCAGGAAAGGATATTAACATTTTAAATGGGAAGCATTGCATGTTAACCTTTCAACTCTCATATTAAGCTGGACGTTTATCCATAATGTGTGCATGTCAGATCTTAAGTTTTTTTTAAGAAAAACAAATGTCTATACATTCACTTGTTGTAGGCGTATATGTGTTTTGCTAGCTTTCTTTTTCAGATATTTCGTTTGTTGTTCAACCTTTTTTCAGCGTCCAAAAGTGAACTATCTGAAAACGGGAATTAAAACTAGTGGCAAGTGTTATTCCGTCAAAATATAATTAGTGCCTTAGTTTAGCCCCTAGAATGATGGGTCGTTTTCTAAAAATAGATTTCTGAGTTGATTGCTTTTCAAAATCTTAAATATCTGCTTGAACTTGTTCAAAAAAGATACCAAGAATATCAAACAGCTTAGAACACAGGCCAGCCGCCACTTTATTTGGCGGCTTGCCTGGATCTAACCTGTTTGCATAAGCATGAAGTCGGTTCAAGCACTGTAAGAAAAAAAAAAGATTCCTTTAGGGTTTATTTCGAACAATTTTTATCCTAGTAGGTCTGAAAAAACCCTGAACTGTTTGTTTGATAATTAATATCGTTATGAGACCAATGCCATTGTCTCTAGGCCATACATATCCAGACTGCCCCGTCGTTATCTATAATAACTGTATTGATCGAGCTGATTTGATTTGGTTTACTTATATTCTCATTTTCTCGTACTTTCATTATTCATTCAGACACCCCTGAGGATGATTTATGAATAAATAATAAGGACTGCGAAGTGATGGAATGGGAATTAACTATAACCAATACCGACTTTATAGGTGCTTTTTCACAAATGTATGTGAACATTTGGAAGTTGAATATTAATTTGGTATATGATGTGCAGTGAAGACAGTCATTGGAAGCGAAAAAAAAGATCGTGGTTAATTCTTCAAGGTGTGCATGGACTGGATAGATATGTATTTTAATCCAAAAGCGTGACATCGCTTTTGAGATCTACTGCGTATAAACTGCTCATACTTAGACAAATTCTCGCGCTTCTTGAATTAATCAAGCTTTCAATAGCTTCTTTGTACTGTTTATCAAACAATAATAAAAGTAATAAAAAAACATGTATTGTTTCAACGTTTTATTTTGACTTTCAAACCTTTCCTCTTTGAACAAACATCTTTAAATGTGTAGGTATTTACTGCAGCATTTGCACCGTTCCCTACACGGATATCATGTATGCATTTAAGCCCGTTTGGCCTGATGAGTAAAATATGATATCTTAAGTGTCATCTTATTTCTTGTATTCTTTTTCAAGTTTTTGCATGAATTCATTTCATGACATGATATCATACTCATAAGAAAACATCGTTTTTTTAGTTATATAGTTAAGCATTTGTCAGTGGAGTTGATAACGTTTGTAAAATGCCGACTTTGAGAAAAAAAGATGGATGAACATTTTCCTAAATATTCATGAATAAAATAGCAACATTTCATCCCTGATTAAGCATTTGTCACATCCCCTTACCTAAAAAAGCACTGATGTGATCACGTTAAGAAATTGCTTTTATGAGGCCGTTATCATTACTGAAAGCTTTCATTAGTTGCGTGCCTTAACCTATATAAGTTAATGGCGTCAGTCGATATTCAGGAGTTACATTCTAAACCCGTTCCCCCAGTAAGGCAACTTTGATTTGATCATCACTGAAAGCAACGAAAAAGCATGCAACAAAAGATAGAAAATCGTTTTTCATGGATATTGGGGGAGATCCGTAAGGGATAAAAAAATAATACAGTACCCTCTATTGAAAATTAATTATTTTGTCACAAATAAATAGGGATTTACGACGCATCGACAGCTATGGAAATTTAGCACCTATAAAGGTGATATTTTCATGTTTGTCTCAAAGGTTTTCATATACGATCGGCTATGGTGTGAGGGTATTTATCAACGGTTTTGGCCATCTTCTTCATACGCAACTGTCTGACTAGACCAAGTTGGAAGTAAAACCAAATTTTCATTTTCTTTTATTTCAATGTATTCTAGTTTTCTACAACAGACTGTTCAACAAAAATGATAGAAATAACCAACCAAGGTAAATAAATAGATAAAAACAACTTACGTTTATGTAGCAGGTTTTGCTTTTTACATGAAATGTAATCTGCTTCTTGGTTAACAAATAATTCGAAGAACCCAACTTGTCAGTATCCATCAGGGCAAAAGATAAACATCTGTATTGTTAGCCTAGGCAACTTAGATTAGGTGAAGGAATGGGTTGGTAGAATCGCTGAAACCGTAACAAAAATGCCCCTCGGTAAGATGTCCCTGTTAATTCGTTTTTGGTATAAATGGGGAAAGTCTCCCGGCTGATCTGCGAAAAGTCAATTATTGTTTCATCCAGGGACGAAATGTATGGTCAGCTGTATACTTATGGACTTCATTTATGTTTGATAATGGCGGCTACGTGGAAATAATTGAGATATTTTTGATTCAGTGTAAACAAAGTATTGTCATAACAGCAACATGTATGTGCAATGAGAATGGTTATTTTTCTTATAAGCACTGAATCCTTAGAATGCTGGGTTATTTTCTAAAAATAGGTTTTTATGTCGTCTACTTTCTAACACCTTAAATATCTGCTTAATTCTGATGAGGAAAGATACCCATGTAGCAAACAGGTTAGATCACAGGCCAGCCGCAAAATTACTTTACGACTGGCCTGGACTTAACCTGTTTTCATAAGCATGAAGTCGGTTCCAGCACTATAAGGTTTAATGTTACTGCACTTTACATGTATTTGTTGAACGATATGCATCACTATGAAGGTACATTATTCGACAGCTTTGAGCAAAATGACTTTAAAGCTCATGTTTCTATTTTCCGTGATGTGTTCCATCACCCTTCTGTAGACGCCTTTACACTTGGCATGGAACATAAAAATGTGTTAATTGATCTGCGTAATCAGACTAATCAAACACAACAACTGGCTAAAATGACAAAAACATGAACCGTGAGCATTTATCACGCGAGGATCTGACGTGATATCGTGTGAAAAACGAGGCCAATAACGGTCGCCATTACTTTAAATCAGGGAACCAGCAATGTTTCCACTTCCGGTCGACTCTAAATGTATCTTTCCTGCGAAATCGCCAACTAAAGTACATATTAAATGGAATGAGGTAAAGAATACAACTCGGTGTTTCGTACATACATATATTAGATAACGAATTCCTTGTCTATTTTCTTGTTAGTATTGTTTCTGGTTGAATTAAAGGACTTCATATTTCTTGACCATTTATGGAATGATGCAAAGGTTTGTTCATAAGCCAAAACAAGACATTCAGTAATTATACAAAACTGGAGAAATGTGTTGCGTGAAAATGGACATTAACTTAGAAATAGAAGCATAGACACTTTCTTTAAATGTCGTGTCGGGTAAAACAAAACAACATTTTCACTTCTTTATGGCGTTGCTAAATCAAACGCTACTAAATATGTTTGATAGTTTGATAGTTTTTATTTACATAATTCCATAAGGCTTATAAGCCCATTAGGTATATTGTTAACATAATTCAATGAACATAAATACGAGAATGAAATACATGAAATTAAATATTGTCAACATGACGATCTACAATGAGAAAAATAAGAATGTAAATATTACAAGAATATTCAACAGATACAACATATACAAACAAACGTGCATAGATGTTCCTACAAACACATTTATATGAAATGTAGACAGTGGAGAAAATTCCACAAATACAAACATTGACAAACAAATGTCTTTAGATGTCCATACAAACACATTTATATAAAAAAAAAATGTACAAATAGTAGATATGGTCGGAGCAAGGTTTGATATTTTGTATATATTAATACCTGCGTCTTGATAAATAAACAAAAGCCTATAATTTCGATAAGAAAATACAATAATAAAAACCAAAAAACATTGAAACATCAACCATACATGATTCTATTTCTCTTTTCAAAAGCATGGAAAATAAATAAACCCAAATTGTTGATGACTTTAGCACTTTTTGAAGTTATTAATGTAATAAACTTGTGCATATTAGGACGATTGAAATAATACTTATTGATATATCTTTTTCTTAATTCAGCATATGTGGCACATTCTAAAATGAAATGATACTCGTCCTCTAAGATATTACATGTAACACATATTCTATTTTCACGAGGAATTTTATTTGGTTTGTGCCAACGACCAGCCTCAATCTGTAACCTATGAGAAGACACTCGTAATCTGGTCATAGCAGTACAGTGCTTTGCACAATTAAAAATACTAAGATATTCCTGAAATTGAAAAGAACATATCTTAGAATAAAATAGAGCTCTTGAAGAGTTATTAATACGGCCATTCCAATTCTGAATAAATTGATCGTCCAATCTTTGTCTAACGATAGATAAAAAATACTCTGTTATCTCCAATAGTTTGAGAGATCCATGGTTCATAAAGCCCAAGTGAACATAAAAGATTGCTTACTAGCGATGCCCAGTTAATCTTACTTTGAGAAGTTTGAAAATCCTCTACTGATTGAATATAACAGCATTTAGGGTATTTGGATGTCGGCATTTGTAAAAGCTTTACCCAATATTTAAGAATATTATAATATCTATTAATATGTAATGAGTTTCTGCCCAATTCCCCGTATATAAAATCATTCTGTGTTGTTTTCTTAACATTTAATAATTTCTTGCAGAATTGAGTATGGACTCTTTCAATAGAATCAGCTTTGGCAAAGCCCCAAACTTGGCTGGAGTAATTTAAAATTGGTGTAATCAGTTTATCAAACAGATCAAGCCTATGTTTTATTGATAATCGTGTAAATTTATATAAATATTTGTTCATTACAAAAATGGCTTTTAATGCTTGGCCGGATAATGTATGCTCGGCATTATTAAATGATCCGCCTGAGGAAAATACAATACCTAAATACACAAATCGATTCACTATTTCCAAAACGTTATCGTCATAGTTAAACCGTAAATCATTCGGCAAATTACCTCCCTTTTTGAAAACCATCACTTTAGTCTTTAACGTATTAACCTTTAATTTCCACGTATAACAATAGTCACGCAAAAGATCAAGATGATTCTGCAATTTCTCAGGTGACTCAGCTAAAAAAACAATATCGTCAGCATACATTATCATGAAAACATTTAAAAGACCTATATCGATACCTCTTACACCTTTATTAATAAATGATTGTTCGATATCATTAATGAACATAGAAAAAAGGAAGGGTGATAAACATTCCCCTTGTCTTACTCCTAACGTACATGTAAAATCATCACTTAACTGGTTAGAATATTTTACCCTTGTCTTCACTTCCGAATATAAGGATTTAATGATATCTAAAATTCTACCCTTTAGTCCAAGTTTAACTAATTTATGCCATAAATTGTCTCTAACAACATAATCAAAAGCCTTTTGTAAAATCAACAAACGCACAATATAACTTTTTCCCAGAATTAAGCATATGTGTTATAATGTTGTGAAGAACGTAAATACCGTCAACTGTTCCTAATCCAGATCTAAAACCCATCTGAGCTTCAACATATACATTATACTCCTCTGCCCATAATGTTAATCGATTATTTAGCACTCGAGTAAACAATTTTCCAAGTGTACTTAATAAGGTAATACCACGGTAATTCTCTACGTTACTTTTGCTTCCTTTTTTATGTAGAGGAATAATGTATCCTTCAGACCATGACTTAGGAAAGTAACCTATATCAAATATTTTATTAAAAAGTACATGCAAAACAGGTAATAATACAGTTATACCATGAACAAAAAATTCATTAATATAAAAATCAGGCCCAGCAGATCTATTACTCTTTAACTGTTTTATAGCCTTAGTAATTTCATCCTTCGATATCTGGACATTCAATTCTTCGGAAAAAGTTGACAATTCATCATGTTCATAGTTTTCATTAAATTCTAAAATATCATCATCTGTTACAAAATAAGGATCACTCGGGTTATTAACAGCTCTAAAATACCGTTCAAACTCAATAATATTAATATTGCTTGGTTTGCTTTTCGTACCATTCTTTAAAAGATTCCAATAAAGTTTAGCATTTTTATATCGTGCATTAATTAAGTTTTCTGTCATCTTTTTATCATGACAATATCTGTTTTTTCGTAAAAGTGATTTATATTCATTCCTGGCTGTTATAAATTTCAATCTATTCTCATCACTTTTATTTGACTTGTATATATTTAGCATCTGGTAAAACACGAGCCTTTTATAACAACATTCATCATTAAACCAAGGCTTGTTGTCACGGTGTATAACATCTAATTGACAATCATGCTTTACTCGTGAGTTTCCTATACGTTTGCTCATCTTGTCTGCCGCTGAAAAAACTATAGAACTTAAGCCATTGAGACAAACATCAATTTCACCTTCACAGACAGACATATCTATTTGACTCTGTAACTGATTTAAATCATTTACCGATTGGGTAGAATTAAGCCTGTTCAAAAATTCAGATTTATTTGAATATGTTCCCTAGGCCATTTGTCTATGATTCCCTTAAAATGGAACCAAATGTTGGATCATTCATTCTATATATTATAAGCTTTATTATTCAAAACTTGAAACAATAAGATACCTACAAATTTATCTTATCTGGCAAAGTCTCATTTATAAGTACCGCTAAATAGCCTTTCGGAGCAATGTACACAGCTCAAACAACAAACTGAGTCATACAGGAAGATCCAATGTGCTCCGGTTTAATGTTTGGGACAGGACAATATAGTAAATCCGTTTTCCTTGTTCCAGTATTATATGCATCTTATGCAAAATATATGAGCGAAAACAGCACGAAACAATATTACAATGCACAATAGCTTATCCAAAAAGAAATGCATTCAGCGTGACAAAAAAATGATTTCATCGTGCGAGAAAAGTCATATATTTTTTTACTCGAGGAATCAAACTTGCTTTTCTGTAGTTAATTCAGCTATCGTCTGCATTCAGGACAAGGGTTTATAAGAGACAATATTCAATAATGGCAGGTCTGTTCATGGAACGCCTAAGCTGACATTAGCCAGAATAAATCTCCGATGATTCCGTGGAGCGCAAACCACCCTAATTCCAGACAAAAGCCCCGTAAATACAAATCTGCGTAAATGAAATGGGGACGTCACAAATTGGTGAAACGTGGAATTCTAATAAACGGTTGTTGTCGAGAATCTAGGACACGCGTTAGACGCTGTTAGAGATGAGTCATGGATAAGGGGTTTTTAGTTCTCTCGACCTTTAAACCCATTACCAAACAATAACGACATTTGACCAGTTTGTTGCAGACGACTGTGGAAAACATAATGGGAAAAAGAGGAATTGCTCTTAACGAGTAATTTCTCCTCTTCCCACAACGTTTTCTGCCCTACATGAAAATTATTTTTTTCAATTTCTTCACATTTTGGAATGTCGTCTCTGCAAACTATTTCAATTTTGGACAGTCGAAAACCTGGCGTTTGGTAAAGGATTAACCCTTAGAATGCTGGTTTATTTTTTATAAGTTACTGCTTAATTTTAATGAGGAAAGGTACTCAGGGAAGCAAATAGATCACGGCTGGCCTGGATCCAACCTATTTTCACAAGCATGAGGTCGTTTTCAGCACTATAACGATTAAAAACCAACTCCGATATAATTAATATAAAGCATCTTTTAAAACATTGAAAAAAGAAAAACTAATGACATACCATTCAAATTGAATTCCGTTTAACTCTACCCTTAAACCAGGTCAATATTGTCATCACAATTTCTATTTCTCAATTTGAGCAAGGAGAACTGAGTGATACGAAAAATGTGTAGGTCTAACTTTACAATTTATAAGATATTTTGCATTGCCAATACTTCATGTCAGACTTTAGTATGTTGTATTTTGAAGTCACAAAATCGGAGATATCATTTAAGTGAAATAGACTAGCCCAATCCATCGCTTTCTCATCGCCACGAGTTATTTCTAATGTCGACTTTTACCACTGTAATATGTGTCATATCTTCGTGTTGTAATTCCCCCTGTTTCCCTGTAATATGTGTCATATCTTGTGTTGTCCTACTCCCTGTTTCCCTTTAATATGTGTCATATCTTCGTGTTGTCCTACTCCCTGTTTCCCTGTAATATATGTCATGTCTTCGTGTTTTCCTACTCCCTGTTTCCCTTTAACATGTGTCATATCTTCGTGTTGTCCTACTTCCTGTTTCCCTTTAATATGTGTCATATCTTCGTGTTGTCCTACGCCCTGTTTCCTCGTAATATGTGTCATATCTTCGTGTTGTACTACTCCATGTTTCCCTTTAATATGTGTCATATCTTCGTGTTGTCCTACTCCATGTTTCCCTTTAATATGTGTCATATCTTCGTGTTGTCCTACTCCCTGTTTCTCTTTAATATGTGTCATATCTTCGTGTTGTCCTACTTCCTGTTTCCCTTTTATATGTGTCATATCTTCGTGTTGTCCTACTTCCTGTTTCCCTTTAATATGTGTCATATCCTCGTGTTGTCCTACTCCATGTTTCCCTTTAATATGTGTCATATCTTCGTGTTGTCCTACTCCCTGTTTCCTTGTAATATGTGTCATATCTTCGTGTTGTCCTACTCCTATTTCCCTTTAATATTTGTCATATCTTCGTGTTGTCCTACTCCATGTTTCTCTTTAATATGTGTCATATCCTTGTGTTGTCCTACTCCATGTTTCCTTGTAATATGTGTCATATCTTCGTGTTGTACTACTCCATGTTTCCCTTTAATATGTGTCATATCTTCGTGTTGTCCTACTCCCTGTTTCTCTTTAATATGTGTCATATCTTCGTGTTGTCCTACTTCCTGTTTCCCTTTTATATGTGTCATATCTTCGTGTTGTCCTACTTCCTGTTTCCCTTTAATATGTGTCATATCCTCGTGTTGTCCTACTCCATGTTTCCCTTTAATATGTGTCATATCTTCGTGTTGTCCTACTCCCTGTTTCCTTGTAATATGTGTCATATCTTCGTGTTGTCCTACTCCATGTTTCCCTTTAATATTTGTCATATCTTCGTGTTGTCCTACTCCATGTTTCTCTTTAATATGTGTCATATCCTCGTGTTGTCCTACTCCATGTTTCCTTGTAATATGTGTCATATCTTCGTGTTGTACTACTCCATGTTTCCCTTTAATATGTGTCATATCTTCGTGTTGTCCTACTCCATGTTTCCCTTTAATATGTGTCATATCTTCGTGTTGTCCTACTTCCTGTTTCCCTTTTATATGTGTCATATCTTCGTGTTGTCCCACTTCCTGTTTCCCTTTAATATGTGTCATATCCTCGTGTTGTCCTACTCCATGTTTCCCTTTAATATGTGTCATATCTTCGTGTTGTCCTACTCCCTGTTTCCTTGTAATATGTGTCATATCTTCGTGTTGTCCTACTCCATGTTTCCCTTTAATATTTGTCATATCTTCGTGTTGTCCTACTCCATGTTTCTCTTTAATATGTGTCATATCCTCGTGTTGTCCTACTCCCTGTTTCCTTGTATCATATCTTCGTGTTGTCCTACTCCCTGTTTCCTTGTAATATGTGTCATATCTTCGTGTTGTTCTTCTCCATGTTTCCCTTTAATATTTGTCATATCTTCGTGTTGTCCTACTCCATGTTTCCCTTAAATATTTGTCATATCTTCGTGTTGTACTACTCCATGTTTCCTTGTAATATGTGTCATATCTTCGTAACGTCGACCACCCACATTATATAAATGTCCTCATTACGTGTATTGAACAAAAACGCATGTCTCCAGCAGTAAGACAATTATCCTTTATTTCGAGAAACTTTCGACTGAAGGAGAACAGCATCAGTCAGGATAAAGGACCCTTCTTTCATTTCCTATGTAATTATTTTTTTTTATAAGGCGTCAGCCGTGTTTGTATTAACCCTTTTCAATGTACAAGTAAGATTAAACGCCGTTCAACAATTCAATTAAAAAAAAAGAGAAAAAAAAACACAATTTACTTGATTTGAATTTTTGCTTATTGTGCGAATACTAAAATTGTATCACAATGTTCAACATTTTAATAATCTTTATTGTAGATATTAATATAAATTATATTATAAATATATACATTAATATAAATTTTGGACATGTTGGCAATAACTTCTAATATTAACCCTTTACGGTATATAGCGCCGTTCGCCGCCTTATCGATTACCGTATAAAACCCTTGTCGCCGTTATACCTATTACCGTATAAAACCTATTTTGACGTTCTATCGATTACCGCATAGAACGCTTTTTGACAGCGGAAAAATTGATTCAACTTTAGCTCTTAATAACACATCTTTGCACACACTTCATTTTCTCCAAAGTTTATTTTCCTCTTAAATAAATATGTCTTCTTTCATTTCCGATGATAAAATTATAGGGTCAGAGTTTAAACTTTTGCTCTAGAGAGAATCTTTTGATAATGGTCTCACGACACGCTTATGGAAATAACGCTATCAAATTGAGATGAAGGGAATCCAAATTACCAATCCAATTAATGAGAAGTCTTCCGGTCATAAAAGATCAAAACACTGCCGATTTGTAAAGACTCGATAAGGATTTCATGCAATTCTTTAGTAACTTAACACATTTCTAAAAATACTATCCAATTAAAACCAGAGCATACGGCACGCGACCTGTAAAGGATGTTTATGACACGGAGCTATTGTTCAAAGTTTAAAGGCGATTGAAAATCGAGCCGTCAAATAATTGACGTTATAAAGACGGCCTTTTTAAAATATTTAGCCAATTTGGTGTTTCCGATCGCAAGTCAGACATCAATGTAGATTCAGAGCAGTAATTTGATCGTTTTTTTTAAGCCTGAAGATGATGAAATGTTGATAAATATTACCAATTCACGGACAAGCAAATTAGATCATTCCTCCGACTTTGACTACAACTACGAGCTTTTGGTAAATTCATCACCCATGGACACGTATTTTACGGAAATATTAGCATGTTTCGTTGCCAAAATGAGTTGATTTTTACTGTTTTACATTTATTAGAAGGACCAGGTTTAACTTCTTTACAAAGCAATATTGCGTTGAAAAACATTCTTTTCTTCATTTTGGAAACGGTTTGAATGGGAATTGAAGTAAAACGATTCAGCTTTGTTGAGAAATATGCAAAGACAAAGTATGTATCTCGAGTCATGAATGGTATTTTTCGGCAACAAAATTCCCTGCAATTGATGACAAAATAGAAAAACAAATTAGGGATCACTCAGGGAGAACACATAAGTCATATTATTACTTTTGATTTTGTATAATTCACGCAGTAATATACATTTTCATTGTTTGTTTAATTTTCTACAACATAATCCTGATATGAATGTATCACTAAATAAAGAAAAAACATCAACTTAAAGGAAATTTTGTTCTCGTCGTCTTTTATTCTTTGAGAAAATCTATTAGATGAATGTAAAATGCATTAATTTGGGTTTGATTAACAGTACCCCAATCAATAACAATTATCGGAGATAATCCTGTGCAAATAGGTACCCAGGGTGACTAATTATGTATGCGTTAATGGTCTTCGATAATCGGATGGTTTATACCTATAGTGTCACTGATAAGCCTTATCTCTATACCTTAAAGGGTTAATGACCGGAAATATCTTGAAACGTTGAACTTTCGTGACAAAAAAAGCGAAAAGTTTCTTTACGAACCGACATTCGTGTTTCAATCTTCTAAAATCGTTCATCAGTTAAATCGAAATGACGAGTTAATGCTTTAGAATAAGCCCTATGCGACTAGGTCATATGTAAGTTGCTAGAAAGAGCTCGACAGGTAAGAATTTGCTTGGAAATTTAAAATATAAACAATGTCGACTAAATATTCAAATGTATAATAGGTACATTTGAAACTATATGATCAATGGGACCGTGTGGATGCAATACTTAGACATAAAGTGATACACAGTCCCGGAAGTACATAAAAGTACCAGACTTAATAAGAAGTAGGGTTAATTTAATTTCTTAGATCATGTAACGGGATTTGTGGATCAACTAGTACTAGGCTAGGGCCCTGGGTATCGTTTTACTAAACAGTTTACGCTTAAGATTTGCGTAAGTCTAAAACAACAAGTCCTTTTATTTCAATATTTGGCAAAGCAATATTGCAAAGTAACACATCATTGGAATCGTCTGTCCGAGACGCTTCCAAAGACGTGTCACATTGCAATATTGTACTTTCATTGAAGATATTATCAATGTTAATCAATTATGACTTCCGCCAATATTTTTCGTAAGTTGTTTAGTAAAACGGTACCCTGAAGCGTCTTGCCAGAGGACACCCCACAAAATCAGAGGTAACAATGGGGAATAAACCCGGAACTTTAGGATTCTAAACTGCCAACTTAACCCTGATCAACGTAGGATCTTTGTAGGCTTAATATGTGACCAAAACCATATTTAGGGTAACAAAGACACATATCATCAGTTATAAACGTAGATAACTGCATTTTATGAATAAGCATCAATAATGAACAATGTAATCAGGCCATGTACGAATCGCTTTCCATAAAGACAAGCCAGAGATTTAATGGGTGCTTCTGTTTCAATGAGAAATCGATGGAACCGGTTGATAGTATCTAGAATTGATTAAAGCCTAGACTAACTGCCTGATATTAAACTCTTCCCATTAACCCTTTACCAAATGCCAAATTTTCGACTGTCCCAAATTGGAACAGTTTGCAGACGCCAAATAAATCTTCTGATAGTGCAGAAAACGTTGTAGGAAAAGGGGAAATTACTCCTTATGAGTAATTTCTTCTTTTCCAATTATGTGTTGCCGAGTCGACTTCAACACACTGGTCAAATGTCGATATTGTTTGGTAATGGGTAAATGGCTTGTGATAGACTATGCAAATATTTCCCATAATTAAACGGTATAAAGCACCTTGCAGTAAAATGAAAACCTTCGAAATCATTGGGGCAAAAGCAGAAATGACCAAATGATATCAAAGGTACATGGTCACGGAAGAAATTCGAAAGTATAAAGCTGTTGATTTTTGTTTGAAATACAATTTAAAGTAGCTATTGAAAGCATAATAAGTTCAGGAAGCGTCGATTTCCTTCCTACCTATGTACCGTTTATATGCGATAGATCCCAGAGGCGTTGTAACGCTTTTGGATTTGAATACATTATAATTCCCTGTGTACACAATTAAAGTACAAAAAAACAATCTTATTTTGCTTCCAATTAATTTCTCTGGTGTGCATCATATAACAAAACAGCTATTGTCAAGTTTTAACGGCATTAATTTTGTATTTCCTCACTTCTGTGAACAAGCACGTTTAAGAAACATACGTATTTATAACGATTCTGCAACATTTATGACATATTACTGCTTCCAAAATGTGTCAATGGATCTGAACTCTTGCAGCACATCACTGCAAACTTGGTGGATCCTTGATTCATATGGTAAAAAATCCCTTTTTTTCAGATTTAGGTCGTTTATTGCATTTCAGGCCTACGAACAATACACAAGGTACAACATATATACACATAACGATATTTATCAAAACTGAGCTTGGGGTCCCATTGAAATTTAACAAATTGCATTAGGCAACAAAGAAATAAAAGTGAGAAAATGAGACAATTCCTTTTTTTTACCCAAGTATTACTATTTCAAAATGCTATCAACACAAACTTGTGAACCAATATCTGTGTTCTATACATACCAATTCGTTTAGGCGCAAACGGAAATAACATCTCCAAGAGGCTTCTAGTATTTGTTCTACAAATACCCTAAACAACAGAAGAAATAAACACGAAATGGGCAAAACGTTTATACCAATGATACCTTCATTTAAAATTGTCGAGACCAGTATTAATTTGCAATGGAAAATAATGAAACCTTTTTTGCTTTTACCCTTTCTCTTATAAACTACTGTGAAAGCTTAACGAACAATCGAATCATACATGTATGACATTTGAGAAAAATGATAAGTTTAATTTTCTGCTTGTATCAGTGCATCTATTTCACCTTTACTTATATGGTATAAGCGAATGTTTACACCTGACTGTAGCTAAACATGTACGTATACATGTACATTTGATAAAGTGATGCAAATAATAGGGCAATACTTTACATCAAGGGGTTTCAATCTTTAACAATATAGAGTAAGTTTTTTTCCCGAATTTCTCTCTCTCATTTATTGTTCAATTGAATTGGGCGAAAATCCTTATGGGGAAATACCTAAATAAATTATTCATGCAAGTGTTACATAACGAAGTAAGAATGCTTACCTTCTTATACTGTGGAACTGTTTGTCTAATGTCAGTCTTGCTTTGGTTTAATTGAAGGCAAATCATTATGACAAAATCTATGTTCGTATTTTTCAAACATTACGGGATTCATAGTCAGCGTCTAACTCTTAATTCTGACTTATAATCGTTCGATATATCAAATAATTAACCTAACTGGCACTTGGATAATTGATATTGGCTTAAAATGGACAAGAAAAAACAGCGATTCGTGGAATTAAGTAAAGCTTTACACAAAGGTGCATTTTAATTAGAAGATTAATCATCGATTACATCGAATGTATCTAATGAATAAGTCATAATAACTAAATGTTTGCTAAGTTTGCTTTCGATAATATCCGAAGAGCATACAAAGACGTTGACATTAAGAGCTGCGTATTTGATAGATTGAATGCTAATCGATGTCCCTGCGTCTTTCCACTTGACATTTACGCTCACGGTTGTGTTTCATTATTTATTAACAATAACCCTGCATGCTATCGTGAATGACGACGTTTACTTAGATCGGAATGAATTCCGCTGGACTCCGATAAACGTGTCCCCGGTATCTGGAAACCTATTAACTCTCACACAATTGTAAATATAAAGGTCGACGGGAGAATGAGTTACGTTTAATTGACTTGTATTGACCTTATAGAAACATTCGTCATGCAAACGGTTGAGACATGCACCAGCGTGTGTCTTAGAATGATCGGGAAGGACACTTTTAGGCAGATCGATTAAGACATTGTACCTTTCTTTATTGGTGCATTTAAATGGGAGATAGAATATAAAGGTAGAAATCAAATGTCAAAGAAACAATACAGTTTATGTAAAGTTGATTGATACATAATTAAAAGTAGCTGTTGGAAGCATAACCAATTCATGAAACACCAAATCATCTAGAAAAGTACAGTTTTCATGCGGTAAATATCTAAAGCAATGTCACGTTTTGGATCAAAATACTTGTAAGTTCAATCCCTACATATTATAAAGAAATAAGAACGAACTTATTTTGCTTTCAATGGTTAATCGTCAGTGTGTTTCACATGATAGTACAGTTGTTGTGCATTTTTAAAGAAACTAATTTTAAACTTCCAAATTTTCTCACATCTGTGAATAAGCATCTTTAATAATGCAAATATCACTTCAGTATGAAAATCAGGTACCATATACTTACAGTATTGACCACTTTCATCGTTTTGATTCTGCCCTAAAGCTGCGTGTCAGACCATCGTGTGATAAATGACTATGGTTCATGTATGTATCCTACTAACCAGCTTCTCTGTTTGATCAGCCTGATTAGACAGATCAATTAACGCTTCACCTTACTCGAACGATTTAAGAAGTGTCTGAATCCAAGCGATATGGACAAATTAAAACCGTCACTGCGAATACATACAACTACTTGATCTAAGCAATCGTTCGTTATTCACTACGATGTTTCGATGCTTCAACCAATCTGAACAGCCATGCGACTATAATCAAAGCAGGTCATCCTGTGTTAGATTCCTGATATCAAAGCTTCACACAGCTAAAACATAATAACCGTAAAAACATGTTGACAAGTCATGCTGTTGATTAAAACACAAATTCTTCAGGCTTCGAGGCGCCAGTGTTTCCGAAAACATTCTATAGACGGAAACATGCCACTAATGAACACTACGGGTAATGAATGCATAGCCATTAAAAACTTTTTTTTAACTCTTTCACTCTAAAACAGGGAATTGAAATTCTTTGTAAAGAAAGATATCAAAAAAAACACTGACAATATTTTCTTGATATTCATGTTTAGTTTTCTGGTTCCTATTAGACCAATGTTTTTCTATTTTTGCCAGTCAGAAAAAGGCCTGAAATGAATATTCACAATGGTTTAACCAGTTAGATTATACATAAACCCTCGATTAATATTGACTTTCCAAGAAGCACTTATCCAAATCAAACCACCTTTAACTTTCATTTTTTTTTTCTCTGTGTTGTTGTTTTTATTTATATGCATTGTATGCTAATTTGTTTACATTGATGGCCATGTCCATCGCATACGATTATTGTATATTAATCAACACGGGATTTCTGACAGATACGTCATACAAGTGCTTTGTAGGGATTACTATTTGTACACTATTGAGTAAGAGATCTCATCTCAAATAAATTAGTTCAATCTTAGTAAGATTCAAATAGCTCAACTTGTAAGACGGCTCAATAAGCAATATTGCTATAGATATCCGAGTTCGAACTCCACCAACGGCTTTTATTAAATTATTTTTCTTTTTTTCACATCTTTTTTACAATGCTTGATCAGGTTTGATGGTTACCGGATTAGAATGGCATCGGTTATAATATTTTATGAACTTAATTCAATAAAATATTGTGGTATACGATATATACTAAAATTAAAAAGTGAGATTAAAAAAGACTCCAGAAAAAGGGGAAAAGGCATGAAACTATAATCATTTTTGAAAAAGGTTTCAAAGAAATAAAATGCTTATTAAAAATTTACTTAAAATCACTTTATGCGGGATTCGAACACGACTATTTCCACATGACACTCATATACATTATACATTACGCTATATTTTTTTGCGCTAAATAAAAAACAACGTAAGCATATACATTGGTGAGTTTGATCAGGACAGGGGTTTTGGGGAACACGCTTCTATTTATAGATTACCTATGTATAAAACGTGGTGACGTGACTCTCAGGAATCCCGCGTTTATTAGTACCTGTATTGACAATGAGCTTGTGTCCTTAATTTCACAATAAGAATATGTTATGATATGTTATATAAAAAAGACTATTGTCTAATTAGATATATTATGACCTAGTGGAAAGAGCCTGCTTACGGACACAAGTACAGTGAGCTTACCACGTCTCTTAGGTCCATCATGCAACTTTGCGTTACTTTTCCTTCGACGTGAATACTTGTGCAATCTATTCTAGGATCAAGATTTATTAACATTTTTTTTTTAAATCTGTTTCACATTTCGATGTTAAATAACTGTGTCTTAAAAGACACTTCATTCTGTCTGTATGGCACATGTCTTGAATATCACCCCAATTGTTTATATACCAGACATTACAAAATAAGATATGATGATTTAGGTTTTATATCGCGTCAACAGTTATTGTTGACACCATGTCATTTGTAGCCAATCATTCAATGTTAAAAGATCCTTTGAAGCATCGACCAGATATATTTGTCAATTTTGACGACCCTACTAAGTGTGACACTATCATCGTCCATTGATTTAATGACATCGACACTATCTCTTCTATTGCAAGGAATATATGCGTTTTTAATCCTACTCTATTCTTTAGTCAGTGAGTGTCTGTATTATAGCGTAGAACCAAACAGAGGTTTTATAAGTTGTGACGGACGCTGCAGGTCTTCCGCCACCTATTACGAGCTGGGTATCACAATAAACGTACATAAGAATACACAGAGGAATTGTCGACGTAAAACATAAAACAAGTAAATAAATGAAGATAACTACATACATCTTGCTAAATGATGCCTCATAAGATAGAATATACAGAGGAATTGTCGACGTAAAACATAAAACAAGTAAATAAATGAAGAAAACTACATACATCTTGCTAAACGATGCCTCATAAGATAGAATATACAGAGGAATTGTCGACGTAAAACATAAAACAAGTAAATAAATGAAGACAACTACATACATCTTGCTAAACGATGCCTCATAAGATAGAATATACAGAGGAATTGTCGACGTAAAACATAAAACAAGTCAATAAATGAAGACAACTACATACATCTTGCTAAACGATGCCTCATACGATAGATGTAGTTATCACATAAAGAAGGTATCCCAAGTTTAAGTTGAACGATAGTATTCTAGGTGTACGAAGTCGCAGGCTCTTTTCATTACAATGGCGGATTACATATTGCGACCTTGCATAATTCTTTTTTGGCGCAAGTATTGGTCATGTGTCCAGGAACCAGCTTTGTAAGTGCTCTTTCTAGGATACAAAACCTTGTTTTACAATTGATGTTAAATAGATAATTTTGGACTAAGGTTCATATAGCTGTAACAATTGTTAAAACACAAGCCAAACAAGGTACTAAGCAATATTAATTCCGTGCTCAACCAACACAATAAACACCGATGAACGAGAGATGGGATATTTTGATTTCATTCAAATGAAACTCTCGATTTCACGATACTGGGAATTACCCTGTCACTTTTCATTTGACAGAGTGGCGTCTGTGGCACTGTTGGTGTAAATTATTGGGGTAACACGACCATGGAAACCTAAGATTCTAATTTGTCCATTAATTATAGAAAAAAAGGCAAGCACTTTGGTAACAAACACTACATTTAAAACGCAGTGTTTCAATTTATAAGAGAAACCACCAGATTGAGTGTTATAAACGTGAGCAAAAGGAATAAGTAAAGGTAGTAATGTAATGAGTATTTGACCCTTGAATGCTGGGTAATTTTCTAAAAATAGATTTTCGCGTTCTCTGCTTTCAAACACCTTAGACACCTGCTTAATTATGTTGAAGAAATATATTTAGAGTAACAAACAGGTTAGATCACAGGCCAGTCGCCAATTTTCTTGGCGGCTGGCTTGAATCTAACATGTTTGCATAAGCATGAAGTCTGTTCTAGCACTATAAGGGTTAAATACAGCTTTCTCTTGAAGGAAGCAATGAATGTATTTCTATGAAGGAGCAGCAACCATGCTATTTGTTCAGGTGACATGTCCCTAGTGAGCTTATATTGCTTTCCCATGTTGCACTATTGGTTCACTTTAGCTCGTTAGAAGTGGCAATAATGGAGTTTCCCTGTCAATCCTATATTGACAACTTGCCAAGTTTATCATTTCTCTCGACCATTTGGCGAAACTGATTGGCGTAATAGTCTAGAATTGAAACGCAATATCAAATCAACTCGAAGCAAAAGGCGGCTAGTGTAACAGATTAGAAACGGTATCGGCCTTATAGAAACGCAATGTTATTTCTCCCCGGCGAAAGCAATGTGGCCAGCATTTAATTATGGCATTGGATAGAATTGATCAAAATGGGTCATAGTGCTCGAACGGAATGACATTTGTACAATTTTCAAATGTTTCACGCTTTTCTCCATAAAAACACACAAAGTCAATAATGTGAAAACGATTCATAGTGATCTTACATTTGAAAATTTCTACACAGATTTAGAGAAGTTTTGTATGGCCAGGAGCAATATATTATTTTGATATACTCACCCTGATAAGTTGGCGGATTTAGAAATCGGGGGTGCTATCTGGTTTCATGGGAGTGACCTTTGGCAAGTCACTTCAGAGCTCTAGCCTAATTCTGATGGGTCAATGAAAGCCGTTGCATAATTGAAAAAAGTTGTTGATGCGGCTTTAAACACCATACTAACCAAACACATTGTGGAAAAGAACCAAAACCGAATTTCAGAAGCGCATCACTATCAACCGACGGTGTAAAGGCGATTCATCTGAAAATCCAATGATTAAATAAATCGACCGCTTTTGAAAAAGGCGTTATCCGTCTTATTCATCCATAGGAACTAAAGGCTATTTTAGTTTCCCTATCTTCTTCCAATATATTAGTTTCTCCGGGACTATACTTGAGAAGAAACTAGACAAATTCATTTCGCATGCTTAATCCATTATCTGTTAGCAATGATACAGTATGTACACCAATTTGATAACCTTAACACCCTGTAAAGAAAAAATAAGATATGAGTCTTTCAAAAATGTATTTATATGTTGTTGGAATTATTAAAGTCGCAAACAATATCACAATGTATTTCAATTTCGATATATAAGCTATTATATCATCCTTAATTTCAATGATAGTTGACACAGGCTCATAAGCAAGTCGGACAAGGCCTAGAAGGTCTGCATGAATGTGTGTTTCACTTGCACGTAACTCAAAAGTCTTCCAATTTCACCGCCTGATACGGGCCAGCAATCTTTGATATAGTTATTAATAATGACATTTATGTGACGGTTCCTCTGTCCCTAGTGTGTCTGGTATCACCAACTGTTGTTGATTAAAGGTTTATTGCATCACAGATAGAAAAACTAAATGAGCTTTTTGACTTTTATTCTTTAACCCTTAGAATGCTGGGTTATTTTCTAAAAATATACTTTTGTGTCGTCTGCCTTCCAAAACCTTTAATATCTGCTTAATTTTGTTGAGGGGAAATATTCAGAATAGCAAACAGGTTATAATATAGGCCAGTCGCCAAGTAATTTGGCTACTTGCCTGGATCTAACCTGTTTGAATAAGCATGAGGTCGGTTCCAGCTCCGAAATGGTTTACTGTGCTTGTTGACAGGAGATACATTTTGAAAGTCAAAATTATACCTCGTTGAAACAAAGACATGGTTGTACTGTTGTTTGTTATATAATCAAAAGTAGTCATTAAAAGCATAATTTATCCAGTCCTACGTATGTACATTTTATATACGGTTCAAAACCCATGTTATGCTTTTGGATTTAAAGACATGTAATATCACTGTATTCAAACTTCAAATAGATTAAAGCGGTCTAATTTTGCTTCCAAGTACTATTCTTCAGTGTCTATGATAACAACACAGCTGTTAGGAAGATTTAAAGAAATTAATTTGTAACTTTCAAATTTCCTCACATCTGTGAACACATACATTTAATTAATTTTGGCCCAAAGTATTTTAATGAGACTTGAAAAAGATGGTGATTATTATGTGCTGATTTTGTTGACATTTGTTTAAATGTGTGTGAATGGGCGTGCTTGTGAGCGTGTTATTTAAATGTATTTTTATGAGGAGAGGGCACTTCGGGTTTGGCCATGAAGGGCGAGTGTATGTGAGTAAGGGTATGTGAGGAGTATGGCTAAAGGGAGAGAGCGCATTTCATTTTTTTTTTTTTTTCTAAATGTTTGTTTGTAATCTCTTCAGAAAATGGAGGAAATAAAGATTATATATATATATATATATATATATATATATATATATATATATATATATATATATATATATATATATATATATATATATATATATATATATATATATAGAACGGTAATTGGTGTTTCTCATGTAAGAGCACAACCATATTTGATTCCCTGCTCCATTGACATCCTTACATTTTATTGGAACAAGACAATTTACATGTCTAATTCTACAGGGAAAATTTTGCATATGTGTTGACAAATCTTCTAAGCGAAGTGTCAGTTATTTACATCATAAATCTACCCCTTACATTTAGATGAAAGAGTACGATACATCATTTCTACAGAGACAACGTTCACGTACCTTCATACATACCCCGTTTCCCAGAACAATAAACAACTGTACTTCCTTTCGCCTTTACTTCCAGGAATCGTTGAAGAGCCCATCATGGCAAGCTCCTCTTTCTTTCTGATCGTTGCCTTGGCGACGTTTGCCCTGGGTGTGGTACTGTACCTGGTTGCCATATCGAGTACCGCATGGCAGGGCCTATCGGACGACTTCACCATATCACTGTGGAAAGAATGCTACAAGATGCATGTGACGAAGGAGTGGGTGTGCGAATCATGGCATGTAATTCCTGGTGAGTGAGTCTGGAGGGTAGATTGTCCTTATATCCAGCTTATAGAGATTTAAGAATTTTTAAGATTCTTAAAGTGAACATTTCTTTCTTTACCACTGTTTTTAACTATAATGTCTCGTAAAAAATGAATCTATGTAAGTTTATCAAGAAAGTCTTAGGTGTATACATAATATTATCAATTTGTCTAATGTGAATCAAGCATAACAATCAAATCTAGCACATGTATACAATTATTGGTTCGCAATAGAGAAAAACGTTATAACATTAGTTTACAAAAATATTTTCTCTCTTTATGTGTTGTTAATTGTCATGTTTACATGAATGTTGTATGATATTATATGGTGCATGTATTGGTCATAGGTTTATACATGCTTGATAAAGAGATTGAGTTTGTGTATATCTGGGTTGATGGTATAGCGTGTTCGGCTTGGAATATAGGAGTTACCGTTTTCAAGACACAGTTCGGCAGGTTATCTTTCTGATTTGTAACTCTTTACCGACGATATTTCCTTTCTTGAAGGACAAAAGGTATTGACCATTGTTTACCAAAAAAAAATCGTTTAAACAGTTCAAATTTGCCAGACAAATAGTTTTGCCAAATAGTTATTGAATTTAGATTCCAAATATGTGAGACAGCCACTTTAGATATACATCATTCATTATTATGTCGTCTAACAATAAAATATCATTTTAGACACCTCACATGTCTATATAAAGGATCCAGTTTACATGGTGCAGTTTTTCTCCCGGATGCAAATCGATATTGACAGCTGCGAGCATATGCCAACCAATGTCTACGTCGTTTAATGCAAGTTTGGCACGAGAACATGGCGTCGCTGTCAACTCATTTCCCCGTACAGTTCTGTCACTGGTCTAAATTGAAGCAACAGCAGAGGCCAAACAGTTTTTAAAAACACATTTCCATTATGAAAGTGGGTAGAAATAACTTTGACAAAGGCGGACCCCCATTTACATTATAAGTAATGAATCTTTTACCTCAGCAATTTACGCATGTCCATTTAAGGGGGTCTAGTTAAGATGGTGCAGTTCTTTTCCCGGATTCGGATCGATATTGAAAGCTGTGAGCATATGCCAACCAATGTTTACGTCGTTTAATGCAAGTTTGGCACGAGAACATGGCGTCGCTGTCAACTCATTTCCCCGTACAGTTCTGTCACTGGTCTAAATTGAAGCAACAGGAGAGGCCAAACAGTTTTTGAAAAACACATTTTCATTATGAAAGAATATATTTCATTATAAGAAATTAATTTTTTTTACCACAGCAAGTTAACTAAATACCTTTCCATCAAATGCCCAAAAAGGTAGTTCTAGTTATAGTAAGTTTTAAAGTATGAGAAGATAAACTGTGTTGCTCAATAAGGCAACAATAAGGTGACAACTTGTCACAACCGATTGCTCCTTTAATCCCAGATGTTTCCAAGCAATTTTTCATTTCGATCGTAGTTATTCGACGTCTGTTGTTGATTTATTGAACATCACAGTTTATCTTCTCATACTTTAAAACTTACTATAACTAGAACATATATATCAATACCAGTATCATTCAATACTTTCAGATTTTGTGCGATCAGCCCAGGCGTTCTGCATCATCTCCCTGCTGTGTTACATCGCCTGTAGCTGCATCCTCGTCGCCTCGTTCATCCTTCGTTGTGTTCATCGATCCAGGATCGCCCTTATTGTAATCTCATTGTTAACCTTCACTTCAGGTAAGTCGAACCAAATGCTATCAAAATGCTTTTACTAACGCATATTATGTGTTGATAGAATTGTTTACCTCGAGGGACTCAAGTTTGGCATTTAGGAACCCTTTGTCAAAAATTAAATTTTCAACTGTCCCAAACTGAAAGAGTCTGCAAAAACAATAAGAAATTTGATGAATCGAAGAGAATATCTACATGTTATGTCTGAAACCTTTACAAGCTTTACTGAAGTTATGTCGATATATGAAAGAGGAAAATGGTAACATTTACAAAATTTGTGATTCCAGATTCGGCATTTACAGTTCCGAATGCTCAACCACAAGACATACATGTACAGTATTGGAACTTTATCAAACAATACACGTGCATTTAGATTTGGCTAAAATAGAAATGCTTGATACTGGATCCGTTCTTGTCGACTACAAACGATGTTCTACTGTAACGTTCGTTGAACGTTTATGCAAATTAGGAACCTAATGCATTGTTTGAGAGAACATGCCGGTATATATATAGACAACACAACTAGACCGCTCAATGTATGACAGTGTTTTTCACTGATCGGATGTATTTGTCTCTTTGAAAGGTTCATTTGCTCAGTTCGTTACACTACGTTATCTTGCGTCTTCTCTCTGATGCAGCGCATAAGCTTTACAACCCTCATAGTGCTGGGACATACTTTATGCATAAATTGGCGACTGGCCTGTGAATTAACCTGTTTTCTTATCTGACTATCTTTCCTCATCAAAATTAAGCAGATAATCAAGGTTTTTGAAAAGCAGACGACAAACAATCTATTATTAGAACATAAACCAGCTTTCTAAGGGTTAACTGTCTTATGGCGCGTATAAGAAATTAGAATAGGAGAACTAGTGTACTGGAAGAAAGTATCTAATAGAACAAAACAAGTATTCCACATGGGATTTGGAAGCCGTAACATTATTCACGATTAACGTTACGTAGAAAGGACTCATCCGTCTCAAGCACTGACAACTCCTATGTATATATCAAAAGACTATACTGAATCAAATAAATAAAATCTCTAGAAGACGATGATATCAAAAGCAAGCCGATGACATTCGCCTTTACTAAGAGAGTAGAAGTCATTTTGGCAAAAGGAGAAATTACTCGTTATGGGCAATTTCTTATTTAATGTTTTCTCGAACCTCATGTGCGCATGTGCATTGCTGTATGTATCCCTGAAGAAATACACAACAGTGACGTACCAAACGGCTAATCAACCCTTTACTTGATAATCGTAGTATTGGCAATGGCCTGGTTTTATATTCAAATTTTAACAGGCAACAACCTACATACCTGACCATAATTTAACCAGGCGGTCGGACTTGGATTTACAGGGATCCATACTTTGAGACCGACATACATCTTTCGACGTTTCGTGTCGTCGTTTCTTACTAATGTTGTTAAGGAAAAGCAGACAGTGGATTAGAGGTGGATACTGAGAATTGCTTAAAATCCAAGTCAACCACCAACAGACATTATGTTTTAGTGGTACATATTGTTGTGAATTATGTCGCGTGGAAAAGACATGTTTCATGTACCCAGGACGTGTCTCTCATCATAGGATTTAAAGTCTCTCGTCGATACAATGTATACTCTTTGAATGGTCTATATTGAAAGCAACAGTCTTGCTGTAAAAAACATAACCCATTTTTTGTCATCTAGTTAGATATACTCGTAAGAACACGGAAACAAATTTGTTATGAGCATACTGTATTTTATTCACAGTGCTTTCATTATTTAGCATGATCTAGACCTCTGCTTGTAATTAAATGTTTAAGATGATACATTTTGTGCTGATGGCACGCCTTCTGTCAATTAGGACCAAGCGTTCTGGAGGACCCTGATCAATACATTTAAGACGCTGTAGCAATCCACAGGGTCTCGTTTTGCGTCCCCGTCACGAACATCGGTTGTCACGCAATAGACCGAGTCACGATTAAGTAGGCCCAAGTGTTAGGGCTACGAAACGTTTCAAAGTATGTTGTATTCGAAATCCTTTACACATTTGATCAGCGACTAGTTCTTTACGTGTGACATACTGTTTGTCTTAAAATAGACCGTGTCATATCTATGGTTGTGCATTTATAATGTCTTCATAATATATCTGACGAACTCACGCTTACAAAGTTTTCAAATATGTCCAAAATCATTCTGTAACGAAAGGGAAGAGGAACCTCGTCGAGACGATTCCTATTCCGAGCACACAAAATAAAAAGCTTTGGGGAGAAAAAAAAAGACTTTTGAAAGCGATATACGCAAGTTATATTCAAGAAATTGTCAAAACATTTTAATACTGACAACGTCATTTCAATCGTTGGCATCTTATCTCAGTTTGTTTCATACAGCATTCTTTGTTTTAGTGTGATTGCTTATTATCATTCATTTGAAACAAAAAATGGCCAGACATCACTTTATCTATATCTTGTGTTTTATATTGTGTTGAACTATATCAAAAACTGAACTTTGTAAAGTCTGACTTGCAGAGTTGATATTTAGTTACTAGTTTGGTTTTGGGAATGAATTACTCTCCTATTTTATTTCACTCAACAGCATGTATGATAGCCATGGCGGTTTTTGTAATGGGGTTGAAGGGTAAAGACCACCTGACGAACCTGAAAAAGAACCCGGATGTGATTTACCAATACTACCTGCGGGGAACCGTCGTGACCGGAAACTACGAAATAGGCTGGGCCCTGATCCTGGCGATAGTCTCGTCCCTCGTTAATTTTAGTAGCTTTTTGTTCTTCTTACTCGAATACAAGGACATCACAGATGTGCCGCGACCAACGAAAGTGTGACACTACGTGTTATTGAAAGTCGGGCTAGGTGTTTGTGTTATAAGATGTTGAGTTTGTGATCAATGTCGATTTTAACCCATTACCAAATAATAACCCCATTTGACCAGTTTGTTGCAGACGATTCTTGAAAACATTTTGGTAAAAGGAGAAATTGCTCATAACGAGCAATTTCTCCTCTTCCCACAATGCTTTCTGCTCCATCAGAATGTTATTTTTCAATTTCATCGATTTTGCATGCAGGTAAAAAACTCTTTTAATTTAGAATTGTCGAAAAATTATTGGTTTAACAACTTATTTTTTTCTTCCTTGTACATTTTTTTCTGTCCATTAAATAATACGACAAATATGTAACATCAAATCCATTTAAACTTTGCTCGTTCTTCCAAATTGGGACAATTAATGCAATGCCCACTAGAAAATCACCGTAGTATTTTGGACACAATGTTTTCAGAGTTGGTAGAAGGTATTTCAAAGACCTGTAAACTTCGTGACCGATTATAAATCAAAGAATTTTTGGAACTTTAAAACGTACAATACATGTCAACATGTGAAGACTTGTATAGACTTATATCCTTTTATAAAAACCTATGCGGATACTCCGAGTCTTTTTGGGCATATCATTGCATATTTATTAACATATTTCTTTCATAACACGTCAATTCTAAATTGTTAAGTCGATAACTAGTTTACATGTTTTTACAGCTTGTTTATATGTTTTTTTTTCGAGACATGTATGAGACATTAGCTACAATGATAACAAACTTAAATACTATTTTAGATATTACCAGCATGGTTGAAATGATGGGGTAATCATTAACAGGTATGCCGTCTTGTCTTACGACAAGAGTCAGTGTGGAAACGATTCTATAGAATCGATACTTGTTTGCATTCCAATACGGGCTGATGTGTAACTTTGTATACCGTAATGTTATATGGTCAGGACAGAAATGTTTAAAGAGCATCACCATACCAATTAAACGTACATGTAGATAATTTCTGTTGTGTGGACTTGTGTTTATCTATCGATACTCACATTTGAATGCTAGGATTTTGATAAACATTTTAAAAGGTACAAACGTTGGTTCCTTATGCGTCCAAAGTCCAAACCACGTCTTTGTCAATTGTCTTGCCGACGTTAAACACAAAATAGAATAACTTTTGAATGGAGGCCAAACGAAAGGAAACTAGCAATAAAGTTGCATAAATACCGGTAGAGTAAATAGATGAATTGTTTATAGTAAAATCACAAGCATAATCACGAAAATGCCATTAATTAGCTAACACTGTATTCAAAGTATTTTTAACGAGTAAAGAAAAGTAATGAACGTTTGGTATTGGTTATTTTCTCAAGCGTCATAATAAGTTAAACTGATCACTTTGCCATGGCTGGCTCAGAATTTCGAACACGAACTTCCACAAGGATAAAACTCCAGTCTGAGTAACGGCATGTGGATGGTTCTACCACACATAAGGCATGAACAGCATTCAAAGTCTAAAATATATATAAACTAGCGAAGTTGTCTAGTATATACTAGTTGTATGACTCGAACGTGAAGCGATCATTCCAAGACTGATTTACGGCATACCAAGGACCGTATATGCAGGTTAAACTGTGTTTTCGCCCACTGATAAGGAATCGGGGTATCGTTTTACTAAACAACTTAAGGAAAATATTTGCGTAAGTCATAACTGATAAACATAGATAGTATCTTCAATTAAAGTACAAAATTACAATGTGACAGCGTTTCAGAGAGACAATTACAATGATGTGTTGTTTTCCAATATTGCAATATAGCTTCGCCCAATATTGAAATAAGAGCAATTGTTGTTTTAGACTTACGCAAATTGTTTAGTAAAACGGTACCCGGGATCGTAATGTTACCGAAATACTGATTTTGTGATTTTAAACGGACGCAAACAGACAAAATGAACCAATCGACAAACTGAAGATTCAATGAGACGAGGACCATTTATCGAGACACTCTCCAGGATCTATGCGGGTCTTTATGTCACCCTAATAGGTCTTGTCACGAGAGAATAAACATATACGGGAATCAATATTAAAGACATGTTTAAACTTAATACGTGTTGTTCGTTATTTAGATGTTACTGTTATTGAAGTCACGCCATATATATACCACTATTGAAGAAAGAAAGCAAGCACACACCATGGCAAATACCTTGTGATTCAATTTTTAGTAAACAAGAAGGTACTATTGGTACAGAGAAAGATATATCATTGGGATTATTGGGAAATACAAATACAGTCAATCTTATCTTTAACATTGTATTGCCAAGTGACGTTTCGACAAGATTAAAAACGAAAACAATTAAATCCTTGTTTTGTAAGATCCGAGGATCTATCGTACGTCTAGTAAATGCTCACATGTATGATAAAGCAGATATTTGAGGCAATGTGGAAAGTTTGGTATCATACAGATTTGTCCTTTCCAATTAATTCTAACTTTAAACCTCGAATGTATTACTGCTGACAAAGTAAGCAGATATGTCTGAATATCATTCGGACATAATGCAGACTTTAAAGTGCACATTATTTATACGAGAAATACATTAACTGCAAAAAGGGCGATAATCATTTCATGTTCTACACCTAGATGGATTTCAGTTGTCTACCGCTACCGTAAAAAAGATTAAACAAAGCAACAGTGGTTCTCTTTCTCTACATCCCTTCAACATTACTTCAGAAATGGTGTGATGCCCAACAAATTGTGACCCCAAACCTAACTGCCTAGAAGGCCTGGTTAAGCTGGGACGTACCTCTGACATTCTGTCGGGAGACTGCCCAAAAATTCTAACCGGCACACAATACACAGCATGTATTCAACAATTATCGTTTAATATCCTCCAAATGCGCTTTCCCTACTCCATTTTGTCAACTTATAAAATAAGTCATGAATATTCACCATTCATTTGAACAAAGCGATATCATTGGTTTAAAGTTTAATAGTCCAAACACAGCATGATTCCACGCTTTTTAATTGCTCCTATGCGCCGCATATATTTGCTTGTTTAAAATTACACAAAGATGGAAACCAGCCTAATTGACCTTCAACCTTTCACATTATGCCAATCAGAGAGATTGAAAACTATTGCACCATAACAAGATGGAGTAGAGACAAACAAGAAAGATGGGAGGATAGTGAAAGATAATAGTTGAATACATGCTGTGTATTGTGTGCAGGTTAGAATTTTCGGTTCGAATTCTTACCAATAGTTGTTTTTTATGTGCTGGTAAAGTTGTCTATGTCAACGAGATAATTAATGCCCTATTATCGTTGCATTCCGCCATTAATGGTGTTTCATTAAAGAGCATAACATATTAACATGTTTAATCCTTAACTTTATGTTATTCGATTGTGTAGACTCTGCTCAAGAGGCCTAAGGGGCTATTATGACATAATCATAAATAATACATAACGAATAGTGTATTATCCTCTTATAATTCTTTCAATCCAATGTTATATTGAAAATGTAATATGTGTCTGTGAAATTCTGTCTACTGTGGTTTAGTTCAATATGAACCAGTTAAAAAGTTATATCAAGGGTAATAAGTCAATACGATAAGTTCCTATCACTGAACTATTGCCAATCAAATCTCTGACCAATCAATTGAAAGAAACGTTCGTTGTGGGACTTAAACAATCGTCTCAGCTTGGGTTTGTATTCCTCGAAATTGCTGCTCATATTTCCCCGCCCACGGTCTTGACCGAAGCAAACAGCTTGTGGCTTGTTGACACTACGCAGACAGAAAAATCCACTTTCGCTATTAAACTCAAAGTCGCGTTTCCTTATCACATGCGGTAGGCCAAGATGTGTCTCTATGTCTCTAAGCACACCGTACGGGTCGTGTTTGAATCTCACCGAATCCACCACTAAGATCTGTGACCGATTGAAATGTTCTAGATAACGCTGAAGAGCGTCATCGTAATTGGAGCATAAAATCCTAATAGAGCAACGACGTTCTTCCAAGAATTGATCTAACATCCGTTTGGCAGCTGGGATAGAGTGACGAAAAGTTGCGGCTGAAATAGTTCTATCCACTGGATCTCGAATTATTAATATCAGTTTAACATTCGGAATACTTTCACGTATTCTACCTGGGGTTTCCGAATGAAAGAAATATTTTGGAGATTTTTCGATGGTTATCTGATCTTGAAGACTATACGGCATCTCATTTCTATACCAGTCCAGTCCACGATTCCATTTATCGGAGAAAAACGAAATTTCGTACTTTGGTTCCTTTTCGATAACAATTTGTGGGTGCATCATGAGAAAGTCTATGACCTCCCGCGTACCGGCTTTAGCCACGCCTACTATGATACCACGTGGTAGGCGGCGTTTACATGTTGACAGTGAGGACGGGTTGTTTACGGTCGCTTTATTACATGTATCACGTGATAGACACAGTCCAGTATTACCGTTGTTTTCTAACCGGCAATTCTTCCGTCGTATATCGAGTATAGTTTGAAACAATTCCTCCTCCGAGTAGACAAATGCATAAGACGATGTTTTACTTCTTTCTGTTGACAGCATATCAATACCATTATTTGTCTGGCCATGTCTACTTTGTTGCCCAATTCTTGTACCGTATGGTCTTACCCATAGCAAGATAAAACCAAAGCAAACAGTGACACACACTGCACATACCTTAATTGTATATTGAATATTCATATTGACAATATCTTACTTCCGAATAAAGTTTCCATACGATAAAGCATTCACTTTTCAAAAACCAAACAACATACTCCTCTACACCAGTGACAATACCAATTGTTAGATAAACTGTACTTACACACACGTCAAACATGTGGTTGCGTAACAGTATTTTATGCACCTATGCACGAAATCATAGACCGTTATGAATGTGCCTTGGATATAAGACGATTACTGCTTGTTAGTTCTTAAGCAAAGCTGGTACATACGTGAATAAATGAAAAAGCTTAATTCACCATGCTAATGGAATTCTAATGTACAGTAGCTGAGGATATGAGAAACTAATTTTACAAACGGAAAAACTCCCCGAAAGAAGTTGTATCTCTTTGCCATTTTTTAAACACCATGGTGTCCTCTTCAACAATGCACGTATTATAGGATTTGCTTAAAACAAGTTAAAAGCATTCTAGCGCTTAGAAAAACTGCAAAACTGGGTAATATGAGTTACCAATCATGAAAGAATATTTTGAAACATAGCGAAAAAACACAGTATCATGACATTATAACGCCTGCACTATTTATTATCTATTTTTCAAAGTGCTATTTTCATAAATTTGGTACCCACCAATTTAACTTCATTATTTACATTCGATTAACATCTAAAATAGCAAGAAGCGCTCGGATTAATGAGTGACATTCACCTGGTTAAAAAAATCACTTGAAACACATAAATGTTCTGTCATTTATCCAATATTAACAACGTGAACATGCAAAATGGGGAATTTCTTTGGTTTTATTGGTTCCCAACGTCTCTCGGCTGACCCAGTTTTATCGCTAATTGTAAACAAACCTTATAGTATTCACTCTTTTAATATCATCATGTGAACGTGTTACAGTCACAATTCTTCTTTAAAAGGGAATTTAAAGTACGTTTTAGTTAATTTACAATTATTCTAGAACTTTCACAATTTAAGTGGAAATGAGCGCAAGTATGGCTTTAAACGTTCCAACATATATATATATATATATATATATATATATATATATATATATATATATATATATATATATATATATATATATATATATAAGCGGTCTACAAACGTTGCGGTTGCTTTCCATTCGCTTAAGTGACAAAATCACTTATCTGGGGAAGATATTATTTTATTCGGAAACAGCTGACACCCCCCCCACACACACACACACACACATGTATTATTCTCTCTTTACTTAATCCGAGTCATACGGTTTTATGCAGTTGTTGCTGAGAAAATGCACGTTCGGAAGATAATTGAAGGGATGTAATCTTTGTCTGTTTAAACAATAAGATATGTTACGCAAATGTCTATGCTAAACACGTACTTGTTCCAGGTTCATAAACGAGTAAAAGGCAAAACATAAAGTATTCAAAATGAAATATGATTAGACAATATGTGAACAAGACACGGGTAACCCCAATTCAAGAGATAAATGTGGTTGTTTCCCTTTAAAATCTTTCCCTGATCAAGGGGAATAATGATTGTCCTTTTACAAACCGATCTTGTAGTACAACTATTAAACATTTGAAAGATTCCACACATGACGTCCGTATTTAATCCTGAAAGATTACATATAAGTATAGTCTTTACGAAAAACGTTAAAAATAGCCAAAGAGCAATCTCGTTCGCTCTTCCGAAGAGTGATAAAAACAAACCAGCAATCAAATGAGGGCCCTTTGTTAACCCTATGCCAAACAACAAATTTTCGACTCTCCCAAATTGAAAGAGTTTGCAGACGGCATTTCAAAATGTGATGAAATTGAAATGTAATCTTTAGATAGAGCAGAACACCTTGTGGGAAAAGAAGATATTGCTCTTAGCGAGCAATTTCTCCATTTTCCACAATGTTTTCCAGAGTCGTCTGCAACAAAGTGGTTAAATGTCGTTATTGTTTGGGAAAGGGTTAAAGGATACAATCCCATTAAAAGACCAAGAACAAAGAACATGCCATTAAAGCCGGTATCAGCATATCGAACGTATCAACACTCACGAGTATTGTCAAGGTATCCGAATATCTTTAGACAATTCTACAAACTTCATTGGTGAGTGTTTGTCCAAAATGCTTCCGGACCTCACACAGGTTTTTCCTTGATAAGATGAAAGACCTGGATACTGGCACACTTAACAATTTATGTGAAGATTCAAAATGTGAATAGGCTAATTAGGCACAACGTGTGCGACAGCTGCTCACATGAAAAGCTCATACAGAGCTTATCTAGATCAGGAGTAAACGGGAAATTCTTAAAGATATTTCAATCTACTCGTATGTACAGTCAGTTAAAATCTTGCATAAACGTTGCGTAGTTGGAACAAAGCATGGTCTTACGTCGTCGCCGATAATTTTCTCTATGTTCATGAATGACCTAAGTAAATACCTACAAAGACATAATAACGGGGGAATATATGTATCCGATGTTACTGGTTGTCTATATGCCTTTATGTTCGCTGATGATGTTTCAAGCTTTGCCGATACATGTGTAAATCTACAAAGACAAATTAACAAAATCGAATCGTTTTGTGAAGACATTGAAATGATACTTAATACTGATAAGTCGGAAGTCATAGTATTTGGGAATGGTGGGTATTTAAGGAGGTATGAGAAATGGTATTACAAAGGTGAACATTCAGAAACAATGTCAAACTATAAATACCTTGGTGCGTTTTTTACACCAAAACTGAGTTGGACAATGACACGGGAAAACTTAGCGAAACAGGCATCAAAGGCAGTTGCAACAATTTTCAAATTCCAAAATCATTTGGGGTATTTTCCAGCGAAAGACGCTTTTAAACTATTTGGTTGTATGGTACTTCCAATTTTATGCTGAGCATCGGACGTTAAGAAATAGAAATATGAATACGCAGACTGCACAGAACAAATTCACTCCAACCTTTGTAAACGTATCTGTGGTCTTGAACAATTTGTCCCAGGTTTCCTTGCACTGAGTGAATGTGGTAGAACACCCATCTACGTTAATTATATGACTAAGTGTGTTCAGTACTGGATAAAACTTCTACAGTTACCAAATAATAGATATCCACATCTAATGATAAAAAACATAGACGAAGCAGGTCGAGACACATTGGCTACAAACATTAGAAAGCGACGTTTTTAGAATGGTTTCGGGTGCGTGTTGATCAACCAGGACGTGGGTGACGCCAGGATGTTCATATCGGCATTAACAGATCGTATCAAAGCCTGTGCCATACAAAAGTTACAATCGACTATCAACGTTTCTCCAAAGGCAGAACATTACAAGTGCTATAAAACCTTTTTAAACACGGTGAAACATCTATCTGTTAAAATGCCCTTTCCTAAAAAAAGAACGCCTTCAAACTCTTATGGTAGAGATGGACGCATTTGAATATGGCTCAAGAGATACGATACTTTACTTATCGTTTAATTAATCATATTTTTTTCTTTTTTGTCTGTAATTTGTATTGCGATGTAAGACTAAAATGCTTCAAAACAACATGGATAACCTATGTCATTTGTAAGGAAGCATTTTATAGCATTATGTCGGAACCCAGAGAGAGCAGCATACTACAATTGTCTACATAATATTATATATATACAGGGCTTCAATTCTAAGAGAAGAGAACTTAAGACAATTGAGAAAAAATAGGCACAAACGAACAAACGCTTTTTGTCATAACTATTATTGTTTTTGTTAATCGTTCATTACACCGAACAATCCAAAATCAATCATATACCGTTTTTAATACAAGTGCGTTTTTCATTTTCTTTTCACTCACTTGCAAAGATATTTGATGAGTTTCGATGAGTTGAACATGACTGGACCGAGTCATATTTTGCAAAATATGACTTTGTCCGGTCTTGCACCGAGCCGTCGATTTATATATACATGTACATCTACTAGTACTAACCGGCGAAAAAGCGAAAAGTATCTGCTAAATCAATGCACTTGTATTAGGTTGTAAATGTAACCAATTTAGTTTAACATGTTGGCTATGGTATTCATTTTGTGTACTCTAGGCCGGAGGCCTTTATTTACAATAACATGTTTTGTTATGCTATGTTATAGAAAGAGTTATCATGGCCGTTATATATCCAAGCCAAATGAATACTTATACGTGTTGTCATGGCTACATCATAGCATTATCTGACCTTGGAGTAGCATTAGGACAGTAAAGCTTGACGAAAGTCAAGAATAGTTTACATTAGATATGTTCTCGAAAACGTGACAATGTGAACATATGTTGTGATAGATAGCTGGAAGGATAGCGGTTCCAAATTGTGTAAAAGGACACATGTCAGAAATGAAATTTACACACAGGATAGAAAACAGTTTGTTTCATTCTTGGTAAGATCCTGTCAACCATTCTTAACAACTCCCAAACGACTTTATCCAATGTTCACAGTTGTTACAATTGACAGTCGAAATCGACACAGATAGATATTCTTCGCGTGCTTAAGAATGTCATATGAATGCATTTCGTTAGAACTTTACTCAGAATAGTATTGCTATTCTACCATAATGCATGTGTTCATCTGATGTCACAATGTCGTATTCATCATTGCATGTCTACTAATTAGTCATTGCCAGTCGTATCTTTTTCCAACTAATTCGAAGAATCGTTCGTTGTGTTGTCTGAATATACGCCCAAGTCTTGGTCTGTACTCTACATAACTATGGCTAACATTGCTCCTTCCTCTGTTTTGACCAAAGCAAACAGCAGACTTAGATTTGACGCTACTACGGAGACAGAAGAACCCACTTTCCACGTTAAACTCGAAATCGTTCTTCTGTATAACGTGTGGTAGACCCAAGTGCGTTTCTATGTCTTTTATTACACCATACGGGTCGCGTTTAAACCTCTCGGAATCCAACACGAGGATTTGCGATCTATCAAAGTGTTGCAGATAACGTTCAAATGCTTCGTCGTACGTGGAGAAAGAAATCATATTGGAGTTAGCAGGATCATTTATATAGCGTTCTAAAAGCTCCCTGGACTTTTCAACGGAATTGTGGAAGGAAACATGAGAAATGATTCGATCAACTGGATCTCGAACGATCAATATGAGCTTGACATTCGGAATACTCTTCTTTATTCTAGCCGGTGCCCTCGGATGAGAGAAGTAGTTTGGTGACTTTTCAATCGTCACCTGGTCGGGAAGACTATACGGCATCTCATTTCTATACCAGTCCAGTCCACGGTTCCATTTATCAGAGAAAAACGAAATTTCGTACTTTGGTTCCTTTTCGATAACAATTTGTGGGTGCATCATGAGAAAGTCTATGACCTCCCGTGTACCGGCTTTAGCCACGCCTACTATGATACCACTTGGTAGGCGTCGTTTACATGTTGGCAGTGAGGGTGGCTTCTTTATGGTTGCTTTGTTACATGTATCACGTGACAGACGCAGTCCTGTATTGCTGTTGTTTCCTAACCGACAGTTCTTCCGTCGTATATCGAGTATTGTTCGGAACAGTTTTTCCTCGGAGTAGACGAAATTCCTAGCCGAATTATTCAAATGTTTGTGTTGGATATCTTGAATCCGATCAGATTGCTTTAAGTTCCATTTCAAGGTAGTGTCCTTAGAATTCAAAGACACAAAGAAATAAACAATGATCACAAGTATACACAGCGACAACAACTTCCAAAGAGTTCTAAACTTTAACATATTAATAGTTGTTTTTATTTTGCTCTTCGTTTTAGTTCTTTTCTGTGTATTTTTCATACCAAGTGGTGATCATTTATAAACAACTCAAAATAAAACTATCCGTGATTCATCGCCCGTTGAAAAGAAGATGAAATTAACGTTTATCAGTTCACACTTTCCTGCAATTTAAACATCCAACGTATTTCACCATAATCCATCGTAAAGGCGCATATTTTGTTTTATTCTTACCAGATGAATATAATAAAAAACCCAATCCAATATGTAGATTAAACCTTTATAATGTTGAGTAATTTTTCCAAAAATAGTTTTTTTTTGTGTCGTCTGCTCTCCAAAACCTTAAACATCTGCTTAATTTTGATGATGAAACATACTCAGAGTAGCAAACAGCTTAGATTCAGGACGGCCACCAAATTACTTGGCGGCTGGTCTGGATCTAACCTATTTGCACAAGCATGATGTCAGTTCCAGCACTATAAGGGTTAAGATCGTGTAAATTCATCCGACCTTCAATGTACACTGAGCTAGAAAACACATTCAAATATCTCGGCGAATAACTCGTGAAGCCCATCCACTCTAGTGAAGACGATGTAGTGATACTGCACCACCCCAAAGGGGGTAGATCTACAATCATATTAACGGCAACCTTTCCCCGCATAGGTAAACTTATAATTGGTCCAAAAGACGGCGAAAGAAGCACTAGAATACATTTTTCTTTGCAGTGTTTGGGGTGAATCTTCATGACAAAATGTTTCATTGCTCATTCCTCCATTTTTTTTTTGTCTCATTCGTTTTGAAGAGACCTATGCTAGAAGTTGAACACTAATCCGGGGTGCAGGAAGTACTAGACTATGCATTTCACTTGGTGAGATGACGTGAAAGGATTATGTATATTCACTGAAGCGATGTTTTATGTCTTGTTTAGTCAAACGTGGAAAAAAAACATAATCACGTTTTGCAAATCAGCAACTTCTTACAGACTGGGATTTTCAAGCATAACTATTCATGGTTATTTCGTCTTTTTCCGTATAGCTCTCAATGGTGAAATGAATGACATACAGTGCAGCTGCGTATATGGATTGTATGTATACAAGTCTTAGCCCTTTACCAAACGCCAAATTTTCGACTGTCCCAAATTGAAAGACTTTGCGGACGACATTTCAAAATGTGATGAAATTGAAAAAAAATATTTTCTGTTTGAACAGAAATCATTGTGGGAAAGGGGGAAATTGCTTGTAAAGAGCAATTTCCCATTTTCCCACAATGTTTTCCAGAGTAGTCTGCAACAAACTGGTCAAATGCCGCTATTGTTTGGTAATGGGTTAAGGTCAATGATTCTAATTGTAAGGAGTTATTTCGCGATATACGTAAACATAATCTAGTCAAAGTTTTTGAACTGCATTTGACTAAATTCATGATTACATGTCTTTATTTAACTTTATTTCCTCAGTTTCAGAGAGTTTAATCATTTCAATATACCAATAAGAGAAGAACCGAAAAATATAGCAAATCATGCATAATTACACAGTACAAGACATCCGATGAAAGAATATACATAATTCCTCAAGGCTGCAATTTCAAAAGTGGAGTGGTTTGCCTATATGCTGTGGGCAGACTACGATATAATATAATATGATTTAACATGTATATGTCCATCATGCATAAACACACATCTACGCATGTTCACACACATATACACATACAATCACATGTGAGCATGGACATATTCACAACCACCAACATATATATATGCCTACATATATACATAATGATTTATATATATATAGATGAATATACATACAAATACATTACCAACTTGGCTTTGGTTACACTTAGCCAGATGCAGAATCATAAATTTCATGTAGTGGCGAGAAAAGACAGTCCCAACGGGGTTGTTCCAGCGAAAGCGAAATAGCGAAGCGGAACTAGCCTTATGGTCCAGTCATATAGCCCGGCCGATGAGGTTCCAATGAGCCAGCGATGCGATTTTCACCGAACTCGGCCGAACACAGGCCGGACACCGGCCGGACATCCGTGGCGTTTGTTGCTTAAAACCGCATCGATGGCAGCTCGGTGAAAATTTGAAACTTCGGAGCTAAATTTTACCGGGCTCTCACCGAGCTCCTTCATCGCTTGAGCCAGTTCGTGTGTAGCAGTGCCATTCGATGTCTTCTCGGTGCAGCCATAGTGATGACCGGCCGGCGATCGCACGGTGTCCTGTTACCTGCTTGGGTAAAGGCAGTATTCCTTTCGATGTCCGGTCGACCTCCGGCCGGTAGTTGCTGCCACATCGGCAGAAAAGCACTCCCATTTTGAGACAGACTCCGTACGGTCACCGACCGGTATTCGGTCGGTCGCCTGAAGATGTCGGGACGGAGTCCGTTCCCGTCACCGAGCTCTGCTTCCGATGAGGAGAGCTCGGTGGCACCAAAAAATCCACTGAGCTCTACCGATGCCGGACATCGGCCGGGCTATGTTACTGGGCCACTAAGGACGATGAAGTTCGGCATGACTGTAGAGAATATTTAGGTTGAAGAGCAGTTGATGCGTGATAGAGGTGTCATCCACTTCAGACACAACAACGCTAAATCAGCAGTAAGCAAACATGCAGCAATGAAAGCAATGTGGGTCAGGATGAAAGACTTGAAGTCACCGATTCGGAGAAAGACCTCGGGATGCATATAGACAGCAACCTAACATTACACCAGCACACCAGCACCACGGTGGGGAAAGCTAACCGAATATTAGGCATCATCAAACGATCTTTATGGAGAGAGCTAATGAAGGTATGAAGAAATTATACACCACTGTGGTTAGCCCTATTCTTGAATACGGTAATGCATGTATGGCCTATACACCAGTATGCAGGTGATACCGATCGGATGGACAGGTTTACACAGGAAAGCAACTAAACTTTGCACTGAAGTCACTTGATCTCTTATACGAATAAATTCTGAAAAGACTTAAGCTCCCATTACTAAGCTCCCTACTACCGTAGGCAGAGAGGGGCTATGATCCAGGTCTACAAGATATGTACCGTCAAAGGTAGACTGGACCAGGACAAGCTAGTCACTCCCCCATCTACAGATGGAAGGACTAGAGGCCATAGTTTGAAGCTGGTGAAGAAGCCGACTAGACATCGGACAATACTCATTTTTATTGCGAGTTGTAGATGATTGGAATCACAGGGAAACGAACTTATGGTAATATTAGGGGGTAATGGCTGTGTATTCACCCCCTAACAGAATCCCAACTTCGAATCCCTGTGATTACCAGCTTGGGTGGTTGACGCAGTAAATCTGAATGACTTCAAAACTAAATCAGACAAGTGCTGGCATCATAGAATTTTTCTGACATTGCCTACCCATGCCTACCCATGCAACAGTAGGCTACAATCACCACGAAGACTTGAGCGGGAATTACAGGACAAGCATTTTTTCCATTACAGCGGTATCGAGGTGTCAAGAAACTAAATAAAATGGCACTAGGAGTCCCTGGTCCCCCGCCCCGTGCACATTAATAATTGTTTTGTTTGTTTATTTGTGCATATGTACGCCATATATTACTATATTAGTTTATAGTCAATAAATAAACCTTTCAAACGTAAATATCACGGAACTGGATAGCAATTGGATTAACATATCACAGATAGATATAAGTTCAGAGAAAATTGAGCGTTTTCAAAAGACAAAAATAGTTAATATTATCTGATAGAAATATTTCTCATTTCATCAGTGTTGGTGCATGAATCAAACATTGCTCAGAGCCGAAGGTTTAGAAGCCTTTAAGCAATGATGCGTTTTCCTAACAAAGTATCCCGGAAATTTTCGGGATTGGATAGGTCCCGGTCTTTATCAGTCGACAGACTTTAGTCACGACAACAACAACAAACATGGTGTCCAAGAAGAAACTTCCCAACTCCCGACGCTGCAGAAATCCCGAACAACTCGGCATTTACTGCACATGTACGCTTGATGTGGAGGGGGAAGCTGCAAGACCGTGCAAGCAGCCATGTTGCTCGGGCCAGGACTATCCAGACAGGGTCAGAAACAAACGGAGCACGTCCTCGGATCGCTCTTCCAAACTTGACTATGAGGACAGAACGACGATGCAGAGGTTTGATAGTCTCAGCGATGTGGATGACGAGGTCCGGTATCATAGAGGCATGCCGCCGCACGGAGAACATCAGTCCAATGTTCGAATCTACTCGGGTCCACCGTTTGAGTGCCTTGACGTGCTGGTGGCATTCTCGTCGATCGTGTTCTTCTATTTTGACATTGTCACTGATGTTTTGTTGGCCAGGGATTATTATCACCAAAAGAATATGCAGGCGTTTGGTCTCACCACTGCCTTCATCATTGGACCATCACTAGTAACATGTGTTTTGAACTTCCGTTGGTATCTGTTGGACTATCACAGTCAGCAGATTATGCTTAAAAAGTATGGGGCAGGCAATGTGAAGGTCACCTCGTTACTCCTTTGGTGTTTTCGGTTTGTGATGACTGTCTCATTCATGGGTCCTGTTATAAGGTAAACAATGAATTTGCTTCGTTTGATTTTGAGTATTTTTTTTAGAATTAAGATTATAACCTGAAGGCATTTGACAATTTTCTTACACTGACAAGTTAGGAAGTCTTTGCATGAACGTTTGAAGTCATGAATAACTGTATGCAAGAATTTATAATGTGTAATATTTGCTGTTATTGTGTTGATTTCAGTCTTCATCTTGTAATTATGCTATATTTCATGATTAGTTTTAGTAATCATCGATTTGATGATAACAAGATATTGCAGATGTGGCCAACTCAATTGTCCCTATTGCCAAGCTTGTCCAAAAGCCTTAGCCTGTCTTGCTCTGGTTTCAACCCCCTTAGCTTCTAATTTGGTGTATGTGAAGACGAAGTATAAGTTAGGATAAATTACTTTGGCTAATAAATAACCCAAAACATTTCTTTAGTTCATGAAACAATTTAATAACCATCAAACTTATAGAAAAGTAATGATCTGTTTACTTTTATGAGTTAAGGTCAGTGCTCCCGAGAAGCAGGACTCACGCTGTCGGTCGCCAAATTCGCCAAATGCGAATATTATTTCATTCTTGCGAAAGATTTCCCGATTTGGCGAATTTGCTTGGCGCATGTTTTTTTCATTCAACTTTATCATATTTCCACCTGTCCGGACATTACAGACAGTTTTATCTTTTGACACACTTAACAGTATCTCCGAAAACCCAAAATTAGTCCGATAATTGTTATCCCCGTGTCAAACAATGCCTGAGGCGTGTATTAATAAAGTCTTTATTATGTGTAAACAACTCGACACACTTGATTGGTAGACTCGATGCAGTTGTTCCACGAAAACCGATTACTATTTACCGCATTCCGTCCAGTGTTTTATGATGCATGGTAGAATGCAAGAATTTAAAGAGGGTTAATTTGTAAAGTATTTTGATATTGACAGTTCGCTTCCTTCGTTGATGCAACGGTACTATTCAAATTGCGATCCTCTATTATTAATCATTCAAATCATCATACCGGAGTCTTGACGAGAGTAAAAACAAATAGACCTATGTTTACTTTCCATTTATCTATCGGACATTTCTAAAATAAATAACAAAACTGAGAATTCAGAAATGTATAGTCTTCAATATGATTTGATGTTATCTGAGATAAAAGATTCATTTTGATTTTGTCACTCAAAGAGTAGTCTTTAGTTATACCATCTTTGGTTTAAATTTGTTCGGAAGGGGAAGGGGAATGTCTTGGATTTTTTTTTTTTAACATAATATTTTTATTGGCATTACACATTACATATTTATGACATTACAATTTTAATTAAAATGGTGAATCATAACAAACAGAAATAATTTACCAAGAGGATTTAACACATATGTACATATAACATGAAAAGTGTTTAAAATAAAGAAATTTTAATTGGTGCCATTTGCTCAGAATTTGGCTCCTACTTCTTTAGTTTGGCTCCTATTTTTGTCATTTGGCGAATGTGCTGGCGCAGACTTTTTTCCAGCCAGGGTGAGCCCTGGAGAAGCCAGATGCTTTCCTTTTAATTCAACCCCCTGATATAACATGAGCCACAAGGACAAGGTAGCAAAGAGAAAAAAAATATTACAGACTGTTTCACAATATGATGAACATCCAGAAAAAGAGGGAACATATTTTTAAATAAATTTACAAATAAATATTGATTTTTCTGCCAATACTTTGATCAACTATTTACAGATTAAGGTGAAATATGCTTGCTTAGATCATAGTAGGTTAAAATTGTAGTTAAGATACATTTTTCTTGTTTTTCACCCATTGTACTTGCGTTAGATGATAAAAACGAGTGAAAAGAGTAAATTCGACTTTTCTTGATTCTCTAACAAGGGACTACGCATGCAAGAATTCCGATTTCACTAAGGGGTCGGATTGAGAAGAAGGGTTAAATACAAAGGAATCAAATATAATAGACAAACTTATTTTTTACCAGAATTTACGATATAACCAATAAAGCGACAAGTGCAGAATGAGATTTGATTGTTTCACACTTGTAAATAAATCAAAATCAGTCTTTGACAATCTCAGTTATTGTGTCATGTTGAAAGTAGTTTTGTGATGATTAAAGATTTTTTCATGGCACTTCTAAACGGTGTATTGTGTATGTACAGGATATGGCTTTAAAAAGTTAGATGTTTATTATGAGTAATTGTTGAAGATATCTTAATAACACACTGTTAGTGCTGAGATAAGTTCACTGATTTAATTGATTCTCAGTCATGTTTTGCTTCAAAATGTATTTCTGTGTTTGAGACCTTGCATCAACTTTTATAATTGTACCATGACTCATGGGTACTACCTATAATGATTGAATTGCAGCACTTAAGTCAGAACCAATTATCAAAATGTGTAACATTTAAATGTGCATGGAATGTCTAATTGCAGGCAAATTGAATATATATACAATGGTATCAAAAGTAACAGTAAAGATCTTCCCCAACCAGAAAAGAAGCGCCACTATCGTGTGATGAGGATGGAGGACGTAGATGCTTGTTGCATCCGAATGTTTGAATGTTTTCTAGAAGCCGCACCTCAGCTTGTTCTTCAAATCTACATTTTAATGACCAATAGGCAAGATGAACCTTGGCTAACAGGTATTTATATGTCAGCTGTATAGATTGTGTTGACTATCATGATTTTCACAGGCTTTTTTCCCCCGATTTTTTCTCATCTTTGTGACTTACAGGAAAGTCTGCCTGAATGCTTTATTAAATTCTCATAAACTTCTTTTATAGCTAGGTCTTCATCTTAATGTAAGAGCTCTGCGATATGATGACATAACGATGGTTCAGTGCAATACCTTTGTAAGTGCTTCATGTTTATAAATGAAACACTTATATATAGTCTTGCTTTGAACCCTTGATAAATGGTATTTCCCTATCTTCCTTGCTTTTCGAAACTCTCTATTGTGAATACCTTCAAGAATGCTCTCTTTCTAAGCAGATTGTGATCACTTTTGTCTTAATAAAGGGTGTGTAATGGCTTTTTGCATAAATGATTTTAAACATAATTGGACACAACCATTTTTGTGGCCATGTATAAGAAATGTTTGAACATGACAATTGTAAAGATTATTGACGATATAAGGTTCAGAAGCGATAGCAAAGTTAGCAAAGGGAACATGCCTGTTATCTTGACCTGTGACTCTGTGATAAGATTACAAATATTTATATGCTTTATAAATATTACATAAATGTATACAGCAAATACATTTAGTGCATAGTAAATTTACTACTAATCCTAAGTTCTGGAATGAATTAACTCTGACTCTGTTTAAACCATAATAGTGCTTGAAACGCTTTCTTGATTATGCAAACAGGTCAAATCCAGGTAAATTTGAGGCTGGCATGTGATCTAACCTGTTTGCTACTCTGAGCATCTTTCCTCAACAGAATTAAGCATATTTATAAGTTTTCTGAAAGCAGACAACACAAATTTCTACTTTTAGAAAATTACCGAGTATTTTATATTTTATCATTGGTCTAGATTGAAGTAAAAGCTAAAAACGGTATGAAATACATTTTATAAATCACATTTTTACTTTGAAAAAAAAAATAGGAATTTGTATGACAAACAGAGCAATTGCTGAAGCACATTCTACTCCTTTAAGTCACAAAAGTGTATGATGCTCATTTTCTAGTTCAACTTTCAAAAGACGAATGTGATTGCGTCTACTTATACTAATTTCTTTTGTTACAATTCCATTTTACCAGTTTTGCAGTTATTTTTCGTTCAACTGATATATTTCAGCTGATTAATTATTAACGAGTATGACATGATCATTTGAAAATTTAGATATTGATATATTTGACATGATTTTTTGACACAGAATCATCATTTAAGGAAGGTACGATCAACTGTTCATACATGACCCAGCGTTGTTATTCATGTTCCCTTAGTATAGGATCAGACTTTAAAAAAAGACGTCGTTTTAGAAAATTACACATGATTTTAGAAAATGTTTATTGTCCGGTAATCCTTTCCCTTTTATGCTGATTTACCATTGGTCCGTACTGTAAGCATTTGAGACATCAAAAGATAGCATGGGCAAAGATATACACTGTTTTTTGCTATTGTAGAAACCATTGTGACAAAAGGATGACTTGTGTCATAGAAGCAATTGATACTTCTGTCACAGGGTTTTTAATGACTGCAACTGCAAATTATAGATTAAGGAGTGAAAATGTAAGATGAAGGGGGTTTAATAATGAAGCGAATAATTATGTGTATTGCTTAAAAATGAATCAGCAGTATCTGTTTGCTGTCAAGACCAACATTTGTCTTGTAATAATCATCTCCCTTTTCACGCTGTCAACACCAACATTGATCTTGTAAGAATTATCTCCCTTTTCATGCTGCGTCCATGATAATGTAGACAGCATCTGGCTTCCAGAGTTTTTAAGGGAGGAGAGTGATATAGGAATAGGTAAACAATGTATCTAGAATACAAAGTTACATTTCCTTGTATTGTTTTGAGAATGACACATGCATATGAATGTTTTTTCATGCTTCACTTTTTTATTTTGTACATCATTTTTTAGACAGACCCACATATCAATTTGTGTGGCATAACCAAGTCTTTTATATCTTTTAATAAAATCCCCATTTTGTGAATATTCATAAAGATTGAATTGATTTAACCATGCAGGAGACCAGCCAAGTTAATGTGCGATATTTGACTAATATTTGCTTAAGATTCTCTAGGTTTTCCTGGGTTGTCAATACTTTTCCTATGTCATACACAAAATTACGTCAGTATAATTATGATGGTTATAAATCAATCTTATGACGAAACTTTGATGCAGATGAATTTTATTCAATATGAGGAACAAATTAAATAGAGTACAAGCTAAACTGGGGTACAAGTTAATTAAGAAAGGTACAAATAAACCATAGAACAGGTTTATAAGGGTCCAAGTTAATTAAAAACCTAGATGACTTGAACACACTTATACTTGATAAGAAACTATAAATTGAAATTTAAGAATGATTGATTACATAGTTTTATAAGACATCTGCTTGGCAAATAAAGCCTCCTCGTGCATTCAGATAAACCCTGTCCAATTTTTCTATAACTTAAACAACATACAAAATCTCCTTAAGTTTTTGCATTACATGCTTTGTTCATGAAGGTGTCATGGCAGTGGAAAATGAAATGTTAAAGAAACCAATTCGGAATTGTCAGAAGTTACTGATATGTTCTCCTTTGGTTAATTCAGGAGGTATTAACATTCAAAACAATCTGAGCCTTGTAAGCTAAGTTAGCTGGGTGTCAAACATTGAAACGATGTGTAATGAGTTTGGTCAATAATCTATCCGACATTTAGTGATGTCAATGTGTTCATATTGGAAAGCATTCAGTGGCTTGGAAATAGTAATGTGAAATACTGATGAGTTAATACAAAGAGTATGGATAGGGGTGGCAGCCACAACCGTTAAGATATAAAACTGTCTAGAATGATTGCTAAACCACTATTCAACAAACCAACAATTACTACAAAGTACAACTCACTTAAATGTTAAGATGATTAGAGTCTTGCCCATTAAAGTAATGTACTAAATGTGCATTTAATCTTGGTGGATAAAATACGGATGATTGGAATTATTAAATGACAAACTTCTCAGCTTTCCTCGATTTTTTTTAGAGTCAGTAAGCGTTTTTTCTGTGTCTAATCATTTAATTTAAAAGACATCTACTGCTTTCTTAATGAAAACTGAATTGATTATTATAAATATTGCCTTAGAAGGCAAATTATTTTTGATTAAAGACACCCATCATCTCAGCTCATTAAGTCTACCTTTTCCAAAGACTTTATTAGGTACTATCCTCTTGATCAAATTCTTTCCCTTAATACAACAACTTTATAATACTCTGAATCATAATGCATTTGGAAATGTAATAAAAGGCAAACTTGATTGTTACGAATTAGGAGCAAGCTTAGCCTAGGGATTCTCAAGCGGTTTTTTTATCAACTTCACTCTTTTTCATATACAAAGTAAAAAAGATTTTTCAGAAAATTTTTCTAAGATAATGCTAGTCACATTTACAAGCAGCATTGCAGGTTGAGCAATGTTTTTCTGATTGAAACTAATTTAGCTATTAACCTCTAGAATTTTTATGTTACATACATGTACATGTATTATAATCATTCTTAATAGATCCCATAGAACATTTTATTTAACTATGCCCAAAGTGTTGTCCCTTTAGATCAATTTATTCTTTTATACACCCAAAGTGTTGTATTATGTTTTAGTGGTACACTATTTAGTCTTTCATTCACGCTTTTATCAACTGATGTTTTGTATTAATGATTTGCATCCCAATTTAGTTTTACCTAGAACAGGACTTTGACAAGGCAGATTGTTGGTCTTGTGTGTGATAGGCTTTAGGTTTGACATCACGTCAGTTCATTCCTAAAACACATCTATGTTGGTAATGGCTTCCCACATATAGAGGGTTTGGTGCGAGACTACTGTTAATTCTACGCAAAAGTGAAGCACCGACAATAGTCTTGAACTGAACCCATGCTATTGTTATGTGGAAGTCTTATTGCCTATAAAAAAAATCTCAGGTTGAAAGTAGAAACCACTCGTTTGAATCAAGGGATCCCTGCAGTATACATTGTAGCTGAAAAAATGTTGACAACTTCTAGCCAAAATAAGTGCTGAAAAACTGATATTTTGTTGCTTAAATTATTTTTAGGATCACAACTCTTGTTTGATACATCAAGGCTATTAGTAATTTTTCTCTCAAATATTACAGAGGTTTAGATAAGAATGTGTTATCAGGACATTTAAATCCTGTATTTCAACAAAATTTTAGTAAAGCCTGTTATAATTGGAATCGTTGTACTTGTCTCAATTAGACACTTCATATAAATACTAACATTGTAGGGTTAACATGAAAATAAAGGCGAGTAAGGTTACTACACAATTAACACGAAGCAAATTGACGAAGTTTGCAGACGACATTTTAAAATGGGATGAAATTGAAAAATAACTGTCTGATAGGGCAGGAAACATTGTGGGAAAAGGACTCTTTAAGAGTAATTTCTCCTTTTCCCACAATGTTTTCCAGAACTGTCTGCAACAAACTGGTAAAATTTCGTTATTGTTTGGTAATGTGTTAACACACATTTATTTTTTGTTTTTATAGTTACAATACGCGGAGCTGCCATTCTCTCCTCTTGGCTTAGTCTATCCTGGTCACTGGTTGCCTATCAGAACGCACTACGATTATCCCACGAAGACAAAGAAAACATGAGGATCCCCGGCATGATATTCTACTTCCTGTGGAGGGCGTGTGAAATCGGACCTCGGGTGATAGCTCTCGGACTCTTCTGGTCGCAGTTCCAATACCTCGCGTTCATCGTGGTCGGGGTGCACTGGCTATTTATGTCATCGTGGCTATTCTGTCAAAAGACCCGATTTCACGAAAACAAATGGGAGGAGAAGTTTTTCAACATAGTCTGCGGGTACGTCCTGATCTTCTGCTTCCTAAACGTGCGAGATGGGAGGACAAGGTACCGAATGATGGTATTTTATTTTGTTCTGTATTCAGAAAACTGGAGTATGATGGGATTTTGGTTTTATTTTACAGATGATAAGAGCGAGTGGTTTTACTTACCGTCGTTCTTCACGGTAGCCCTCAGTATATTGATGCACCTCGTTTTCCAGATGGCGTATTATGGGTGTTTTCATCCCCGCGGGGCTGGGGAAATCCCTTGCTGTGTACAAAGGGGTGATTACACCTGCTTTCAGTCCCTGTGCCATGAGCTTAATGACTCTGAAAACGAATATTACATCGAAGATGGGCCAGTTGCGGCACCAGTTTAAACCAGTTTGCCATTATTAAAGATTGATTGCGTAACCTAAAGTAAGTCAGTGTTCTCAATAAGGATTGGTCGAACAGGTCAAAACATGATAAAACAGGCAACTTGGAAGGAAGGTTCATGGTGGTTCTTAACATTCCGGTGAATTTGAACCACCCGAAACATAATTTGAAGCAGTCATTTTGCCTTTTTGGCCTGTTCTTATTGAGAACACTGTACATCAACCAATGTTTTAAAGACTTACTTTATTTATGCATTGAATCGAGAGGTCCAGATAAAAAATGTATGTCCTTTGCTAAGTATTTTATTGCTTCTTTCTATCTAATAATGTGAGTGCTCATTAAACTTGTCTTGAAAATTCAAGTGGAATGAGTACCCACTAGATAGGGTTTGTTTATTAGGTTTTTAGCACGGTATGCAGAATATCCGAATACATACAACCTTTAACCCATTGACAAACAATAACGACATTTGACCAGTTTGTTGCAGACGACTCTGGAAAACATTTTAGGAAAAGGAGAAATTGCTCATTGCTCTTAACGAGCCATTTCTCCTTTTCCACATAATTTTCTGTCCTATCAGAAGATAGTTTTTCAATTTCAACACATTTTGAAATGTCATCTGCAAACTCTTACAATTTAGGACACTCGAAAATTTGGTGTTTGATAAAGGGTTAAGGCCCCCTGTTTAGACTAGGTTTATATGAATTTGTATACATGCCAAATGAAAGGCACAGCAGACAACAATGTTGGAGTTGGTTTGTTAGTATTAGGTAGGACCAATTGTGACCAAAAGACAACTTTCTTATTATAAGCAATATTTCCTTTTTTGTCAAGTAAGTTTCTTATATCTGCTGTGACTGGTGCGTTTAATTGAGTAAAGGATATTATTTTGGACAAGACCTGTATACGGTCATTATTACTCATAGAGAGAAGTGCTCTGATCAAGTGATATTAAGATTTTATTAGCAATGTGCCAAACACCACATGCTTAAAAGGTATTGTAGATTTGTGCTATAAGATATCAATCGGTGTTATAAATATTTGGCCATATATCAACTGAATCTTTTTTTTGTCACATTGCTTTCTCGGATTTTATACAGTTTAAATGAGTTCTGCAATTCTAAACGTATTACCGGTAGATGTTTTTATATGAATTTAAGGTTATCTGCTGTATTTTTTTAGATGTGCCGTATGTTACAAGATTTAACTGTAATCCATACATAATGATGTGATATTTTGAAGCTTAACACCTTGATAAACCATTAACAAACAATAACAACATTTGACCAGTTTGTTGCAGAAGACTCTGAAAAACCATTGTGGGAAAAGGAGAAGAGCAATTTTACCTTTTACCACAAAGTTTCCTGTCCTATCAGAAGATTCCATCACATTTTGAAATGTCGTCTGCAAACTCTTTCAATTTGGGACAGTTGAAAATTCGGCGTTTGGTAAAGGGTTAAACATATCTTACTATGGTGCATCCGCTGTAGAAGTCTTGAGGAGTGTGATAGACAAAATTTATCCTTATGGACAGTTTGGGTTTTTTTCACAAAAATGTTTGTTATGTTTTCTTTTAATGTTTTTAATTAGAACCATTCATTTGGGACTCTGTTAACCCTTTACCAAAGGCTTATTTTCAACTGTGCCAAATTGACAGAAGTTGCAGACGACATTTCAAAATATGATGAAATTGAAAATAATCTTCTGATAGGGCAGAAACATTATGTGAAAGGGAGAAATCGCTCTCAATGTTTTCCATAGTTGTCTGCAATAAAGTGGTCAAATGTCGTTATTGTTTGGTAACAGGTTAATTTATCTATAATCCTCCATTTCACAAAAGCTCTCTTTACTGTGTCTTCTGCCGAATCCACTGTGACAAAAGGATGAAATATTCCTCATGGCAAGTTAAAATTTTGTCATAATGGTTTTACTAAATACCATAAAGATGTACAGTGAACCCTCGTTTATCCGGACACCGATTATCCGGATGTCTCACAATCCGAACAAAATTGTAAGGGAACGGAATTATTGGACCAGTTTATTGCAGACGACTTTTGAAAACATTGTGGGTAAAGGAGAAATTGCTCGTGACGAGCAATTTCTCCTTTTCCCACAATGTTTTCTGCCATATCAGAAGATTATCTTTGAATTCCATCACGTTTTGATATGTCTTCTGCAAACTCTTTCAATTTGGGACGGTCGACAATTTGGCGTTTGCTAAAGGGTTATAACTATACACCGCTCATACAGACCGTTTATGTCTTAATGTGAATAAGAACATGCTCTGCTTCATTAGTCCGGATTATTCGGTAAACCGGACATTTTGTTGGGAACGGACGTGTTCGGATAAACGAGGGTTCACTGTATTTTGTTTTTAACTGATTGTTTTGGTATCAGCTGTAGCTTACAAATTGGATTAATCAAAAATTACCAAATGGAAGAATGGGTTAATTCACATTTTCACTTTTGAATTGATTAGAAAAGTTTTTAAACCTTAAGGGGAATTGCCTGTAACATGGACTTGAATCATGTCTGTAATATGTGATGTAAATAGAATAAGAAAAAGTTAAATAATTCAAAGACTGTACGCTTGCAACATAATACTTATTGCTATATGTCAAGATTTGTATGGTTCAGAGTGTTTAAATGAATCAGTTGCATGCCATAATTTAAGTCTCATAACACCTTCTTGTAATTTTTTACTTATTCCCAGGTATGTTTTTTTTTTAAGAAAATAGAAAATATTAAATACAAATGGGATTTCAGCTTATGAATATTTTTATACTGTTACTTGAAGAATAAGTGTTTAAGGTAGAAGACTGATAATCTGTCGTTTTGAAATTTTATCTTTTATCAGACTACTTTGGTTGCTCTCGTTATTCATCGGTCTGTGCCGTAACTATGCACTACACTGAATAGTTAGTTCCAGACCAATGTATGCCGAGAATGACCAAAGTAACCCAACAAAAGAAAAAATTCAAAACAACATATTTTCAGTATTCTAGCTTGAGATCATTTTAGTTGTTTAAAATGGTGGGTTTTGCCAAAATACGTTGTTATTATTTAGTTAGAGGTACCAGTAAATACACAAGCCATTTTTATTTTTATATACAAAAGTGCGTGTTTGTGTTTGTGCATATGTGTGTCTGGCAATGTATGTTATATGCCTCATGTTACTTATCGTTTTGATTGTGTCTCAATGAATTCTTGTACCATTGGTTAGTATATATGTAGTTTATGTGATATATTCCAGGTAAAGCCATTCTAAGTATAAATGTGTATACTATGATTAAAATACATTGTGTTCTCTCTTACATCAGATTGAGAGAATGTATGGTTGGTGCTGAGATGGATAAAACTTTTCTAGTGAGGTAGAGGAAACTGTAGGTGTGGGCTTCAGTGGACCCTTCTCAGATTTTAAACCATTACCAAACCATAACAATGTTTTACCACTTTGTAGCAGATGCCTTTTGAAAACACTGTGTGAAAAGGAGAAATTGCTCATAACGAGCAGTTTCTCCTTTCCCCACGTTTTCTACTTTATCAGATGATACCTTTCCAATTTCATCTCATTTTGAAATGTTGTCTGCAATCTCTTTCAATTTGGGACATTTGAAAATTTGGCATTTGGTAAAGGGTTAAGGGAACATGATAAACTTTCTCTATCTCCGCACTTATCATTATGCTTGATTTATTCCATTTTCATAGAGGGTTATTTATAGTTAATTAAATAGATGCTAAAAGCAATGACTATAGGTTACCTGGTATATGCCTTTCACTTGAGACTTGCTGAATTTGACAGGACCAAATTACTCATTTTCCCCAAATCAAAACATAGTTCTATATAAAATCTCATGAACTAAGGTAGAAAAACAGAAAATACTGTTTAAAAACAAAACATATAAATATATCAAACTTACTTTACATCACAAATAATTGAGATTTACATATCATTTTATACAATAAAATCCCAGCCATAACAATGTAAAATAATATTTTTGATGTGATGATGTCAGCATTGACTGGATAATCTTCTGTTTATTTTTTTTAGTGCTAAATAAAGCTTACCGGATAATTATTTTGTCACCCCTTTTTTAGGTAAGGTAAAGAGGTGAACACTGGATAAAGAATAAATTGGGTCCTTAATAGCATGCAATAATTGCTTCAATACAACACCGTAGTAAGTTCTTCTCTTTTGTGACCATGTTACAGTAGAGTGTTGAACCCTTAACATCTGTAAGTTAAGGATCTTGTTTTTGCATGCCAGTTTTGAAATCTGAATACATTACATCTTTATGAAAACATTTCTTATTATGAGCAATTTCATATTTTGCAAATTCTCATTTTGTAACAATAAAATCAATTTATGTCATTCCTTTTTTAAAACTTAAAAGTGTGTTTATGAATTTCATTTTTTAACAGGTTTTGACTATTTAATGCTATAATATGTTATCTATGTCTCTGATACATACAAAAAACACATTTGCATAATATGTATACATATGTATTTTAGTGAAACCAATTGGAGGTTGTTTTAGAACCAATAGTTCTTTAGGCTTTAGTCAAGGTATATTGTCTCTATGAGATGAGTTGTAAAAGAAAGAAAGATCAACATAAATACAATGTATGTTTATTTTTTTCGTTATTTTTTATTCTTTATTTTTTGTAGCCCTTTTTTAAAAAACACATTATTTAAACTTTTTATTTTTGAGATATTCATTTGCATGTATACAGATGTCCTCTAGAGAAGCATATATCTTAAATTTTTCATAGGGGATAATTTTAACAATTACCAAAAATAGGAGGAATTATCATAAAGGTTTTGACCTACTGACTAAACAAGACTCTCAAACACCCATTTTCTGGGCCTCGGTGTACAATGTTTCATGATCAGGTATCTTTTGGAGGAAAGTGTGATGGTAAAAGTATTTGAGGCTCTCTGTTAAATTGATATTGGCTATGTTTTCCTTATAAGTGGAAATGATTTTTAAATCTAAATCAGTTAACAAAAAACTTGGCCATGATGATTTTTTTTTATTCTGGTTGATTTTCTTCAAATGTTATATAATGCTATGTCCTCAAAATGGATTATATGATGAAATTTGTAAAGCTTCCTTCTTGGAAAAACAGACAATCATTAAACTGCTGATAACTCATGAAATTTTGTCCTGTATGGTTTTAAATTTCCTTCCAACTACATTGTAAGAAACAAAAATATTGAATGTAATGCAATGGAAGCCGACTATTTTGTGGTTTCAGTGCAATATTATAGTAAGTGCTTCATTTTTATGAAGCACTTACTATAGCCTTGCACTGAACCCTCGGTTTGCAATCACTCCATACATATATGTAGGGGTTCTGCTTGGCTGGGTTCTGCTTGGCTGGGTTCTGCTTGGCTAGGTTGTTCAGGGGGGTGGACTTGTAACCCAGGGGGCCAGGTTTCAAACCCATCTTGCATCCCTGGTGTAATCATTAATGGGAGTTTCTTTGGCAAAATGTTTCTGAGCCCTAACTTGTGACAGGGCATTTAAAATAACGTGTAAATAAATCTAAGCATCTCACAGTTAATTTAGGACATTGAATTCTTTTTCAAGCAGTTACTTTGCCGGGTTTCTTCCAAGTGTTATGAAATATTACAAGCTTATAAGTGATAAAAAGGTTTGAGGCAATATCTTTTTTAATTTTTGATTTTTACTTTATATATTAGTTTTATAATTTTTTCATGTATTTTTTTGTATTTTTAGTATTTTTGTACATTTCTAAGGTTTAGTTTAGTTGATATAGTTTAATTTTATATTGCTTAGTGAAACAATTGATTTACTGCTTTCTTAGCTAGGTTGTTTGCATGTTTCTTTACCCTTTCCCAAACAATAACAACTTTTGACGACTTTGTTGCAGACAACTTTAGAAAACATTGTGGGAAAAGGAGAAATTGCTCGTAACGAGCAATTTTTCCTTTTCCCACAAGGTTTTCTGTTCTTTCTGAAGAATATTTGTTCAATTTCATCACATTTTGAAATGTCTGCAAACTCTTTCAATTTCGGACAGTCGAAAATTTGTAGTTTGGGAAAGGGTTAAATTAATAATTGCTTTAGTGCATTCTGTGAGTTGTCATGCTAGAGTTTTATAATTCACTTCAGATACATATAAATGAGTACATGTTTGGTTTTAGATTTTGTTAAAACTAAAGATTTAGAAAATAATTTTTTTATTTGATTTTGACTTTAATCCGAAACCTGTATCTCTTTTCTCAATAGCTCTTCATAGACAATGTAACACATTAATGAATGAAACAAAGAAAAGTTATCCACGACAATGAGCTTTGGAATCTTTGTAACATACAAAAGCAAGGTTTGCTCAATGTTGATCAATGAATTTTATTTTTTCACTTAGTATTTCTAGTCTATTCATTTGTCATATTTATTGTAGTGAAACCATAATCTTCATAAGGTTCTGCCTCACTTTTGTTGAGGTTCAATAACCCTTATAGTGCTGGAACCGACTCCATGCTTATGCAAACAGGTTGGATCCAAGCAAGCCACTAAGTAAATGAGGGGCTGGCCTGTGATCTAACCTATTTGCTACTCTGAACATCTTTCTTGGTCAAAATCAAGCAGATATTCAAAGTTTTTGAAAGCAGATGAAACCAAAATCTATTTTTAGAAAGTTACGCAGCATTTTAAGGGTTAATGTTAAATACTCATTTCATTTTAACCTTAATTATTCTTTTGCTCATGTATATAGGATTTAAGCTTGTGATTTCTCTTTTACTCGTCACAATGCAGATAATATGAAAATTTATTGAAGTTATACTTGGGTAATTGGCAACTGGCAATTGCTTTGGTTAAAGAATAAGTTAAAATGTAATTAATTAAATAATTTTCATTTCTAAGGCATTCATTGAGCCAATTTTCACAATGTCTCTAATTTTCAATTCATATTAGAAATTGGATATCAATGAATATGTTACTTATTTCATTTAAATTACATCCCTTTAATTTTTAAACATCACATTGAAATTAAAATTACATGAATGAAGCTGGTAAATAAAAATTCCAATCAATTAAAGATTCTTATAATATGAAACTTCATTTTAAAATAGCATTTGTTCTGTTTTATCTTATATTTTGTTATTCTGACTTTTTTCCATTACCCAGTTTTATCCTTAAAGTGAGAATTTTGAATTTGCAGGACACTCTTGTCAGAACATGTAAACACTTGGCTTATAAAACATTATTCCCTCGAAACTTTCCACATGCATTTTTTTCATTTTAATTAAAGACTCAACGACAGAGCTGAATAATTCAGAATATTATGTTATTTACACCATACTCATTAAAATATCTCTTAATTATACCTGTTATATATGTCTTTAAAGACAAACATTTTTTACAAAAGGATAGATGGCTTTAATTGAGCAATTTCTCCTTTTGTTTCAATGTTTTTTTTTGAAAACTATAAAATGTTTGATAGTTTATATTAACCCATTACCAAACAATAACGACATTTAACCACTTTGTTGCAGACCACTCTGGAAAACATTGTGGGAAAAGGAGAAATTACTCAAAACGAGCAATTTCTTCTTTTCCCGCAATGTTTTCTGTTTTATCAGATGATTATTTTTAAATTTTATCACATTTTGAAATGTAGTCTGCAAGCTCTTTTGATTTGGGACAGTCGAAAATTTGGTGTTTGGTAAAGGGTTAAATAGCCATATAATCCAATATAATGGCTACTGATGAAGCAGATGCCAGATGAAGAGTTACATGTAAGATCATAACAGTGACTGTTAAACATGCTTGTACACAGATTTGAGGATATATGGAAGTTCAGATTTATTTCTTTGAAACTGCACAATAGCTGTACTCTTATTATGATAAGCACAGAAGAAGAATAGCCATTGAAGCAAAATTGGATTGTTTTCTTCATTCTTTAAAGTTTTTATAGAGTGAATTAATATTTATTTTAATCCCAAAGTGAGACATTGCTTTAGAGATCTACCACATCTAAACTGTTTATTCTTGTATAGATGGACGCTTCCTTGATACGATTTGCTTTTAAATGCTACTTTGTATTCTATACCAAACAATGATACAAAAACTGCATTGTTTCAACAACACTATTTAAACTTCAAAAATTTCTCTTCTGTGAATAAGTACCTTTATAAGTGAAAATTTTCTAGATTGATATGTTATTATCTTTTAAATAAAATGACAGCATAGATCTATAGACTTACATACAAAACAAGATTATTGATACACTACTTCTCAACCTCATTCACGACTGCTTGGATATGTCGAAGCACATTTGTCTTGCAGAGGTAGTGAACTGATTAAACAATTTTTATTACTAAATACATGACAATTTGAAAATGCTGAAAACCTATTTTTTTCCTTGAATAATTGTGAAACAATGAATAGGGTCGTTTTGCTTTGATTGAAAAACTTTGTTTGTAAATAGTAATGGGTTGTTCTTGGATACACCTTGTTAGGGCAACATGTTTAGAGTGATGATCGGATCTATTTCATAGTCTAGGTCAAAGACACTATTGCCCATTTCAAATAATTGTTGGCAAGTAATTAATGGTCATTGTTTACAAAATAAACAGTTAAAATGGTTTACTAGGTTTTCAACATATCTGCTCTATATATCCACTACACTATTGTGAAAGGTCTTGAGAAGTGTATCAAAAGTCTAGTTTTATGTAACTTAGTAGAACTGTGATGCCATTTAATTCTCAGTTCTAAGACATTTGGTTTTTGAAAAAAAATCATAACTCAATCTGTGAGATAATTCTTTGAAAGTTTTTGGTATTATGTGTGCTCAAAAACGAGATTTCATGATTGAGAGATTTGAATCTAGTATTATTTTATTTGATATGCCAATATGATATCCAAGAAATAATTAACTGGTACTATTGAACTTATGATGATGAAATATGTTTCTACAGAGATATTTCATTGTAATAACAGTAATACCTCAGTGAAACAATTAGCTTTGTATGTAGGTTTTATTATGTGTGCAATATGCCCATTGTTGTTGATGTGCATTAAAACACCATTCATTCATTCATGTAGGTTTTATTAGCAACGACACAGGATTGTTAAGTGTTTGTTTGTAGTTACAAACATGCTGTCTGTTGATCAAACAGTCATTGTCTATGCACTAGTTTAATGTGAAAATATGATTAAAGGAATGAAAAATGTTTCAGTCTCTGTTCCATGTTGTTACCCTTAAACACAGTTTCTAGATGAATACAAAGACCTTATATATCTACCCTTTCCCAAACAATAAAGACAAATGACCACTTTGTTGCAGACGACTTTGGAAAACATTGTGGGAAAAGGAGAAATTGCTCTTAACAAGCAATTTATCTTTCCCCACAATGTTTTGTGCCCTATTAGAAGCCTATTTTTCAATTTCATCACATTTTGAAATGTCGTCTGCAAACTCTTTCAATTTGGGACTGTCGGAAATTTGTTGTTTTGGAAAGGGTTAAAGAAGCTTCTTGATTTGCTACAGTTGGTTTATGTTTGTATTTATCTAAGCTCAGCTTATTTCATCTTGAATTGAGCAGAAAATGATACCATTAACCCATTAACAAATATTTCAAAAATGTTAGATGTTCTATTTGGTTCTGTTGTCAGACACTCATTTTTTGCTCTTTTCAGTTTGAAGAAGGTATTCGATTCAATATTCTATTTAATCAAGCCACTCAATTAAGCCATGCAGTTCAATACAGGAAACAAAATGCATAGTTTACTGTGATTCACCCAAATCTTCTTAGACATGCCTCTTTACATGATTAAGTTTGATATGGAATGTCGGGGTTTAATTATTTCAGACAACTGTTAGAGTCGGAGCATCACTGACCAACCCTATGGCATAACTGAACATTTTTGTTTGAGCATTGGAAAGGGTTTGGGATTTTATCATGTTATTTACTTCTCGTATTGCAAAGAACAGTTAACAACGTGATATTCAAATCATACTACAAAGTAATGTGTTATTGTTTATAATACATGTACCTTACTTTGGTGTATCAGCTGAAGAATAATTTAAAGAAAAAACATCTAAAACTGATAAACTGCTCATTATGAGCAAACTGTTCTATTGTTACGAGGGCATCAACAATATCACAAACACATGTTGTATGCTTATTTGAGTTGTCTGTTGTTCTTGGTGTCTGTTTAATCGAAATGGACCAGTAAACCCATTACCAAACAATAGCGACATTCGACCGGTGTGTTGCAGGCGACTCTGGTAAACATTGTGGGAAAAAGGAGAAATTGCTCTTGACGAGCATATTCTCCTTTTTCCACAATACTTTCTGCCTTATAAGATTATTTTTTAATCTATTCACATTTTGAAATGTCAGCTGTAAACTCTTTCAAAGAACAGTCGAAAACTTGGCTTGTGGTAAAGGGTTAAATGCTCAATGTGGAATTAATGTCAAACTACGACAGTAGGTAGCCGAGTAGGAGACGTCATAAGCATTTGGGTTGCTAAAATGGAGTTTTACATCGCGTAAGTTTCAGTAAATTTGCGGATCTTGGCTCGTCATGAATGGGCGATTCTGAAGACCTCTTACTTACTGTCCATAAGGCCTGTTAAAGACGGACAGAACCGTCGGCATGCAGTAAGTCGACCGGGAGTTCTGAATAGACCGGCTATTTCGTCTGTATATTTATCTTAACCGTTAGAAAGATGGGTAAATTTCCAAAAAATAGATTTTTATGTCATCTGCTTTCCAAAACCTTAAATACCTGCTTAATTTGATGAGTAAAAGAAACACAGAGTAACAAACAGGTCTGATCACAGGTCACCCGCCAATATACTTGGGTTAGGATGAATATGTTCGACGACGTGTCGGGTGTGCTATACTAAAACTCTGTCCTCTAACGATATTTTAGAAATGGTGCACTTCTTCAACGATTTCACGACGGCAGGTAAACACACCGACACGGGCTTGTGACTCTGCGATTGACGTGATTCTGTGATAGATTATCGTTTTCATACGGATATTCGAATTGAAGGGATCCAGATATTTCATATGGATACTCGGATAGCGACTCTGTGAACCAGCCAACCTATAAAATAGCTTTCCCATAAAAGCGCTATCAGGCGCGAAGTCTTCACATTATTTAACGGAAATCCGGAATTTTATGATACTAGCGCTAAAAAAACCCTGCAAAACTGGGTTATATGAGTTATAAATTATGATAGAGTATGTTGAAATATAGCGAAAAACCATAGGATAATGACAATATAACACCTGTACTATTTATTTTTCTATCAAAGTGCTATTTTCACAAATTCGGTGCCCACCAATTTAACCTCATTGTTTACATTTGAATAACATCTAAAATAGCAATAATCCCTCGGATAAATGGGTGGCGATCAACTGGTTAAAAAAATCACGTTTAACACATAAAAATACTGTCATTTATCCAATATTAACACCGTGAACATCCAAAATGGTGACTTTCTTAGGTTTTATTGGTTCCCAACGTCTCGGCTGACCTTGCTTTATCGCTAATTGTAAACAAACCTTATAGTGTCTTCTTTTTTAAAAGCATCATTGAATGTGTTACAGTCTCAACTCCTCTGTAAAAAGGAAATTTAAAGTACTTTTATGTTACTTTAAATGTTTCTAGAACGTTCACAATTTAAGTGTAAATGAGTGCAAATATGGCTTTAAAACATTGTCATTTTTTCTTCAAAATTGAATTATTCTTTTCCTTAAAACAAACGGACTATAATAATAATCGATATACATCATATTCTAGTTTTCAAATAAGAAATAATTACTTCTGACCAAACCATTTTGTTATCTTCAACCATTTACTGTTAACGTTAATCTTGAATCACTACTCAATTATGCAAGTCTATGGGATTAGTCGGTTTAGTTTTGACATAAGTACACATTTCGTTAATGTTGCGGATCAAAGAGTTTCCTTACAACAATTGAAATTGGGTGGAAAACAAGAAATTGCCCATATGAACAATTACTCCTTTCTACAACAATCACGTTCTTTTTGAGGAATGTTCAGAATTTGGAGTAAAAGTTAAACCCATTGGTCAATATTTTCCATATAAAAGGGTTAGAAATCAATCCTCAGAGTCTTTGTTACTATGATGTGATACCTATCACTTTTAGGTCGCTAACGAAGTGAGAGTCCTCTCAAATGAAAACGATTTCTCTTTAACTGTGAGTAAAACGCATGCTTGGTTTGTATTCCTAAACACTATGTATCTTTGCTTAAGTGCGAAGAATGACACTCTTTGTCACGTCCCCTCTACCCAAACTGAGGTTGATAATGAATTAGGACAACTCATATATGAAGACTGTTCAACTCTTACGACAAGAGAACACCATTTTATTCCCGTGTATCTTTACACACTGAGCACGTTGATATCTCGGACTGTTTGATAAAAGTTCTCCAACTCAGCTTCGTTCCTCCGACATCAGTACCACGTTGTTGGAATACAACACACACACGTAAATCTGACCGTGATCATCTACAACGATTCCCCGAGGGCCCTTTAACTGTGAAGGCATGACCGCGGTAACATGTCCACTGGAAGTTAGGGCCACCACACCGTTATCCCAATCAGTAACATAAAGAATACCAGTCTGAGGGTTTACAGTGATGTACTCCAAAGCTTTACAGTCAACTTTACCGTATGAAAGATGGTCAAATTTACGTTTTGACACCCCATCATGTGTATAAACTATTATTTCCGAATAAGTTTTTAAAGTATCGCACACAATAATGTATATCTCCCCGTCATGACAGCATACCCCGTGACAATGATACTCAGTGCTTATGTTAACAAGCTCCGCCATACTGTCAAGGCCTACAGACAATACTTTCATCTGTCTATCCCAAAAGCTTACCACAATTGTGGTGTTGTCTACAATGTCAATATCATATGGCTTATTGTCACATTTTTATTCAAACTGGAATGTATAGTCCAAGTCAACCACCTTTAGTTTGGTGTTTGCAAGCTCAGACACGATCAATTTGTCTTGTAACAAGACTATTCCCGTTATGTCACACATCCCAGCAGCACTGTTATGTCACACAGCCCAGCAGCATAAATCTCTACTGATACGTTAACCCCTCTCTTCAGACTGGCTGTCCTAAAGGCTCTGCATGCATTGTCCGCAGTCGACGATGTACTCATTTCAGTAGACAGGGTCATATCTCGCACACGCTGATTGATACTAGTATCGGTACTTAGATCAACCCCCTTCTCCGAACGTGATTTGGCTACTTTCCTACTCGGTCGACGTCCGCTTACTTGGTTCTCTGAATATTTGCCATCACTAATCTGAGGCTCTGTGACTTTATGATTACGCATAAGCGTGGGTGTCTCAAACACTCTGTCTGCTCTAACCGCGGGCGATGATTCGGTATACGTATTGTACACGCTGGGTGATATCGGTACTTAGAGCAACTCCCTTTTCCGATCCAAACTTGGCTGTTTTCCTACCAGGTCGACGCCCGCTTACTTGGTTCTCTGAATGTTTACCATCATTATCCTGAGACTTTGTGGCTTTATGATTGCTCGTGTGCGTGAGTGTCTCAAAAACCCTTCTTGTTCTAACCATGGGCGACGATTCAGTAGAGACATACCTTGTACACTCTGGGTGATATCGGAACTTAGATCAACTCCCTTCTCCGATCCAAACTTGGCTGCTTCCTGCTCGGTCGACGCCCGCTTACTTGGTTCTCTGATCCTTTACTATCATTATCCTGAGACTGTGACTTTATGAACTCGCATGAGCGTGGGTGTCTCAAAAACTGCTTGCTCTAACCGTGGGCGACGATCCAGTAGATAGAGACATATCTTGTACACGCTGGGTGATATTGTTGCAACCCCAGTTTTGGTCTTACGTCTTTACTGACCCAATTAGGTGAGTTGTTTACTTTCATTTGATGACTCGCCGATTCATTCATTTTGACAATTAATTAACATAGATAGGATTTCATATGGTCATTAGACATTTGAGCAACAGTTACGGACTGACCTTGCACCTTCCATCAAGCGCTGTCACCTCCGTATTAGTTAGTTTTCATGATTTTTGTTCTGATTTCCCCCCTAAGCATCTCTGTGCAACCATGCTAGTGTCGTGACCTTTTGTGACCCGACGCAGCGATGCATTGTGGGTTGACCTCTTTGAATTCTACTTTCGGTATGTCAACAAACTTTTTCGAACTGTCAATCGTACTGGGCTAAATAATACTTGTTTTCTGAGTTTTTCAGTGATACAAATTTTACGCTTCCAAAGATTATTATGCACTGTTTAAGCATTTGTTATTTATTTTGTATCAGTGTTTGTCTAGATGCAATTTTACTTTCTTTCTGACTGTATGCGCATCCCATTCATTGCACGCACTTAATGTCGTCGGGAAGGTGCTGGTTTTCCCAAAGTTGCGGGAACCCCGCAACGTTCGGGAAATACTACCATTTTCACGACGTTTTGTGATAGTGGGAATTCACGACGTTGTGGGAAGATGCTCGCTATATAAGCGACGTTTTCCCACATTTCGAGGAATCACCTCCAGTACTCGGTACGCTAAACTTAGACTTTTATTTCATACTTATTTTGGGTTTTAACTTCTAACAACTTATAGGATTAAACAATAATTACATTGCGTATTAAGATAATTTAAGGAAGACAGTTTTGGAACAGAATTTATTATAGTTATACATCCAAATTAAAGGTTTGACTTTGAAGTTTATTTTCGTCTTTGATTTTTTTTTGAGTTTGTTTAAAATCCCTTATCCAATTTACCCTTGAGTACTGGATAGCCAGGTGGAGCCAAGCAGGAGAGATTTGCTGAGCCCCTCTCCTTCCCCATTTACCAAATTGAGAGCGAGACATCCTGACCGAGCTAGCTCGCAACAATATCATTCCTTTGAACCTTTGAATAACCCCCATTTCCGAACCTGCTATGGCGGCTTTCCCACTCGGTCGACGCCCGCTTACTTGGAACTGTAACTCTTTTCCGTGAACATCCTGAAGGTATGTAACTTAATGATTACGCGTGAGTAATGTTTTACGGTGTTGGCCTTCATAATTGCTACAGAATTCGTGGAGACAGTCAGCGCAGAATTAAAACAGCGTTTGTTGTTCTCTTGTGTATTTCTTGACATGTGACACAATATGACGCTGCTTCAGAGGATTTGTAAATTGCTGCTTCAGAGGATTTGTAAATTGATGTCGCAATAATAAAACCTGAAAGAAGTTTATAAAGAAAAGCTTTATCAATTGGAAACATTTTATATATTGCATGAATGGCAAAACGATATGAAAGGTAAAGTAGCACAATACACGAGAAGAAAAAGAACTACATGTTGCCCAAATGCATGCCTCTTGCAATAATAAAGACCGTCGCGCCAAAGTGTTTATTATATACCAATGAAGTAGTCAAAACATGCATAGTGAACATATTATTACAGAACAGAAGAGAACATTTGTTTTTACCATATTCGTCATTTGAAATGGAATTTAACCTCTTAAGCAGAGAGTCATAAACTCTTTTATTAACGGTAGTACATATCTAAACAAAAGTGAGCCAACTATTTCTATAAATATAGACAGAAGGTATGCATTGAATAACTGCATACAAAACAAAATACGTGGAAATGTTGATATATGTTTTGAAATGTAAAATTTGTGGGAACACATTTTAGCTTTGCCTTTTACTTGATTCACTATATCAAACGAGTTTCTCCATGGGCTAGAGCTCTGAAGTGACTTGCCAAAGGTCACTCAAATGAATCCGGAAGTGTCGATAGAGCTCGAACCCGGGATCCCCTTTTTCTAAGTCCGCTTAACCACTAGGCGACGCAGGACGCTTCTAACGCCAATACTAGTTTAATTATTATTTTTACATTGGTCATTGAAGGTGACCACATATAACAAATGAGGATGTATTTTTCTTTTACTTCATCTACTGTACCTTTTTAATAAGACATTTTCTGTAACGATTTCAGCAATTACATCTGCCACAAAAGCAAACATATAGCAACGATTGCCGAAAAGGTACACCTTCAAGGCAAGTGTGCAAAGGGACTTAGTGCTTTGATTAGGACATTGGGAACACCTGTTACTTGTCAGATCCATAGAGCAGCGTACCAGGATTTCAAAACATAGCTTTTCTGTGACTAGTTTTGATAGAAAAAAATCTGCTATTAAAGATTTGATATGTTATCAATAAAAAGAAAATACACCCCTTAATCACAGTGCATGTATTGATCTACAGGTTTGACTTTTAAATTTATTGCAATCCAGTGACCCCAGTTTTATACAAAATTGTTAGATATTAAGATAAGGTTGAAATACTACCATCATAATTTGGGTACTTCATAACTCTGGACCAATATTTGTGAGAAGAAAAAATGAAGAAAAAAAAGAAGTGTCTTAGATAATTATTATAGATTTTTTTTTTTATCTTTAGCTACCTTTTCTGCAGATAAATGCAAGTAGATCTATTTAAATAAAAATAAAATGAGTTATCAATGATGATATCATTGTCTTCCATTTATTTGCGACTTTATCATAAGTTTGTTAAATAACTGCACATTGAGAAGGAAAGATAAATAAATACTCTTGTTAGATTTACGGGGATGTTCAAAAATGCCATTTTATTGAGATAATTACAAAGCTTACTACAACCAGCACATTTCAAATGATTTTGTATAAGATCACATTTCTGAGGCAAGTTTGGAATTATCAATCGTTACAACATGCAATTTTTCATCTTATATCCCAAAAGATGCCGTCACGCGCGTCTCTAGTAAAACACGGCTGGTGAACGATCTGCCGCACTACCGCGGTGCTGACGACGAAATCGGTTGCGCAACTTCCGGTTAGCGATTTTAGGGTAGGTTTTTGTTATTTTCCTACATTTTCAGACAAGTAATCAAAATTCTAAAAACATAATTCAACCCTTATCGAATCCAACCGCCTATGGGTAAAGTTTCAGTTTTGAACTTGAGGAATTGGCCGATATTTCGTAATTTTCCTCGTCGGTGCAATGCAGAATTGAAATTCGAAGAGTCCGCAACCGCACCACCAGGTAAACATTGTGGTATTACTTTACTTAGGGTTGGTTCCCACCACAGGTCCTCTTAGGTCGTCTTCGTCAGGCTCGTTATTTTCGTTAAGTGTATTTATCCTAAATGTATTACGTTCTACGGTTCCGTTAATTTTTTATTTCTGCCATGATTATCATACAGGACCTCATGTTTATGCCAGTGTTTATCTAGTCTGTTCTCTCCTCGGGAAGGCTGTTCCAGACTCTCTAAATTCTTATTGTAAAGGAGTTCTTTCTTATGTTAGATGCACAATGTTGTGGAGAAATTTGAAGACAATTTCTTCTTTGCCTGTGTCTGAGTTAGCAATTATCCCAAAGTTTTAATAAGTTTGTATTATTATGTAGTTTTATGATTTTGCGTGACAATGCTAAAAATATGACTTTTGGAACAGGACTTATAAACAAATGAGTGACGAAAGTAAAAATTCAATAAAATAGTGCGTTGCTTTGGATGATTTTATGAAACTATGGAAGGGCATAACAGTCATTAATTCACTGGATATTCACTGCTTTTCGTGAATTCTATTTTTTTTTATTTGTCTTTTTGTGTGACGTTGAACGCCGTTTCAACTTTTTTCGAATAAAATATAATGTCGTTGCCCTCAAATCCTGATCAGGCCTTGTATACGGCTTACAGTAACTATATGACTAATCAACCTATCTGCTTATCTTCGCTAGGTTATTTCTTTTTATTTCATTCATTTGCATACATTTACAGAATCTTTAGAAGTATCTTTGATATAGTTTTCTCATTTGCCAGACAGCATAATACCATTTTAAAAAATGGAAGTGGTACATTTTAAATCTCTTCATGCCCGGCTCTTTCCTAGGTTTGTTAAGCAGAGGTGCTGTGGTTCTTAAGATAAAACGTCTAGCACATTAACTGTACATCCAAATATCATCCAATCCGCCAGCTTTGACCTAAGCTGTGAACTATTTGAAGCTATGGTAGAGATGTAGCTGCACGTCAATGGTTCTTTGTGAACAAATTGGCTCCAAGATTTCCTGATTAATTCCCGAAAAAAGAGCCAGATTTATGAACGGGTTTCCTGTAACATGATCACAAACTATGAGGGATATGAATAATGATTTAACTCGGATGAGCACAATCCTGATAACTGTAAGAGTCAGCGTTTTCCAAGCAAAAGATAAATGACATCAAAAATCGATGGTTTTGGTGTTTTTAAATTTATTTATACAATGGTCGAAGTCTAATTGTCTTAAATATTTAGAACCAGCACGATCAAATCATTGTTTAGTGTTTTTATCGGCATTTTCTCTGTGTTATATGCATTTTTGTCTTATACTAGAATTGCAATCATTGTTGAATAACGCTCTCGCTTTTTGCATTTATAACAATGTGACATGTATTTCGGCAGTTGCAATGTGGAAAGGTGAATTCTCTTAACAGCAATGTCTTTAGTATAACTGTATGTATCGTGAAAATAGTTTTTCAAGTCACCTGTTTAGCAGATATCACGAGTACAGAACATCAACTTCATATGGGACTTGGTTTTCATTAAAAATTGGTGCATATAACGACAGAGCATAATTATCAAAACACTCGTTACACAAACTTGTTAAATTTTTAAAATACCAAAACATAACATTCGTACAGGGGGGCAGCGTTTTTTAGCAATAAGTTCTGTGACAAAACGTCAAGAATATTTAGATTTTAAAAAAATACTGCTGTCATGGTTTAATTTCTTGCGGATAAAGAGTGCTTTCAGTTGACTGTCCAGTAATTGAATGCTTAATCAGAAGTGGAAATTTTAATATATAATTAACAATGTATAGTCAAGCTTGATGACGCTTCTTCCAAGCCTGTCAATATTCAACCAACGGGTAAATTTTTATGATTGATGAAATTAAGCAAGCTCTGAACACCTTTACGTTCATAAATACATTGTATACGCTTAAATTTACTTAGAATAGAGCTTAAAAATTTGGTTTGTCTTATGAATAGTAACTTTAATCAGATTTACATTAAAATTTGTGAAGTCCCACTTCCGCTTTTTATTACAAAGATTTTTTTCTTTTCCAGTATTCCAAGCGCAGTTGAATAAAATAATTCCACTTATAAAATAACAATAAAATCTTAGTGAAACCCGAGATAATCGATTTTGATATCCAATCATAAAAGTTTCCCGTAGATCAATGCCGAATGTTAATTGAATATTGACACGCTTGAAAATGCTGATTCTTATAAGTATCGAGACTGTGTTCCTCTGAATTTGTTATTCACCACCATCGTTAGTGGCCATGCTCATTGACATGATTTATGTTAGTGAAGAAGAGAGCCCGTCTCAATGCCTGCTGCTTTTTTCTTGAAGTTATCAGGATAACCGGGGTACGATAAGATCACAGAAAACCGCTGACGCACCGGTATAGCTTTAACACAATCAGCCCACAGCTTAATCAAAGTTGATAACTTATATCGTATGACAGGGCTCGAAAATTATGGTACCATACGAATTTTATTTTGAGTGTCAAGCTCCTCTGCTAAACGGGCAGGGGAAAGACCATGGCTTGAATTTATTCAAAACAAACCGCTGTCTAAAGATTCTTTTCACCTTTTTTAAGTATCATGCTTTCTGTCATATGAGAAAACCCATAATAAAGTTATTTCTGCAAATTCTATAAATATATGCAAATAATTTACATACTAGAAATTACATAACGAACACATTAAAAAGATGGGTTGAAATAGTTACTGTAAGCGGAATACAAGGTCTAATAATGATATAAAATCAACGAAATGGCATCTACGAAAGTTATTCAAGAATCAGTAAAGTTATGACAGAAATGTCCTGCAGTACTTTCATGAAATTGGGCGATACATGCTTTATTTCATTAAATTATTGATTTTATCACATATTTCCTTTTCTGTTTTGTTACATTGTTCATCTTTTTTTTTTTCTTTTTTTTTTGCAACATAAGCATCTATTCAATAAAACATGAACGAAGACCTGCAATCCTTGATCATATAAGTTACCTCGTTGTAACCATTATGTTAGCCAAAATGACGTCACAGTGATGACGTTTCTCGATTTTACGTCATAAAGTACTACTATGGTGTACCATACTGGCCACTTGATTTTGCCCAAAGAAAGGCAGGTTTACATCGCTTTTATATAACTTTCCCCATCTACATCAACATGCAACTCTTTGCAATGAGCTATTATCTATGTCTAGTTTCGCACATAACATTCAGAAATTCTTTTGCAATTTTGTCTAGTCGGGTCCTATCTTTGACTAGATTGAAAGGCTATGTAGAATGTAGGAAATCAATAACAATTTTCAATATTACACTGAACTTTGGAGCTCTCTTAGTATGTCTATAAATATCGAATATCAATATATCCATACATAAATCTTGTTTCATTGTGTTATGCAGATTTTCATTACAATTTTAAACCAGTCCTTTATGATGCATATAATTTAAGAATAGACTCTTGGTAAAAATATATGTCTATTACATGATATATCTTGCCATTGTTGTATGAATATAAAAAACGAGGACAATTTCATTTTGCCTTATAAGATTTCATAACATATATATTGTTGACAATGGTGTGATTGATCTGCATACATGTATGTTTTTTTCTGAAGAAGATTTTACAATTCCTCAGTGAACTGGTAATTCTGTTTAATTGTATATTGTGGCAAAGGACCTTTTGATTTATTCTTTAATAAATCTGACAGACTGTTATAATTTAATATGTACTAATGCTTACAACGACTGTATCGTAAATGATAAGGTAATATGTACTAAAGGGAATAACGAGTGTGATCGAGTGTACCCCTTCAGCAGTCCATTACTCATGCAATACAAGATGTTTGTTATTTTCAGGGTTGGTAGATGTTACTTTAATACCAATTAAAGCTCCTACAGGCAATGAGGCGGCCTACGTTTAGGAAAAACTATCACGCACTGAATGTGCAGGCTGTGTGCGATATTGACACGAGGTAAATTATACTCGTTCTTTCAATAAATGGAAAAACAATGATGTCAACAATCATAAAAAAGTAAAAGTGCCTTTTAAGAAATTGAGAATTTATGCAATTGACAATACTCTAAATTCTACTTAAGTGTGGATGATATTGAACAGCATTACTAGTTTTCCACTTAGACACTCAATTACTAAGAACAAAATTGAACACAACAACAATTGAATGTGGGGATATATTTTTACGCAGATCCCTTCATTAATCGACTTTTTATACAATTTTGTATTTGTAGGTTCACTGAAGTTGTTGCCAGATGGCCTGGATCCCAACATGATTCTGCAATTTTCAATTGTTGTGGTTTGAAGGTCAACATTTTTATACTGGTGCTTTCAAAAACATAGAAATTTTTTAAACTTTAGTTAGTTATTTTAATTAAATCATCATAGCTTTAACACATAACTGTATAGTTAAGAATTCAGATACAAATTAAATATTGAGACAACATTCATTTGAAAATGATATAATGTTTCTATCTAAGTTGCATGTTTTGACCCAATTGTTTAACAAGTTTTTGTCTTTTTTGTGTTTATATTCTTTTTTCCTTTTCAAATTTGCAGGTTTTCTTGAACACAATTCCCGGGGGTGCTGCTAAGAGACAGTGGTTACCCTCTTAGAAGATATCTGCTTACTCCTAAGCTAAACCCTATCAATGCTCAAGGGGATCACTATAATCACCATCTGAGAAAGAGCTTTTGGCCTTCTAAAGTCAAGATTACGGTAAGACATGAAGAAAACTGTATATGCTTATATTTCTTTATCTCATTATCACACATAAACAATCGGACCACAAAAGGGTTTTATATAATTTTAGATATACATTTATCATTTTGATCACTAGTACTAGCATAAGTGTTGGCTGAAATGATTTAGCCTATCTGATTGATGCTGTGAAATTGTATCAAAAAGGGCTAAAAAAAATAACAAGAATTTCAGTCATAAAATAGTAGGATAGATTCTCCCTTTTTTGGAGTTTTTCAGACCTGCTCTCGGGCTCTACAGATTATGTGTACACACATTTCAGATATTTTTTATTCATCTGCACATATGTAAAAACATGCCTGCTATTGTTATGGAATGCTCAAGCCTGAAAATCATTACTTGAACCTGGAATTAAACTTGGAAGGAAAGTTTAAAATCTCAAAGCCTGAAATAAAGACATGGTCTGAACATTGCTAGCCTGTTAAATTGATGTGCTGGCAAAAAAGGCATTTTTTTCACTGTTCAATTTCTCCCACATATTTCCTTGATTTCAATTTAATTAATATAACTATGAAAGAAACATCGCTTCTTATTGCAGCTGCCTGCACAAAACTGGTGGAATAATGCAGTTTAGACCAGAGAAATGCAGCAAGATTGTGATGGCCTGCATGAGGCTACACAATTTGTGTATAACAAGTGGGGTGCCTGAACCATATATGGTTGAAGGAGGGAACGACGGAGACATAACACCATGGGAAAGTGAAAATGTCGGGGATGGCAAGGCCGTGAGGGAGTCAATTATAAGAACTTTTTAATGTAATTAGTTACAAATTAATTTATTCACTTATCATCAGAGTTTCGAGAATGGTCATTTAAACAAATGACTAAATATCTGATTAAATAAATGCATGATTTACATTGTCAGTTTTTTATTGCTGGTAAGGACATCATTTTTTAAGAGGCACCAGTGCAAGATTAACGTAACAAATAGAGATAATTGCAGATTTGTTTAGTGGTAAAAAATTAGCATACAAAAAATGATCAAGTTGAGAACAACACATTACGTCATAATTTGCGGATGACGTATAATTATTACGTTCATGACGTAGGGACGGGTCACAAGCATACCATTTCAATCAGATTACAGTGTACACGGGATTATTTGACAATTTATTAGAATTTTGATGCATGCAAAGACAGTGTCCAAAGGCCACATACCTTTGAAATATTACAAACGGTATATACTTACGAAAAGTATATTGCAACGGAAAAAAGATATTGGTTAATTGCTTAAGGGGAAGGGGTTAATATGCATGGCAATTATTTCAATGAGTCTAGGCTGGCAAAATGCCGAAACTTAGTGTCTTCAGAGACATAGATAATTATCTATGTCTCTGGTGTCTTCTTTAAAGTTACGTCAAATTTGATGCGGACATTGAAGATTTGTTTCTGCAAGGATCCATTATACTTAACATTTATGGAAAACAAATATTGCGCTTTGGTATAAACAATATCAAATGACTTATCTACGAAAGTAAACTAGAACAACAATGACAGGTAAGAACCAGCGTGAAATTGATCAAATTGCTGAGGCCACGGAAGCGTTCGTTGACCCGATATTAGACAACCTGAAAGGTCTGATCGGACATTGTGCCTAGAAACCTGAACTTATTAAGGCCAAGTCTAACATTTTGATGAGGAGTTGGATATCAAACCTGTTTCCCTGCAGGTCTAATGTAGGATGCTATGTTATTGGAGCAAAATATAGAAATTCAAGAACGATTAGATTTGTAACCCCCTATGAAGCTGCAATCTATCTGCACAATGTTGGTGTATTGCCTTCCCCGTGGATGGGCTCTATTAAAAAGGTTTTGATTCACTTGGTATGTCTCGGTGTAGTTGGCGTTCATAATTTGAAATCAATGGAGAAAGGAATAATAAGATTGGAAGAGCTCTGTTAATGTGTCTGCCAAATGCTTAGTTTATCGTACGTACTAAATATATTTGTGAAGGTTACGCAGGACATTTGCCTTAAAATTTAGCCAAAGAACTTTGTACATTTTTGAACTATGAATCATTAATTGCCAATTGAAAAAGATCAACACCACAATATTGAGCACAACTTAATAACATGCCCCCTATGTGATGAAACTAATTAATGACATTTTTTTTTTATGAAAGTAGAAATAAATTTGTGTTTAGAGACTACTTTAACCATCCTAGCTCATATCAATTTGGTGATTTCATGAACTGTTAGAACAGAACAATATTCGGGTGTGTGTGAACTTTTGACAACCGGAACACTTTCGAACGATAATGTAAATAGACATCGTCTTACTGCCGAAAACTATCCAGTATTTCCGACCTGCATTTTGCTATAGCCGATTTTTAATGCCTTAGTTTTATTCTATATCTTTGTTAAAGAAATTGCGGCTTTGTCACGATATTCAATTTTCGAAGGCGCAAAGCCGGGGAAAAAGCTTAAAGCCAAACTTGAGCTCCTATACACTTAACTTGTGAAAGTGCTAAAATAATTGAAAACTAACTTAAAATTACTTTAAATCCCCTATTTCAGAGGATCTGATGGTGCATTTAAAGAGTGAATAATATACGGTTTGTTTACAATTAGCGATAAAACTATGTCAGTGGAGAAACCTTGGAACCCAAGACATTCTCCATTATGAATGTTCACATTGTAAATATTCGATAAATGACAGCATTTTTCATGTTTAACATGATTTTTCTAGCGAGGTGATCGCCACTCCTTAATCCGAGCGCTCCTGGCTGATTTAGATGTTACTCAAATGTATACAATGATGTTAAGTTGGAGGGCACCAAATTTGTGAAAATGGCACTTTGAAAAATAAATAATAAATAGTGCAGGCGTTATATCGCCATGATCCTGTGGTTATTCGATATGTTTCAACATATTTTATCTTAATCTAACACTCAAATTACTCAATTCAGCAATCTTTGTGAGCGCTAGTATGCGTTTAAAGCAATGTATGGCAGTGTCTTTATAGTACGGGTATGAGGGAAAAAATATGAACGACGTTTCCAATCATCCTGGACTACTGCTTGGAATCGGCACCGGGTGCTTTTCCGATCTGACTGGTGACTTACTGTGCAGTTTCCGCTCTAGGTGGCTGCTTGGTCTCTGAACTTGGTAGCTGCACGTGTTCACATAATTATCTATCAATAGCGACTGCATGATTCATCTCTTATTAATATTAAGAAATATTTTTGTGGCAACTGATTTGGACGGTCTGGTTTGGTGGCAATTCAATATCATTACTTTTGAACCAGGTATTTTCGAACACTATAATTGGTAAATCTATCCTCAGCATGTTCGTTGCAATTTTTTTTTCATGTTCTTCACCATACCATACCATACCATTGGTGCAGCACTTGAACATCAGTGTACTTGTCTTCTCTCCAGTTGTTAACGAATGGCTTATCAGGGGCTAGAATTGCAGTAGGTCGGTTTTGTTTGAAGAGTTTATAGACCTTTACCGGACATCTTTTTTCATTTTTTGTGATTGGTATAGGCTTCCGGTTTAAATTTCCGCGTATTTTTTGTCTACCCCGGTCCTGGTTATTGCAGCTATTTGTCCTCATCCATACACAGTTATTTGTCTCCCCATTTCAGTTGGTGCTGTTGCCAATTACAAGAAGTACAAGAGAAAATGCTACGTGTAGTTAATTAACCTTTTGAAAGGGATTCTTGTGCGTCACCCTCCAGCCTTAAAGTACTTGTCTATGTCACCGGTTGTCAATTCATCATCCTCGTTGGGTTTGTTCCCATACCCCCATTTACATTCAAAATGACAGCTTTGATTTTCATATCACCCTGGTCTTTCCTTTTGTGTTCTCATTCTTCTGCACTTATTAGTTACCTCAGGTACGTATGTTTTCATGTCTTGTTCTAAGCTGCAATACTCGATTAGTGGCCTGAACTTCCGGCGACTGCGTGCGTCACTACCGATGTAAATACATTTATCGTATTAAGTCTAAAAAATCACATACACAACACGAAATGAAAAATAAACAACTTTAAATCAACCAAAGATGTGGTCTTTATGATTTCTGACATCTTACACATACGGTATACACCTTTTTTTCGCCCCAAACGCTAACAAAATTATTCATCCCTGACAAAATGTTTTACTTTACAAGCAACGAATTTCATTATCAAGGCACAAGGTACCTTTAAACTCATTGAATTCAAAAGTGACAATCCCTAATTTCGTTTCCAGTGCAGGTGCCAGTACACTAGCACAATGTTCAGACTATACACCTCATATTTTTACGTACGGTATACCTTCTTACCGCGTCGTTTTGACAATTATCTACCTCATGAGTTCTGACTTATTTGTCAAAAATGGGTATACGACCTCCAAGAACAACTTTAGGTGGACAGATGGTCGTATGAATCACATCATGAGTGATTTACTTACCAAACATGAGTAACTGAATTATTAGGAAAATATGTTGTGGGCAATGTTTGTTTGGATCACATCAAGTGATTCGTTAACCAAACAAGGGTATCTGAATTCTTCGAAGAAATTATTTTAAAGACATGATAGTATGCATCACACCACGTGTGATTTCCCTTACAATCAAAGGTATCTGAATTCTTCAACGTAATATTTTATGGACAACTGTCTGAACGGTAAAAAAGGTGAAAGAGCGAGCCCCTTTCACTGCCCTATCACACTATTCTGATTAAACTTGCGTTTTTAAACATTCACTGTGATATTATACCATAACTTGATACCATATTAAATATTTCCCCTTTCCGCAATTTTTATATATAGACCGACTTTACGGACATAATCTGAACATGTATCAGAATAAAAATCTACATCTTGGGTCAGTTTCTGTAGAGGAGTCATTTTTTCGAAATTTCATCCATGTTTCTTTGCACCGAGTAACTCCAGGGTGCTCAAGAAATTCAATGAGTCGCTCTGAAATTTTCTTTTCAATTATGAAATTAAATGAAGCAGTTCATTTGAAATACAGATTGTCCCAAGAAACTCAAGAGCTCTAAGCTTTCGTAGCAGACCATGTGCAGCAGCTTTTTTTTCCTCTAGTGATGACAGTGCGTGAAGTATTCCTTCATTATCTTTTCAACTGCTGGAACAGCAGAATCAAAACTAAGCCATCCTGTTTTACATGCCCTTTTTCAAACGCATTGTAACATTTTTCTCTTCATTTCTGGGCAGATTTTAGATCCAACTGCCACCTTAATTAAACGGCCATTCTTTGGCGAGTTTTCAATCAACTGCCACAATTGTGATGATTTTTTTAGACCAGATATACGTTTATTTTTGTACCCCTATTTCATTGTTCTATTCCTTGTTTTGAATAACATTTGATATAGAAATACATTTTCATTTGTTCCGAATGATTAATTCGGTCTTGTCGAATACGTCCCGTCTCAATGAATAGGCAGGTATCTATAGATATGGCTTTTATCATCATGAATCAATATATTTTGAAGAAACCTAAATGAAAATGGGATAAGTTGAATATATGGTTAATTGCAAGATGGAGAAAGTTTTAATAATCACCATCTCGACACCAACCATATACACTATATACATATATTTTGTAAAAAAGAAATGCAATTGTTTCTATTATTTTAGATAATTCTACCTACTACCTAGTAACAAGAGGATTGATTATTTCTCCAGAATAACATCGAATTAACAAATGATAAGGAAAACTCAGACCCTCTACTGAAAGAAGTAAGCTGTCAAACATCTAACTTATGTAAGAAAAATTATACGCTAGGTTTTTATGTATTTTTGGTAAAATGCCTAAGTCGTTTAAAAGTTGTTGGCTAAAGCTGTTGAATTTGAATCTTTCTATGAAGAAGTATTTTCATGTATTAATACAATTAAATTCACAAAATACTGTCCTTGAACCCATCAGTTGACCTTGGACTTGATAAAAATAACTGTGGTCAGTTTTCAGTGTGATTTTGTCATCTTTTTTACCAAGCAGTAGTCTTTCAAATTTAAGTCAAATGCCTCATTTATAGTTTTATCCCTTATGTTATAACGGCGTTTTACTTCAACAAGTCCGCATTTCCCATCCACGCATGATTTCCCATCCGGGCTAGCACCAAGAAAATGAAACTTTGTGTAAGTTATCAGTCCACATTTATGCGTATGGTTTCCTGTTTCCTAATGTATTTGGCAATAGCTTTTTTCTCTGAATTCTTCAAATAGCTTGTAGGTGTTGAAGAGAACTGTTTAGGATTTATGAGATCCTCAATAAATTGGCTTCATTATTAACCCAAACTGAGAGACTGTGATCCTACTTTGTCTCTCCTTAAGCCATAATGAATTAAGAGCTTGATCTCTTGTCGTCTCCACAAATTTATTGCATTCATCCAGACTAGTTATTTGAAAATCCACAGGCAAATCCAGCTCTACTGATGTGTCCTTTGGAAATGTAGTATTCCCACATGTTGTTGTTACTGGATTGATTTCGTCTCTCACATAGAATTTGGATAGTCAAAAGTCGCAATGAATTAAAATGAATATAACAATGCTCATTCATATCAATTGGAGTAAAAATAAGATAATACTCCGAAGTGCATCACAGCCATTACAGAGTCAGAGTAGCCAACAACCCAATTCATAGAAGTGTTGTTCTCAACATCTATAGGTGACAGCCGACTAAAAGGATCATGATTTACAGATAGTTACATACCGCTGCACTAAATCATTCTAATCTGAATTATTTATGTTTATCATAAAAATGTTTTTAATACAGATACATGTGCATTATTTATATTTGTTATAACTCGCATATGTTATATATGCATTTTATTTTCAGGGTTTGATCCAATGGATATGTTTGTATTAGCTGCTGAAAACTCATCCTTGGAATGTGACATGACTAAAGATACCTTAAAGACTATAAACGAGGCTCGCAAAATCGCAGAGTTAAACACCAAATGCACATTAAGTTATAGGTAACGGACCAAGATTTTTATTTGACCAAATGATGCATGATAACAAAACTTACTTGTTACACGGTTTTTCAGAGGGATGTTTTTGCACGAATATCAGTGTTTCGTTCCTAATGATTGTGAAAGCCCATTATCCTATTTATGTAAAGGTAAACTTAGGCAAACTAATTGTGTTTCCAACACTATGCAGACTAGCAACAACTTTGATCTCATTGACCTTTCGCAAAGAATTTAAGATTATCACTTTCAACACAAACAGTAGATTATATGTATATTTGGGTTTTGGTGAGATCTCAATCTGGCCACACAGAGACGTCATTTCTGCCAATATGCCAGAGGAATACAAACAAAGACTTCCCGATAACATTTACAATTCATAAAAAACATACAGTGATTACAAGTCAAGTTACACCCTGAAAGCATTGGTAGTATGTGATCAAAGAGGTTTAGTAATATGGCTGACAGAAACATTCAGACTGTCACGATTTTAAGAACAGCTAAGGCAACTTGGTTACTTACTGGCAGAAAATGGGCTTATGGCTGACATAGGCTTCAACATTGAGGAGAGTGTGTCAGAAATAGGATTAAAGTTAAACATTCCACCATTCGCTTCCACAGGAAAACAAGTAAGTGAAAATGGTGTACTATTTACAAGAAAGGTGGTAAAACATAGAGTTCATGTGGAACGTGCTATAAAGGGGATTGAGCCCTTTTAGATTTTGTCAAACCGCGTGCCTGTTTCATTAATGTCTAGTGTAAATCAAATCTGCTTTGTTTGTTCTTTTCTTACAAACTTCATGCCTCAATTGTGAACAAGGGACAAATTACCTGCGTAGATAGAGCACTGTCAACTGGTATTGGCCCAAGGTGTGTGTCAACTCTTATTTTTGAACTGATGTAAGGTACCCTATAACACAACCATTCAATGAACATAGGAATAAGATGTCTGCGTCCCGAACACGCATTTTCCTGAAAATTTAAGAATGAACATTCATATTTCAAACAATATCAAATTTATTAAAGATATTATGTTGAGCTTTAATGGTCTAAGTCATTAATTAATGATAAAGACTGGAATACCTTCTCACACGCGTTGCTGATGTCACATGACAAGAGCAATTAACAATTCTGAAGATCCATGTGAAATGGTATCTGAAAATAGCACATCTTATTCAAAGTTCAGCTTGTATACGAAATAAACCTGTTTGCAATATGAGCAATACAAAATTCTATGTTACTTTGAAAATCTACGTTGTCATTTTATCAGAAGCAAAACATTTTTATTCTGACGTTAAAATCAAAGTAGCGAGGTAGTCCTTTGATTTGCTTTTAAGTATGCAGGAATTTATCTCAAACAATTGAAATCCATGTTTGATTGAAATACTGCAATTTTAAAAAGTTCAGGGATATTGTTTCGAAAAGTGGTATTGAGATTTATTTATCATAGAAATCTACTGTATCATACTGTAAACTTCCATTCAGTTAAATTCCTAATGGTACCTTATTGTATTTTAAATTTATTTTAGTGCATAATCATATATTAGTGTATTTAGATTTTATTTGAAATTGGAATACATGTGACCAATTTAAATGTGTTCAAATATGTTCACATTACCTGGATAAAATGATGAGCAGTTTGCTTTTGAACTTAATCCTTCCTCCCATAGAGGTATTCATAATTGCTCCAATTTGAAGAAAAAGAAGCAGAGTCCACAATTAAAAACAAAATAAATTCCTTAAGATAGTTGACAGAAACTGTTGTAACAAAGGGATATGTTGCCCATTAAAAGCAAGTTAATCATTCATCAAAATGTTGGTTTTTAACTTCTATGGCAGATGTGAAATGGAGTAAGGCACACTTCTCTGTACCTGCATATTTTTGCGATGGAAAACGTTTTCTCTCTGGTTTTGGATTGATAAAACACAGATTGGACAATGGCTCTGGTTTGACTTTTGGCCCTCTAGTTAGTCTCTATTACTGTGGCAGGGATGTAGAAGAAAGCTGGTCTGGGATACTTGCAAAAACCCATCAGGTGCCACTTGTATCTTTTTTTATTTTTTGAAAATTATTTGTGCTTATAAGGAAAGATGTAGTTTCGGTAATTTAGATCATTAATCATATAATCAATTCAAGTCTTTAAAAACTGTTACATTTGGAACTTTCACATTAATTTACGGGATGGGTTCATTTTACGCTGGGATCATTTGATAAGATAGAGTTTTATGAATTCTTTTATTAACTTATCTGTTTTTAGCGATGACGTTGACTGTATTGAAGAACATTATTATTCTATCTGTATATTTTTCTGATTGTAGCTTTCAATCGTTTTCTCAAAATCACCTTTGAAGGGCTAGTTTGCTTTATTTTAGTTGTTCATGTTCATACTTGATGATGCCACTGGCATGCTTAGCACTTTAAACACGAGCTGTTAAAAGTGTCTTCTCTTGTTAAATCTTCCCTCATACAGAGATCGCCTATGGTCGGCAATCAACGGGAAATTACGGTAGAATCTGCATGTTACTACTCAATTTTAAGCCCCTCAAATTTCTTCAATCAACAGTCTTGAGAAGTACCCTTCTATCCATGAATTTCTCTTTATTATAGTTGTCTATTTTAGTCTTTTTTGGTTCGTCGGCGCCTTTTGTTTTCGAGTGTTTCGACGGTGATTTAATAAAAAATCGATCAGTCGTCTGCTTTTCATCTGCCGCGAAAACAGATTATGCTAGTGTAGATAGTAACTGTTACTAGGTAGATGTACACACTAATCGGCATTCGTTCGTGTCGACAGGTGTTACTCAGCTACGTCTTGCCTCGCTGAGTCCCGAAAAGTAAGCGTATGAAATAAAATCCATACACTAAATGCAAATTGCCAGTGACCTTATAAATTTTAGGAAAAGAAATTCTGAACAGCTGCCATAGACCGCATTCCTTGAGCAATAACCTGTCATCAACACGGCAAAAAGTCATGTGTCCGAGGCTCAATTTTGACAACTTCTAGACAGGATTCCCTGCTAAATGTAGGAGGTCCGTCGTCACTATTTGTGGTTTCCACACGGTCTATGCAACGTATCTATGGCGTTTGCTTTCATACAAGGTTTGTAGCCCTCTGAAAAATGCACTATTTTTACGCCCTGTTCGGTCCTTTACAACGCAGACGAAAAGTTCAAGTCTTGCTACTTCAATGCAGATTTGTGTGTGAAAATTTATAACAACATTTACATGCAATAAAAAGCATAATGTCTCAGCACTGCTTATTATCAAGAATTTCTCCTCCAAACGGGTTGGAAGGCCTACCAATTCGAAACTTATGGTAAAAAAGTGTTTACTGCTCCTTTAAGGAGCAGAAAGGGGTTTTCGGTGGGCCCTTATTGGTATTGTTTCATGAAATATTTGCAAAGCCGCATTCATATCTCGAGTTTGATGTAAATATTGCCATTTAGATTTAATTGTATGACCATTTAAAAACGGTTATGAAATAATTTTAATTGAGGCCTAAATTGACACCCATTTGACCCGCATCATTATAGCAGTTTGTTTTCTAAGTGGACCACAAATAGTGGTGAAAAAAATCAGTAAAATCGATTTTGCTTAAAGACATTTTTTACAGTTTTATAAGAAAATAACCCTTTCGTAAAATATTCTAAATTGTTGATATGTTAGTTAAAAATTGTATTATGAATTTAAAAATGAAAAGTAAATGCAGGTCGACGAGTTAGTTATTTCGTAAAATGACAGTTTCTATGGTAACCGTTTGGAGCAAAATGTCAAAATGACCATACCATTTTCAAAGGTAATAAAATAATTTCTGAAATGTTTATTTACGAAAAAACATGAATTAATTTATTCAATACTTTTTAATTCAATGTTATACCAAAGTATTACAATCTGAACAATTTTTGTAATCCAAATCAGTTTTTCAAATTTTTGTATTCGACAGAAAACAATGAAAATTGATATGTATATTACAAGTAAATGAAGATATCTAAAATTCCTAGCATAGAATATACTTATTTTTCAGTATGTGAAGTAAAATTTAATCTTGGCATACAAAAAGGAAAAAAAAAAGTATATGTTGACGAGTTAGTTCGTCTGTAAAATGACAGTTTTTATGGTAACCGTATTTGAAAAACATTAATAAAAACAACTGAAATAACTTAAAGGCACATAAAAGGAGATTAATGCTATTTAAATTTATATTAATTTGTTAAGTTTAATTGTGTGATTTTTCACCCCTGACTTTGACAGTTGATACACAAATGTTTGAACCGACCAATTAGAATTCGTTATTTTGAATATGTAAACAAACAGGTTGTTGATAACCATGATTGAATTGGATACTACTATTTTCAAGCACAAAATAACTTATGTTAAAGGATTATATTTAATAGGGTCCCAATGCATTCGTAAATTAATTGTCATGACTTTTACGAAAATAATAAAAGAACTCCATATATTTTTTAGTAATTAATTTCTACTTATCTCCTTTTATGTGCCTTTAAATGAAAAATAGAAGCTGGTGGCTTAATATGCATGCGAAATATCCAAAGTTGTTAAGAATCTTTTATAGTTTTATGGATAATATGAATATTCTTTGAAAAAAATGCATACGATAAATGTCATCGGAATAATAATGTTTATCCAATTACTGTATAAGTACCTTTTCGGTAACAGATTATTATCTCCATTGGATGCGCAGATAAAGGGCACAGAAAAAACTACCGGGAACTTCCTAAACGAAAGGAAACATTTATTATTTCTTGCACACAACTTTGCTAAATGTCTCTTGTCACAAGCTAAACTAGTGTGAACCCTGAAATATAATCACATATAAGCAATCTTTTTCGTATCGTTCTAGATCAATTGCGTATTCTACAAATAGTCTCAGCTAAGCGCCTGAACGCGTTTGAACATGATACACGTCTTTGGAGGCGTCTCGGAGAGTCTGTTACCAATGATGCTTTACTATGCAGTATTGCTTAGCCAAATATTGACATAATAGGGAATGTTGTTATTCATTTCATCTTTTTAGCATGAAAGTTTATTAATGCACTCATATCTCAAAGAGTATCTTTAATAAATTGTCAAATCGATTGTTGTACGGCTTATGGAGCAAGGGAGGCAAATAAAATTTGGAAACGCGTTTAAGCAGACGATTCCCCGCTACCGTTTCATGCTTCCATCCAGTACTTCTATGCCGACAATACAATCACTGAGCGACTGTTCCAAATAGATCTTAAGTTATACATCGGCGTCAGTGCAGTGGTGCACCTATTCATTCTTTGAAACAGTATTTCGGCAAAAGGTTCACCTATTCACGCTTCCAAATAATATTTCAGATTTATATGAACAATGAAGTATTTGAAAAAACATGACATTCCCTGTCATTCCGAAAAATAAAATGTTCCTGGGTATTTATTAACAGCTTGCGACAGCGTCAGTTCGCCTGTTTAAGCTTCTCAACAGTTTTATATTTACAACAATTTACCTTTATAGTATTTGGAGTTCTAAATGACATGCATTGATGACATTTCGTCTATTCGCGTTTCCAAATACTAGTTCGTTTTACAATCGTCGATAAAACACTATAACATGCCTAAAAGCTTAAAGGGAATTTTATTTGGCAATTTGCAAAAGAATGAGATAAATGAATATTTTTGGTTATGCAATGACCCGTGAAACAGACGCTGCTATTGTCTAAGAGAAAAAACTCGAAATCATGGAGTGTATTTTAGCAGACTATGTTGTCTTTTCTTATAAAACAAAATATAATGTGATCAAAGGTAGGCAACTGAGCTAAAGCCCACTCGCCTCTATGAATGTGGTACTATGAACTCTATAATAACTACCATTGTCTGTTGAGTTACTAATAACGGTCAATTACATTTTAATACTCTACCAGCGTTTGACTCATGTCCATGATGCAGCTGAAGTCTGGCCTATTTAAAGCAGACAAAAGTTGGGGAAAAAAATATTAACACAAAAAGAACACTACTTAAATAAATGTTTCGTTAGCCGCGTGTAACGTTTTCTCGATTTCCAGTTGAACGAAAAAGAAATGGTTTGTAGCGATGTTGTCCCTCAATCGTCTAATTATGTAGCATACGGTTGTTTCTGGCATCCTCGCCGACTTTCGAGAGCTCGGTGCCAATCAATTACACTATAGGTTTGTCATCCGAAGGCGATCGCTATGTACGAATGTTTTACGTGCGTGTCTGGTATCCGTGTAGACTTGCATAGGTCTCGCTTCCAAGCAAATTCTTTTGTTATTGATGAAGAACAAATAAAAAATCATAATATTTTTTTCCAGAGCAAGATGTTGGTTAAGAAGAAACAAAAAGTCATGATATTCCTTTCTTAAATACCTTTTTAAACACGCAGAACTGAGACGTTTTGCAGAGTTGAACTCAAAGACATGGGTAGACGAAGAGTAGACGAAGCGCTATAGGGGTCTGAAAGAGTTAAATGTGTAAGTGGTGATAGACTGTGAAGAGTGAGAGAGAAAAACGAATAGTACTATTAAAGGTAGGAAATAACGTTATTTTAAAGTAAAGGGGTGAACTAAAGATTTATTTTCGTTTTCAACAAGTGATCCAAAAAGATAACCTATGTGACGAAAAGGTTTAGAATTAATCTTTTTAGCAGCTTACTGGTACAGTATTTTTAACAAAATTAGGTTGATATATGACCAATAAACATAAATAGGCTATATACATTGAACAAAACATGTATGTGTTTTGTTAAATCAATACACTCGGGAATGTTCTGATTAACTCCCTATAAAGGAGATGTGATGAAGCAAACATTTCCCTGTCCAAATGTCAATATGTTATGTATCCATACTTTCAAGCTTTTTTAATCTTGAATCTTATTCGAAATAGAAATCGGTTAATTCTGAAAATAACAAAATTAACTAGAAGTTTTAATTCTGCAAAAAGGAAAAGAAAATCATGAGGAAATATGTGTTTAAGGCACATGAAAGGATATATAGTACAAATAGATTACTGAAAAAATATATGGAGTAGTTCTTTCCTTTTATTCACCGTATGTGTTTTACATCGTGGAGGAAACTTAAAGCTTGTTCAAAGCCACTCACGATGACTGCTTCCGGAATACTTAATCCAGTAATCGCGGCGGTTAAGTGCGCTAGTCCCGGAAATTTTCAACCCAATCGAACAGGGACTCGAACCCGGGACCCTGGGCACCAGAGCCAAACGCTCTACCACTGTACCAATATCGCGCATTATGTCCGTAAAAGTCCTGACTATTAATTCATGAATGCTGTGAGACTCTATTTAGTAAATTTCTTTAACATAAGTTAGTTTGTGCTTGAAATATAGTTGTCTCCAATTCAATGCATATTTATTTCTATATTATTAAATAGGATATTTTGGGCGAGAAAATTTGTTTTAAGAAATAGTGTTTATCAACAATCGGTTTGTTTATAACTTTAAGATAACCAATTTTGATTGATGAGTTAAAAGATTTAATGTATCACGTGACAAGGTCAGAGTTGAAGAATCAGTCAATTGAATTATTAAACTGGCAAACCTGGGTTATTTCTCGTTGGCTTTCACGTTTTAAGTTGTGCTGATATTAAAACGAGTTAAAATTCATTTGGTAAAGTTTTGGTGAGATTCAAATAGTTATCACAAAAAAATGTCCACGATTATGCCACAGCTGAGTATATAGCACAGAAATTCAGGGAGGCCGACAGCATAATTAAACAAGTACCAGGGTGTAAAGCAATTTTCCTAGAAACTCCATACTATTCTATCAAATTTTGGAATAAAATCAAGAGTCCTTATAGCACAGAAAATTTTGAAGATGATGACACGCAACTGAAACGGCAGATTAGAGCCCTTAATGGCTTATCTACAGAAATGAATAGAGAGAACCAAGCACTTGCCCCAAAATTTAATATCAACTTCCAAAAACCAAGGAGGAGAAGAGGTAGGACAGAGTACTACATCAACTGGACTTTACTTAAAGACGGAATCCACCCTATACCACTCCTATCCAGTGTGTGGCTTGTGAAACTGATAATTTGCTGCCATAGAGAATGATGGTACTGTCTTATAGGCTGCAAAAACAGTTTTGCGCCGCTTCACATTACCATACTTAACTCTGAATCCAATCGGACGATATATTTTGTAATCTATCCTTGAATCTATCTGGAATAAGAATCTTTATACAATGGCGAACCACATTTCATCAACGCCGATAGCTAAATTAAATCCACTTAAAAGGGTCAGGACCGGTAGTAATACCTGTCAAAAGTGTGAGAGGACAATAACAAAAAAAAACCAAATGTATTGATTGCTGTGTATGTGAATTAAGTGTTTGCATTGCTTGTACTGGCATTTCTTCAATCCTAGCTGAGGCACTACAGGAGGATGTAACCCAAGATTTCAAATGGACATGTAATAACTGTAAACAGAACTTTCCCTGCATGTCTGGTTTTGCTAGTCAACTAACATCCATTGAAGAGAAAACAGAATCTAGATTAATAAAAATGGAAGAAAAAATACATGATCTTGACATCGGCATAGATGAACGCATTCAAAATAAAATAGAATCAATTAAACCATCTATGGTAGATGAAATCAAAAACAGAAATTAAAACCTCACTAGAGAACGACGTTCGTATTGAATTACGGGAACTAGAAGACCAAAGACGCAGAACACTTAATCTGGTAATCTACAACTTGCAAGAAAGTACATCCCAGTCTAGTACCCACAGAAAGGATCATGACAAATAGAAATTCAATGAACTATGTAACAAAATAGGAGTATTAACTGTAGATGTAAACCAAATTTTTAGACTCGGAAACCAAGCGCAAGGAAAAAATAGGCCCTTGAAAATCATACTGAATAATAAAAGAGAGCGCAAAGAAATTCTGGACAAAGCTCCTAGAATAAATTCAATACCAGACCATGACGTACAGAAACGATGTATTATTACAAAAGATCTAACAGTCAGGCAAAGGGAACAAAACAAAGTCAGGAGACTCACAAAGTCAAAAAAGCCCCAAACCAACACCATGGACTACCACAATATAACAGTAAAAGAAAACGATCCTCAAGTTTTAATGGCCAATGGTGCCCGTCCAAAAACTACCTCACCTGCTCTCATCACAGAACTTGATAGTGACTCTGATAATCAACCAGAAGATGTGCAAAACAAAAGTACTTATTTTCACGATGATGTCTTAACGGAATCAATCCTAGAAGAAACAATTATTGGAGGTCACAGTCTTCGTCACAATAGCCAAGACAAAGCGAAATAGGGACACAGTTTTAATTTTAACTCTGTAAATAATTGATGTTTCAAAATTATGTACACAAATGCAGATAGTCTTTCAAACAAGAAGGATGAACTTTTAACCCTAGTCCTAAATAATTCATATGACATTTTAGCGATTACAGAAGTATTCCCAAAACATTGCGAGTTCAAATACTATAGTTCCCCAGAATGGCGCATCCCAGGTTACATGATGTATTCGCCACCAAAACCAGTAAATACACAAAGAGGCTGTTTAATATATGTAAAGGATGAGCTCAACTCGTATCAACCAACTAGAAAAGAAACAGAATGGATTGAAAAAGTACAAATTGGTGTTAACTGCTCAAACAATAAGAAATTGCTAGTCACATGTACATAAATTAGTCCTAGTGCAACCAATAACAGTTGCCTCGATGAATTGAATGATATCCTCAAGACCAATGTCCTTTCAAAAACCAAATATGATTTTTTACTTCATATGGGTGATTTCAACTTCAAAAAAATAGACTGGTCCAATGGAACAACCACAGTAGGTCCAGACAATATATCAACCATATTTTTAGAAATAACTCGGGACTGTTTTCTCTTCCAACATATCAAAACCCCCACTGGATTCAAAGATGGCAACGCACCAAGTATTCTCGACCTGATCCTCACAAATGAAGAAGGGATGATCGACAATATTAGCCACAATGCACCTCTGGGTAAGAGTGACCATGAAACACTTGAATTCCACTTCAAGTTTGGGGATAATAAAACCATACGCAACCAAGAAAAACCTAACTACTTTAAAGGAGATTATCATTCTATAAACAACAAACTCTCTAATTCAGACTGGGAAACTCTTCTTTCGGGAGGATCTATTGATGGGCAATGGGACGGATTTGTCGACAACTTATTAAATATTGCTAAAGACCACATACCAGTGTATAAATCTAACCCAAAGTCATTCGATACCCCCTGGATGAAGCCAGAAGTCTTATCAGCTGTAAAGAAAAAGCGAACAAGATGGAAGAAGTATAAATATTGTACAAATCATGGCAATAAACTGAAATATGAGATATCAAAGGCTGAAGCTAATGCTAAAGTCAAAGAAGCAAAAAGAAACAACGAGAAATACATCACAATCAACATGAAAGATGACTCAAAACTGTTCTGGAAATTTGTCCAGTCCAAAACGAAAGTATAGGAAACAATACCATGTATTAGTGACGATAACGGTCAACTCCATACACTAGACAGAGAAAAAGCCAATATTCTAAATGATTATTTTCAAAGTGTCTTTACCATCGAAAACGAAAACGACACGATCCCAGAATTGGAAAGTAAGACGAACAAGATCCTCTCCGCTGTGTACTTCCAGGAAGAAAGCGTCAAAAAACAACTAGAAAAAATAAAAGAAACAAAAAACCCTGGAACCCTGGAACCGATGGTCTCCACCCAAAACTGATCAAAGAAACAACAAACCATATATCACAAGCAATTACTCGCATTTTCAACAACTCAATGGACCAACAGAAGGTACCCGGAATTTGGAAACTAGCAAATATCACACCAATCCATAAAAAAGGTCCTAAACATGAAGCTTGTAACTACCGGCCCATCAGTCTTACATCTATACTATGTAAAATTATGGAAAAATTCGTTAGGGACGAACTAATGAACCACATGGAAATAAATAATCTCTTCACTCCACACCAACATGGTTTCAGAAAAGGGCGATCATGCTTCACACAATTAACTGAAGTCCTAGAAGACTGGACAAAGGACCTTGACAACTCAAATACAATCGACTGTATTTATTTAGATTTCCAGAAAGCTTTCGACACAGTGCCTCACAAGAGATTGATATCAAAGTTTAAAGGCTATGGAATTAATGGAAAACTCATCAACTGGATTTCGGACTTCCTAACCTTAAGAAGTCAAAGAGTAGTCCTCAATGGTTCTCATTCTGACTGGAAACCAGTTACGAGCGGTATCCCTCAAGGTAGCGTTTTGGGACCTGTTCTATTTTCCATCTATATAAACGATCTGCCAGACGTCGTTAAAAATATAACAAAATTGTTTGCAGATGGTACCAAAATATATGCAAATGTAAATAACAATACTGACCGATTATCACTTCAGTCCGACATAGACAGTCTTTTATGCTGGTCAGACAAATGGCTCTTAAAATTCAATAGATCTAAATGCAAACATATACAACTTGGCCAACAGAAGGATTCATGCTATACAATGGGAGGATCGCATATCCAACAAACAAATGAAGAAAAAGATCTATGTATTCTGGTGGATAAGTCCTTAAAATTTCAAAAACATATAAACTTTCAAGTTTTAAAAGTCAATCGTATGCTTGGACTAATAAAAAGATCATTTTCCTACATGGATAAAGAGATGTTCCTCACACTTTATAAAATCCTAGTAAGACCACATCTCGAATATGGCTGTACAGTATGGCCAATTAAACATAAGAAAGAAGCAATAGCATTAGAAAACGTCCAACGTAGAGCCACAAAGCTTGTTATATCACTCCATAATCTCAGCTACCGAGACCGATTGAAGGCACTTGGATTACCATCACTTCAGTACAGAAGACTAAGGGCAGATATGATCGAAACATATAAAATTATCAACAACTTTGACAAAATCAACAAAGAAATGCTACCCATGAATACAACAATCACAAGAGGACAAAAATTCAAAATAAAGAAGAATCATTCTCGTCTAAACGTCAGAAAATTCAGCTTCAGCCAGAGGATCGTAGATACCTGGAACAGTCTTCCAGCTAGTGTTGTAGAGTCATCAAGTGTAAATAGTTTTAAAAACAGTTTAAACAAAGTGTGGAAATCATCCACAATCAAGTTTTTACCGGATTTCTATGGACCGGGAGCGGAATCCAAAAACAACAATCCAATACGGATCAGAGAGGCTCAGCCTAGAATTGATCTCGGGACAAGGTAAACAAGGTAAATACATGTTTATTTCTATATTATCAAATAGGATATTTTGGGCAAGAAAATTTGTTTTAAGAAATAGTGTTTATCAACAATCGGTTTGTTTACAACTTTAGAACAACCAATTTTGATCGGTGAGTTAAAAGATTCGTGTATCACGTGACAAGGTCAGAGTTGAAGAATCAGTCAATTGAATCATTAAACTGGCAAACCTGGGTTATTTCTCGTTGGCTTTCACGTTTAAGTTGTGCTGATATTAAAATGAGTTTATATTCATTTGGTAAAGTTTTGGTGAGATTCAAATAGTTATCACAAAAAAAAAGACATATCATCACTACGAAAGAAGGATTGATATCACATTTTTCTGTACAGTCATGCGCAGGGTTGGGAAGCTGTCAATAATCTGGTTTTACGTTACTCTAGAAATGATTGTTGTCATTTTAACGGTGGAAGACAGTTTATTTTAAAAAGTTAAAACCTCGATCTCGGAAAGAGTCTCCTTAATATGTGATAATAACCATTCAAATTATTCTATCACTAGGCTACAATACTCACTTCAAACTTATATTTCATTCAGGGAATAAATTTCTTTTTCAAATTGAGTGCATTGTTCTTGTATTCCTTTTTGTAACTGTACAACGCAATACCTAAGTCGGATTCATTCGGTCTAGGGATGATGTTGATTCCACTCACTCCTCTAAAAATATTGAGAACGAAAGAGCTGAATATCGCAGTAAAAAATCGAGTAAGTACAACCCCACTTAATTAAACTCTTCAACAAGGAGATTTCCAGCGCAATGCGACCTGCAAACAGGGATCTCCATGCCGCGAATTGGGGCTTCCTACGGTGAACGCCATATCCTTCCCACCATTTCTGCCAAAAGGTGACTCTTAAAAATATTATTCATGTAATTTATTCCGGTAATTGTTTTGAAAATTAACTTTCGCTTCGCAATTTGCCCGTTTTACACAATTACGTAAGAGATGCAGTCACCTCGACATTTCCGGTTCGTCAAATTTGAAATTCTCAATTGAATGCGATGAAACTTATGCCTTTATAACTTACAGTCATTTTCCGCATTTATTTAAAAGTTGGTATTACAAAGTTTACACTTTTTCTTTTGTTCAATCGATCAAATCCAGTCAACTCGTCAAATGACCATCTCGATAAATTGAAATTGCATAGTCAGGCCATCCAGAGTTCCCTCTTTTTCCTACTACTTTTTTGATAGCTTCCTACTTTTTTCTAAAAAAATCTTACTATTCCTACTTTTTTGAAAACAAAGTCCGCAAAATAATAGAATTTATGAACCTTGTGCTAGTTGTATATGCAGAAAATGAACAAAAGATGTTATACTGGCTGGATTCTGTTGTTGAAAGGTGTGTCAAAATAGAAATCAGGCTGATGGAAGATGACCACACAGATCAGCAACAGAAACCGGCCAGTAATGGTATACAAAAATAGTCCACAAAGAATGGTAGAGTTTTGCATTTAGACTGCCTCCTTAGGTAAGTTAGCTTCTATCAAGCTGTTTGATTTGATATTTTAGACAATACTATGCTAGGGTCATTATAAGAGTGTTATCTATCATGCATTTGTTGAAATTGATTTTGCCCCAACAATTAATGAGGATTGAATCGTAACTCAGGTGGCCAATCAGACATTAGACCTTACGACATTGTATCTAAGTAATCAAGGAGTCAACTCATCAAAATGAATTTAAAGAAAGTAAACCAAATTAAAGATATTTATTTTTATTCAAACAGAAATAATTTGTAATTTAAATTTACTTCTCTCTTACTTAAAAACTTTGCTTACAGCAAACAGTGTTTGGTAGAATTGCCATCTCATTTAACATTAACTTTTTCAAATTCTGATTTATGGTTTGAAGCACAAAATGGCTATTCAAAGTCAATTGATAAGACAAGGTATGTGAAATAATCTTACATACCACCAAATAATGGCATCAATTGCCGATAAACAATCAAAACAACGATCTATTAGATTTTGGAAGTTTATCAACAGCAGAAAATTTCCTAGTGTCAAATTAACCATTGTTACAAAGTAAATATGCAGAATACTGACATGTTATGTGTATGGATTGATTGGAAAGGGATTAGTTCATAACTGTAGGCAATGATTGTTTGTTATTTTAGTGTAACAATGTAAATATCTGTGTTTAAATGTTAAAAAAAATCCTCGCAAGTGGCCCTCATTAAATGAATGGTTTAATAGTTTGACATGATTAGAGATATTGACTGATGCAAAAAATCTCAATATTCCTGATTGCTTCAAATTAGATTGACTAGAGGAAGATGTAGAAAAGTGTTTTCAGCCGTTTCTTAGATCATTCAGAGATTTCAAGATCCCTGGTAACAATATTCTCGATGACACTTTAAAAACATGCTCCTCCTTTTAACCATGAAAATCTCAATTCTTAGTGGATCTGTAATGTCATTGTATTTCAAAAATATTAAAATCTTAATTTGTGAGAAAGACCTTTTAACTTCCCAGAATACTGTCCAGTCCATTTGTGATAGGGGGGATGAGTTATGACAGCTGGTCTTGCATGGCCAAGTGGTTCGAGTGGCAGACTTAGTACTTGGGTTTAAGCCCCGCAGACACCCCTGGATTCGTGGGAGTAACCTTTGGCAGGTCACTTCAAAAACTAGTACTGGTGTATCCAAAAAAAAAGTTAAAGTAAATGAAAAAAATGTTGATTATAGCCTCAAACACCATACTTTGATACATCTTTACTTTAACCTGACCAAGTTAACCCAAAGCTTAGTAAACCTACAAGCTGGTTTTGAAACAGGCCATGTCAACTCTACACCCACATCATGATATATACAGTTATAAAAGGGTGATCTTTACTTAACTTTAGAGTTATTCACTACATGTGCACTTAAATCAGAATGATATGTAAAATGTATTTATTGATGCAAGATATTAAACAAATCAAGCAATTGATAAACAGACTCAGTTCAAAGTATTTGCAGATAACAATATCCATATGAGTAATATGTCAGGATGATTTTTATTCTACATTTACAGAAACATTTCTTTAAATACATTTCTGTATTTTGTTTTCATTCCAAATGGCTTATAGGTCATGTATTGACAATAGCTTAAAGGGAAAGTATAGACAAAAAGGTTGTTACGAACATAAGTATATAGTTTGAAAATGTTATTATCATCTTATCCCACCCTCTATCTTAACAATAGGGGGAAAGCTTGTATTATTTTTTTCATCTTGTAAACTATATTATTAATATTTTATCTTGTAAACTGATAGTATGTAATTTATAAATATGAAAGTAATCCTAATGTCATTTCTCCATTAATAGGTATGGTTGACATCACCCTTCAAGCACAAGTTAAGACACCAATAACCTGGAACCAAAAGGAAGTGGTAATTTATTATTATAACAGTTTTATAAGTCTAGTCAGGTGAGTAGAACATATTTTTTGTTAGTAGAAGCATGGTCAAGTAGGTCTTCCTCACATGCATTTGTTGGGCGCTATCCAGTGCACTATGCTTTCCATGAACCACATGTCTGTTCGTTAACCCTTTACCAAACACCAAATTCTTAATTGTTCCAAATCAAAACAATTTGCAGACGTTTATAATGTCATCTGCAAATTCTTTCAATTGGGACAATCGCAAAATTGGCATTTGGGAAAGAGTTAAGCAGGTCTTGAAGGGGGTGGGGGCGTTACAAGAATTTCGCAAAATCATTAACAAAGAAAAGTATATAAGAATTAAATCCTCAGAAACACTAATTAGCCAGAACTCTGTATGAATTCTGTCCCATGGAAAGCGTATGGACTCGCGAAGAGTTCTGAACTGAGTGTCATAGAATGAGAAAGCCTGACCAGGGCGATGATAAGCTATGTCCCTGACAATCTCAGCATATTTCATTAGTTGAGGTGTCTAATTAGTTGAGGTGTTTCATTAGTTGAGGTGTTTCATTAGTTGAGGTGTTTCATTACTTGAGGTGTTTCTAAAGGATATTTTTCTGAGTATATGGCTGTAAACCTGAGCAATGCAGAAGTCCACATGTAACCAGACTGGATTGTTTTGGTTCTAGTTGAAGGTAGGATGCTAAGATTGGCATTTTTATCCATTTAGAGGTGTACTGCGTTACCTTAGTTTGAGAATTTGGTAAAAGAAGGGCCATGTCAACAAACCTTTGTTTCCTAATGGCCTCTTTTAAAGATTTCTTAATTTGTAATGTAATTGGGGAACTTATTGGTTCAGCATATTGGAGGCCATTACCTAATACCTTGTTCCATTAACATACTACAATGACCAGCAACGAAACCTTGCGGCAGGGTTTTATTGGATTGTAGATCCTCCTCCTTAGAACTATTCGAAGGAGAATCTTCGTCATCTGGAATTGAACATGATGGACAGAGGAACGCTGGTTGGAGATTCTGAAATGTCTGGTCCAAAAAGTGTCGAGTAATGTCATCTAAATTTTTTAGGCCAGCAGAGGTTGTAGTTGAAGAGCCAGCTACGGGCTCTGTTACAAGGACTGATGTCTCTCGTTGCGTCCCATCATCATTGGTTGTAGTTCTCGTTTTCTGCCTTTTTTGTTTGAGGGTATAACACCTTTGAGCCGTCTGGGGTACAGCAAGTACACTTGTGGACGGTGCTGTTTCTGGAAAGACTGTTCCTTTTCATCTGAAATACATGATTATCTTTTGTGTGAAGATACAATGGTTAAATATAAAGTGTGCCTTAAGACTCAGCAGGGTAAAAGTGTCTAGGGTCGTGTTTATACATACATGTTCAAACACAGACCATGCCCTTAACCATACAGTAAGAAAACTGTATATATAGAGTACTAAGGAGAAAAGAAACAATTGTAATTGGTAAATGAATAAAGAAATTAAGGAGCCTTTTAAAGAAATATTGGTGTTAAGGGGTTCTTATCCCCCCAAAAATATCCAAACACTGGGAAACCACATATATGTATGTTCTAACTAGTGTTTTCATATATATATCTTTTATGAAGACCAGGAATGACAAATAGGACACTCAGGTTGGCGACTATAGCTGCTTTGAGGTTTTGGATCAGTTTTTCTTGCCCTTGATCTGAAACCCAAAATTGTCTGGACCGAATACCTTGTCTTTGGCCAATTGGGACCAAAGGCACCAGAGGTATGTTCGTGATTGATCTGATTGTCAGAGCTTTTCGTCCAGCAGGATGTAAGTCTGATGGACATTGTCATTAAACCATTTAATACTCACTGGGTATCATGTCGGAACTCTTGGCTCACAACGGTGATTGATGGAGATGACTTTCACTTTCTGGCTGTAAAACCGATAAATCAATGTGTCCATTTGTCTCACTATTTGATCTGACACATCCCGGGGGAAACGTTTTGGTAGAAAAGATTGTACCCAGCAATATGTTTACTTAACATTTAAAAAAAAGGAAGTATTATTTGAATTTTGCTGGTGCCCAACATTATGAAACTTATTGGAAAACCAAAGTACAAGCGTTTTAGGAAAAAGTAGATTGACACGATTTATTCATAATACCGCAAAATATACCATATTAATCGTTTGAAATTTATAGTACTGAAATGAAGTTATTGCATATTTCTTCACATTTTTTTTTCATTTGACAAGCAATATTACTATCTTCCTTTGATTGGAGTTCTTTTCTTAATTTTTATTAACAATTTTACTAGTGAGAATTCCATGTGATGTTTATTTATTCCTTTTGTTGAAAGATTTTTGTCTTGTTGCTGAAGGGAGCATAAATGCCTCCACTACAGAGCTTTGAGTGATTGTTGTCAACAATTTTGATATGTCTGTCCCTTTACTTATTACAGCCTCTAAAAATCATTGTTGTGTTCCATCAGTTTGACTTTGGTTTTGCCCTGTAACCAGTTCTACTACTTTTGTTAGTCTATCCCTATCAATTAATTAAATACCAAGAGAAAATGTCAAACATGTATGTCAGATTCCCTTGATTTTTTTTCTCTTGTCACAACCACTTTTACAAATTGGATATTTTTGGAATAAAATTTGAGAAAATGTAGCCAAAATAGGAGCCAATTTTAAGTGGTCAATGATGAGCCGGCCTTGACTTAAGGATGCTTCCTTTTATTTTGAATGCTTTAAATCTACAGCAGCTCATTACTGTGTTACCAATGCTTTGGAGTTGATAGACACCTACAGCTAATTACTTTAGTATTTTATTTTTTTTACATGTATACACTTTTATAGTACAGTCATATCACATAGCATCGTTGTAAGTAATAAATGCATAATCCTTTGAGTCGTTGCCTCTGACCAGACCTTGAGTGATTTTTTTAAATTGAAAGATTGGCGACTAGGGTCCTCAATGGAAAAATTAAAAAGATTGTTAAAGCAGACAGAGACATTGAGTTCCTTGAACAAGTTTTAACCACGTTATGTTTGCTGAATCCCTACTCACAGTCCACAGTGGACACACAGGCAACCAAAACCCTTGCAGCAGCCTCAGCTGAAGCAAGATAATCGTCTGTGTCCTTTAAAGCTAAGTTGGCACCATCCCTAACAGACTTGATCAATTTGTTGCCATCACCCCTGCTGTCATTGGAAAAGCAAAGAAAGTTATGAAATTGTTCCGGTAACCAGAAATGCCAACAGTGGCCAAATACTCAGAAATAATCTCAAGATCATCTAATTTATTGTCAATGCCAGCCCAGGGTTGAACATGTTGCTCAGAGCTGTTAGTACAGAATCATCTGAGTTTGAAGTTAACCTGTTATTCAGACTTCTTTTCATTCTGAGGACAAACTTATCACAAATAGCCATAGCTTCTGACCTTTCATTGATGACAGTGTGACCATCAAAATCAATCGTTTCCAAACCCATCAAAGTTTGTGGTGGGCTCTGTGGTAACCTTCCCCAATAACTGACCAAGAGATTGACCTGTGAAGTAACAACACCAGACTTATGACCCACCATGACTGGAGTTCCATCCTACTGAGACCATGCACATTTGCCAGATCAATGCCTTTAGATGACAGCAGACTTTTGATCTTTTCTTTAAAGGACTAGGCATTCGATTAAGCTGTCTATCTATGCCTAAGAAGTAGGTGTTGGGTTCAAAGTAACCAAGCGAGTCAGACTCCAGAATCCTTATGTACTTGATGATGTTCTGGTGAACAGAAACATCTGTGCTTTCATCAAACATTAAACTGTATTTAACTAAAACTAAAAAAACAAAATATTGAATATTTCACTCTATTATGTAAGAGTCCATTTTTTAGGATTTGATATCACTTTATTAGTGAGCTGAATTGATAAATAAGGAAATATCAGATCACAGACCTAATGATGTTTTGTGCATTAGCACAAACTTTGGCTTGAAAATGCTGCTGTCTGTATATATTTTGGGGGGGATTGGCAAAATAAAGTAAAAGAAATCTTAATTTCAAGATTTCAAGACACCATACAGGTTTGAAAGATAATCTGTTATTATATGTGTAAGGTCCTTTTCATCCTTTCAAATCTTCCTATTCCCTCTCTTGTCCCTGGTTTTGCATTGCTATTGTCTTTCTTTTTTAATATGTTACTATTCTGTGGAAAATATTTACTGTGCTCTTTCATTCTTACCTTTTTATTGGCTGGACTTGGCTCTGTGTTTTCTTAAATCTATGTCTACAGATTCAAGTCAATTTATTGAATATGTCACACACCTGTACTTAATCTTTATTTTACTGCATATAACATTATGTGCATTCATTTTGGTCTTTGGTGATCCAGACAGGGTCTTCTGTTCATAAGATAAGATTTTCCCTGTTCCTTTCTTTCCTTATTATTCTGTCATTCTCTAAACTGTAAAAAAAACCCCAATACTTACCCAATAATTACCAGTCTTATGCTGTTACAGTACTGGGGTGTCATTCCATAGCCAACTTTATCTTCATCTCGCACCATTGATGGACACTTGGTGCAGACGCACCATGACAGCTGTTGTCCAGATGGCTCAGGTGACCCTTGATTAGAGGGTTGACCATGGTGCCTGTTTGATAGGGATTTGGCAATTTTCAGAATTGATAAATTAATACATATACTTGCTGTTTGTTTGAGACCTCTTTCAGTATGGCCTTTGATTCGGCTTCTGTTGGGTCATCTATCATCTCCCATAAATACATTTATCACTTGTTCTCTTAACATAGGACCTTTTTTAGGGTTACAAAGTCCATAAAACAAACGTAAGCAACCAATGTTTTCCGTTACGGTTTTGCAATTGTTGACATAATTATATGTAGTTGAACGTGAAAATTTCAGGACTCTGCCTCAATTATTTAATTGTACACAATCATTTGATTGAGACCTATCAGACCTGTATGTAATCAACATTACTTTTAGAGTTGAATGTTTCTCTCAAGTGTATAGCATAGAAATATTATTCTTATAGGGGAAGAATGGTATGGATGTTGATATGTGATAGCTACACTCAAGTTCTACCTATAACTGATTTAGTTTTAGAAAGAATAAAAACTTCATCAGCGGTTTTCAATAGAGCTTCTTACAAGTCCCATTAGTTTTGCAAATTTCTTCGGCATTGTGAAATTTCTGGAATTCCATACAGCATGACGAATATCAAATTGAATCAAGATTCGAAAGAGTCAATGTACTCACTCAAAATAAGAAAAAGCAATAAAATAGATAAATGTTATATATGTCTTGAATTACACCCATTAAATACTGGGGCTATAAAAGTTATGTAGATAACTCATGTATGACAAACAGAAAATATCAACAGAACAGGAAGAATATGGAAGAAAACTTGTTTTAATACATGAATTTGTGCACCTTTACAGTTCTTTAGGGTGATTTTGATAAATCAGATTTCAGCTTTAGAATTGTTTTTCATTCAAAAGATGTCTCAAGAAGACTTAAATTATCATTTATTGCAAGTTTTACTGAACTTGATGATATTTGAAATCATCCAATATATGTCTGATAAGTCTCTATTATTGTTCACTGGTATATAACTATAAGCCTGTCGCAGGGCTCACGCTGTCGGTCGCCAAATGCGCCAAATGCGAATATTATTTCATTCTGGCGAAAGATTTCCCGATTTGGCGAATTTGCTTGGCGCATGTTTTTTTCATTCAACTTTACCATTTTTCCACCTGTCCGGATATTACAGATAGTTATATCTTTTGACACACCTAACAGTTAGTATCTCCGAAAACCCCAAATTAATCCGCTAATTGTTATCCCCGTGTCAAACAATGCCTGAGGCGTGTATTAATCGGGTCTCTATTATGTGTAAACAACTCGACACACTTGATTGGTAGACTCGATGCGGTTGTTCCACGAAAACCGATTACTATTTACCGCATTCCGTCCAGTGTTTTATGATGCATGGTAGAACGCGAGAATTTAAAGAGGGTTAATTTGTAAAGTATTTTGATATTGACAGTTCGCTTCCCTCGTTGATGCAACGGTCCTATTCAAATTGCGATCCTCTATTATTAATCATTCAAATCATCATACCGGAGTCTTGACGAGGGTAAAAACAAATAGACCCAAGATCATGTTTACTTTCCATTTAACTATCGGACATTTCTAAAATAAATAACAAAACTGAGAATTCAGAAATGTATAGTCTTCAATATGATTTGATGTTATCTGAGATAAAAGATTCATTTTGATTTTGTCACTCAAATCGTAGCCTTAAGTTATACCATCTTTGGTTTAATTTTGTTCGGAAGGGGGAAGGGGAATGTCTTGGCTTATTTTTTTTTTTTAACATAATATTTTTATTGGCATTACACATTACATATTTATGACATTACAATTTAAATAAAAATGGTGAAACATAACAAACAGAAATAATTAACCAAGAGGATTTAACACATATCTACATACAACATGAAGATTGTTTAAAATAAAGAAATTTTAATTGGAGCCATTGGCTCAGAATTTGGCTCCTACTTCTTTAATTTGGCTCCTATTTTTGCCATTTGGCGAATGTGCTGGCGCAGACTTTTTTCCAGCCAGGGTGAGCCCTGCTGTCGGACACAAACTTTCTTAAAAACAACTTAATCAGAATCTTAAATAGGTAACATAGATTACAACATTAACTGGCAACAATATGGAAACTTAAGACCACATAACATTAAATACGAATTAACAATGTGACGCAAGTTGCGTATTTTCTGTATTGGTTTTCATTTCACCATGTGTATGTGTGACCACTGCGACCAATCTTTGATGGTTCTGTAATGGATAGGAGTATGCTTTCGAATTTAACCCACATCTCATCTACAGGATTTGGCCATTTGAAAGATGGTGTGTTTGACCCTTTGCAAGCATCACATCGCATAAAAGATACACAGCCGTCGTTTTCTTCGAGATCTACCTCTTCTATCTGACCAATGTGCCTCTCTTCTTCATAGTTAACTGATACCTATTCACCAACTGTCCATGATCTTGGCTGTGTGTCTTGAATGATTTCTTCTGTTTGATTTCCTTGTTCTGTTACTTCCATTTAAATTCCTTGTACAAATTCTGCTTCCTTGCTTTGACAACTTGCATATACTTTCTCTTTATTGTCTTTAACTACCCCATTTGTTGGGCTATGTGTATCATTCTGTTCTGGTTCTTTTGTTATGATATGTGCACCATTCTGTTGTGACCTTACCTGTTTTTTCGATTTCGGATTTTTCAATAAGTTAATTTTTTTTATTAAATCCAGTGTGGAAATCTCCTTCAAGACAGTGCTCGCAATGTGCACCATTCTGTTGTAATGAACACAGAAAGGTTGCTCATATCTCATATGGTAATGGCATTGCAAATAGGATAAATGTTCAGGCTCGAGATTGTTAACAACATTGTGGGGCCTCCCCCAAACATACACAAAAAAAGAGTAAGAATTTGTAATGAATGAATGATAGTAAATAGACATGGTGTAATGTATTTCTTCCATAAATCAGACATTATAGCTGGTAAATGATTCAATATATATGTTTATCCACATTATCATGATGCTAAATGACCTAAGCTGTTGATGTGCCTTTAAGCACCATTCATTCATAGCATGACAATGAAACAGCAATGCACAAACACAAGCTTTATAATACAAACAATTTGACTAGAACCATTGCTGGTGCAAAAGCAATACTAGAACACAATACACAGAACTTTATACACATCACATACGTTCACCAACATTACACAATACGATTATGAGTACAACTAACATAGAATAAAGACCTGTAAATGTTGACTGACCAAGCTTTTCATGTGGGCTTTCCTAGAAATACAGATGCCAGAACTTTACCCATTCTTGCAATGGTAAATGTTCCATCAATGTTCAAAGGTAATATTTGAAACTGTAATATGTCAAGAAGACTATACAGACAACATAGAACAGTCAACCGTAGGCAATCAAAAAAAGACATAATGCTCAATTTTCAACTAGTATAAAAATGATGTATGCATAAATGCTCAATCAACATTTTAGATTAGTATAAAGTGCTAAAACATTGAAGTTATCATAAACAGTGATTTTTTTCCTTAATTTCTTAGGATCCATATGAATCATTTCCATGTGTAATCCTTCAACTTTTGAGAACACAATGTGTTTGGCTAAAAATGATAATACTGTCATGTGACCTATTCTGTTAAGTATGAGTATTTTCTGTCAACAAAACATTTTAGGTCAATGCCAAAAGAATCTCTATCTAATGAAAAATATGGCAATTTTTAAAGAAGACTATTTCAAGATAAAATTGTTAATATCTTGAAAATACCATGACTGTTACCTGCTGTTTTAAGGAGTATAAAATAAACTTTAAAACCCATCTGTGCACAAGTCTAAGTCTAAGAGCTCTTACACATCTATAGTTTAAAACATATTTATGGATTTCTTGATCAGATTACAAATTCAAAGAACATTTCAAGTCTATCAAAATCTATGTTGTCATTTACATGTTTCACTATAAGGCAAGATAGTATATGTTCATCATTCGAAAAGAAAATGCATATGTTTCCAAAATATTTGGTAGTAAAGATATACTATTGCTTTTATATGTCTATGGCCCAAGGTGTGATATATATCCTCTTGAGCAATTCTTCTGATACAAATTATAGATCTTAAACAAGTCAAACTGTGTTAACATTGCGGAATTGTAGCCTATTTGGTCGGTTCTGCCTACTTTAAAACATCACAGGCTCAAGTTGTTTAGAATATTTCTGTGTTTTTGATGTGGGTTTGTATCTTGTTAAGCAGGTTCTGCCTAGCATGAGAAGAACACAATCTCAAGTTTTGTAAAATATTTTCTGCGTTTTTGATGTGGGTTTGTATCTTGTTAAGCAGGTTCTGCCTCGCATGAGAACACAATCTCAAGTTTTGTTGGAACAATTTTGTGTTTTTGATGTGGGTTTGTATCTTGTTAAGCAGGTTCTGCTTCGCATGAGAACACAATCTCAAGTTTTGTTGGAACAATTTTGTGTTTTTGATGTGGGTTTGTATCTTGTTAAGCAGGTTCTGCCCTAGCATTGGAAAAACACAATCCCAAGTTTTGAAAACTATTTATGTGTTTTTGATGTGAGTTTTTATTTTTAAGCAAGTTCTGCCTTGCATTCTGAGAACTCATTTTCTGAAATCTTTGGGGCAATTTTATGCATTTCAGAACTTTTAAGTGTTTAGGTATCTATTTTGTAAGTATATCTCAGAAGTGTGGATGAATATTAAATGGTCTTTTATTGTCTGAAAAAACAATGATTAAGATGTCTTGAAATTTGTTTTGAACAATAAATGCTATGTTCTAGGAGCTCTTTTCATAATTTGAGGGTTCAATGCAAGACTTTAGTAAGTGCTTCATAAACATGAAGCATTTACTAAAGTATTTCGCTGAACCCTCGATATGTACATTTTGGTTTTTATAATCCTGTGACAGAATAATTGTATATGGAAAGCTTGATTTAGGAAATTCAGGATTATGTTGTTTTAACTGACTGAAGAAAATGATAAAGATGATTAAAGGTTGCCATATTTATCACGATGATAGATACATATACACTTATTGACATGTTTTACAGTTTTATAAGAAAATAATCCTTTCATAGAATTTTCTAAATTTTTGTGAATTCAAAATTGAAAAGAAAAATGCAGGTTATCGAGTTATGTTTTTCGTAAAATGACAGTTTCCATGATAACAGTTTGGGTTAAAAATGTCAAAATGACCTACCATCTTCAAAGTTAATAAAATAATTTCTTGATTTTTTATTAACACAAAAAATATGAATTCATATATATTCAATACTTTATAATTCATTGCTTTTTCAAATTTTTACAGTCTGAACAATTTTTGTAATCCAAATCAGTTTTTCAAATTTTTGTATTAGTCATAAAACAATGAAAATTGATTTGTTCATTACAAATAAATGAAGATATTTAAAAATTCCTCTCATAGAATTTTCTTATTTTTCAGTATGTTAAGTAAAATTCGATCTTGAAAACAAAATGCCAAATAAAGTTTATGTTGATGAGTAAGTTTTTCTGTAAAATGACTGTTTCCATGATAACCGTATTTGAAAAACATTTTTAAAAACGATAAGAATAACTTTGAACTTGAAAATAGAAGCTGGGGGCTTAATTTGCATGAGAAATATATAATAATGGTAATAAACAGATCATTCAGATTTGGCAAAGCCAGCACTGAAGGCTTTGCCAATTTTTCTCCAAATGTTTGAAAGGCCTTCAACTGCTCTGTTTCCCAAACAAACTGCTTCTTCCTTAGGATTCCATATAACAGGGTGGCTATCCTAGAGAAATTCTTTATGAACCCTCTACGATAATTTACTAAGCCCATGAAACATTCTATAACCTTAGCACAGTTTGGAACTGGCCATTCTTGAATTAATGTTTTATCTTGTTCAAACATTTCCAGGCTATTTCCTCTAATATGTCTCCCAAGAAATTCCACCTCCTTTTAAAAGAAAGTACATTTCTTGGGTTTTAACTTCATACCATAAATGCGGAATCATGTAAGTGCCTCTCTTAAATTGTGCATATGCTTCTGGAAGCCCTTACCCAACACCAATACATCATCTAGGAATGCAAGAACGGTTTTCCAATTAAAACCCCTTAGGATAAGTTTCATTGCCCTTGCAGGTCGCAGGTGCCTCACACAAACCAAACCCCATGCGGGCATGCTTAAAAAGACCATACTTAGTAATAAATGCCGTCTTGTTGCAATCTTCCTCCATTATTCTGAGTTGGAAATAAGCCAAAATAGCATCTAGTTTTGAAGACCAAACAATCCAGGCTTTGGTTGAAACACTAGATGCTCTATCAGAGTCTGATTCCTCCTTTATGGCCCGTATTCAGTTTCTATCCTTAACAGCATCTGGTTGGCAGCAATCTCACTCTTCCTCCTCTCCATTTTGGCCTGTGGTTTCGCCGCCTGCTACTCGATTTCTGCAGACTTCCATTTCAGTTCATTTTCCCTGTTCCCATACTCCAATCTTATATGTGCAGCCTCTAGTTTAATTCTGGTCTTTAACACACATGAGACCGAACTTGTCCTTGAACCAGAGAAGGTAAATGAAAAAGAAAGAAAACAGACAGACGGATTGAATATCTTGCAATCTTAGTATCTATGGGTGAAGCTGGTTGATTAACACTCTGCATGCTTAATACCAAGGAGCTCTTTCTGTGCTCGATGGCATAGAGACCACAATATTGGGCTCAAACACAGGTTCCTTTTTCAAACGTCACCTCAGCTTGCTGATTCAGTCTCTGGATAAGACTTGGATTTGTGCATGATGAGACACTCCTCTCCCATACTTCAACTTATAGCAGGAATCGGTCAGTACCAATAATCGCTATTAATAGAACTCCAAAATTTACACACCAGCCTCACTTCTGATTGTAGTACAAACAAACACTCTTTGTTTTACAAGTTAACATGGCTGATAGTGAAAACCCCTCGCTCATCGTAGAATAAAAGAAAGCCGTAGGAGCAACGAGACACTGTTGCTATGGAATCTGATGCAGATATTTCAGACATGTACATAAGAAAATCAATTCAGGAAAGTGAAAAGGTTTGCAGACGTCAATAATATTGCAGGGTATTGCTGTGGTAAGACATGAATTATTGTAGGAAAATGAGAAATTGCTCAGTTTGCGTAATTTTCCTTTTTTCACAATATTAATTTTTTTATAGGGATGTGCCCCTTTCTGATAAATCTACTGGTAGGAGTTGACGCGGAATTCGCATTTCCAGATACTCGGGCATTAAACAATTATGATGGAAAGATATCAACTTTGATCTCAAGTCAAGCCAAAACTGTTCATCAAAATGTACTCTTTTAACAATTGTTCTTTTGCTGGACCAAACAACAAAATCACAGAATTTAACATTACAGATCCCCATTTGCTCAAAGCCAAACTGCAAAGTATAATCCTCAATGGCAAATAACAATGATGCAATGTGATTACATCTACCCATAGCTGATGCTTTGCAATTGCAAGATGCATCAATAACTTTACCCTTTGGAAAGGTTAAAGTTAATGATACATGATACATTTGCTGCTGAGTGTATGAGGCCAATACAGTAGACTTTAGAAAATAAGTCTCCATTCCTTTGATCATTGATGTTTTTAACATGGCCACTTAAAAAATATTGCCTGCCCTTTGACATGGGTTTTGAAGTTTTGTAGTCCGTTAAATCATCAGTACTCCCTGAATCGGCTCCGAACTGGTGGATTGCGGCTGTTTGTATGATATGCTCATAAATTCTGCCATAGCAAAACCCCTTTGAAATACTGGTAGACGGAAAAGCTTTCCAGCCTGTAGTAGGTAGAAGTGGTACATCACATTCAGGAACATTTTGGGAAAGTATTTCCTGAACCTTCTGTTGGTACCAAACACCCCCATCTACATTGACCACTATGTCCGTCTGTTTTGAGGCCATACATGCCAAACAACTGAAAAAGAATATAATAACTACATAAACCCATTGTTAATTAGGTTGTCATAGACAACATGAGAGAAATCATTGTGGGAAAAGGAAAAATTGCTCAAATTCCAGTTTCAAAAGTTTTCTGCGTATATCACAAATTGACAATAGTATTATACTTACATTATTCAGTCATAAGTAAAATAATTTAGTAGAACGAGTAAACAAATCATTTTTTGTTATTTCCCAAACTGTATTTCTTCATATATATTGGTACAAACTGACACTCGTACAGTAACGCAGTCAAATACAGTAGATGGTCGGTGTGTCGATCAAAATCTACTTCGAAATTTGGTACGGTGCCATTCCAAAGGCTGGCTTTATGCTGCGTCTGCTTTTGTCAATATGTAATACCAGCACATGTACATATTTTGCTGTGAAACATGACACGATAAAGACTACCCATTCGATCTACGAGAAGTTGGACAGTGTTTACATAAAATAAAACCTACTGTGTAACCAATTCAGACTTTGTTCCGCTCATACTGAGCCCACGACTCTCAAGCCATCTTTTCAGCTCAACAACTGAATGTTCCATAATATCCGAACACCTAAATTTAGCGCCTGGTACGTCATTTTCCTCCAATTTAATTGAGTAGATTTTATCTGAAGCTGCCATTGTTTGTCCTACCATTTGGTTTATGCGTATCACGTGATGCGCATCACGTGATGCGCATTACACAAATTGATGACGCGTTACCGATCAATGCTTTAACGACTCCATACTGCAATGCAAATGATTATGTTAATAGTTATACCTTAAACATCACAGATATGAATATGGGAAACTTGTGAGAACTGATAAAAGAAACAATTAACTGTAAGGGACATACAAGTTATTATCTCCTAACTACAACATAAAACATCACACATGCTGCCTTTTGTACTTACAATATATTGGTTAAATTTTTACATGAAAATTTGTATCTCGACAACTCTGCAGTGATCAGCTTGAAATGTAACATGTACTTGGGCGCCTTATTTCAGGTCACTGACAAAATTCCTACACTCTGGTTTTGGTTAGGTTTTTTACATGCAAATTTTTATCTTATAGTAAGAATTTAATCAACTTACCTTTGGCAATCCTGGAAATCGTTGAGCCAATTCCAGATGGCGAAAGATAGTCAACACAATTAGATTTGTCTTCGGATTAAAAACCCGTCTGTTTGATATTCTAAGTAAAACAAGAAGCCTCGTTTTTTGGTGGATAATCCCAGGCTGATTGCCTTGGAAGATGGGAACCATTCAAGTTTCATACCTTGTAAGGTTCTCGACTGACCAAATTACCAAGATCTCATTAACTACTGTATTGAATAGATTGAAACTTGCACACACATGTTCAAGGTGATTATGTAAGGGGCCTGACCAAGTTACACAAATTTTCTTTTGCACACAAATAGACATTTGGACACCATGAACCATACAGCAAACATACATTTATTAACCAAATATATCATTGTCACAAAAAAGAAATACTTGCTCTTTTTTCCCTCATTAATATACAAGTGTCTTATGCTTGTCATTACTTGTATATAAATATGAAACCTGGGAAAGCTTTTATATTGTATGTTTTCTCTGGCTAATTGGTCTCTTAACTATCATTCTCTTTCTATTTAACTCGCCTGCAGCCTGAACATAATATCAACTATATATAATTCTTCTTCTGTAGCTGTAGCAAGCAAATGACCTGGGACCTGAAAATGATATGCATGTTCTTTATTGATTTTTAAGTAATAATTGTCATTTTAAATACAAACATCTTTAACATTTATGCAAGCTCCTGTTATGGCCACGTCTCTGGCTAAGCAAGGATGAGTAACATCTAAAAGGCCACTATCATTGTTTTTACAAGAAGTTCCATCTGGACTTGCCCCTGGAAATGGACAATCTGGATCCACTGTTAATCCAATGTCTTAAACATGGGCATCAGTTCTTTTTATATGCATGGCCTTTGTATTCTTTTTATTAACAATACCATATGATGTGGGCTTGGACAGATTAGGCTTTGCATTAAAGATGTTATTTAGGAAACTGTTATTTATTTCTTCCTCTTCCTTATAAGCCCAAATGAAGATGGTGTTTTTCTTTTTCTCCATTCAAGGTGCCATATCTTACTTTCATTCTGTGACCTTGTGGATTTTACCAGGGTTCGTGCCTCGTCCATTGTTAATTCCAAGTTGGCCCAAGTGTGATGGTGTTAAGCTAAAATGTTGGTAATATCTGCATCAAGCTCTATTCTTTGGGGAAGTAAATGTCACCACACTAGTGAATTCTCTAGGTTTTCTAACAAGGCTTATAAGCGGACTCTGGGAAATAGACATTGATAGGGCTCAGACCAAATGACTGCAATTCAGTATTACTGCAATAAAGGTCTATGTTGTCCTTGTTGGAAGTGGAACAGCAACAGAATAATTGCATTTGGGGTTATTTTTGAACCATGACTTAGCATTATGATATGCTGATGAGGATCTGGACAAGAGTCTCACCTGAGTCTGAAGCAATGGGTTCATGCTGGTCAGGGACAAGAATATGGGGCATTAATTTCTCTTTAACCTTTGTCACAACATCATTGACCTGTTAGTCACTCAAGATGGATTGTGGCTCTAGTTCGGCTGGGATCAAGCTCTCCTGCTCTTGCTGGATGACGAGGGTTGGCTGCTCATGTTGATGGGTAGTCTTTATCCTAGGCATTTTCATCTATGTGCAAAATCTGCAAAATGTGATTTTCAGATTGACAATATAAGATTATGACCAATGTTTCCCTACCAACATAGTTTAATTCAACATTCTTGGCTTCTTTATTCTTTTGAAATGAAAAAGCTGGTTTATTGTATGATTTTTGAGAGAACTGCATATATATTTAAGTATATTGTTGGTCTTCAAGTGCTTGTGCCAGCCTTCTTAAATTGTTGACTGTGAGGAATCATAATGTTGTGATGCAGATGTGTCGGTAATAGTTGCCTCTTTATGTAATGATTTCAGGATCTTACAGTTGTCAAAATTGTTGACAAAGACAGGCGACTGTCCCAATTTCTCCTCTGGGAAATAAACAAAAAAAATAGATACTTCACATTTTCTAAAGTGTCTGCTAATTCATTTGATGAGAAAAAACATGATAAACTTATTTATATAACCAGAAGATATAAAAAAAATCAAGTTTACAATTGATTTCTTTCACTTACCGTATACTTAAGGACTTTATTATGAAGTTTCACACTTACTGAGTACAAATAAGGTATTTTTTTTATATTGCATATGAATTTGGATCCTGTAGCTTCAATGTATAAAAGCAACTTTTCCGAGTTTGAAAGAGATCTCAAAAGGCCAATTTGTAGAGCGTTGCAAAGGATAACATGAAAAGGACCTAACCCATATCTTGAATACATCCTGAGACTGTTTGATTATCCTTTTCTTCATCAGTCATGAAAGCTTCATTGAGTAATTCGAAATCTGAAATCTTACATAATTATTTGAAGATGTTTTGTAATTGCTTTTGACGCAGCAACTTTTCTTAAGATGAAAGGGGTTTGTCACCTTGAACATTTGTTAAATGTCCATGTTCCAGAGCATCAATCGGTTCATCGGACAACTTATCATAATAATAGTTCATTGTACCCTCACATACAAGTTTTTCAGCCTCTATGACATAAAGATCTTTTGATTGATCTTTGATTATTTTCATCTTTAGCATGTTGCCATTCCCTTTTGTTGCAGTATACTGTTACTTTTTTCTCTGGTAATGGTTCTATGTCAATATTAAAGCAAAATGTAAGTTCTGCAATAGGATCCTTTACAAATTGCTTTTCCGTAAAGGATTTCTCGTTCTAATGATTAAGGTTTTCATTCTCATGGCCTTAAATGTCAACACATGTTTTCATAATACTGTTCATGCTTGGGTTTAAGGTACAACAAATGTCAATAAAGTAATTCCTGAAAATATGATTCATTATAAAAGAAAAAAAATATATAGATAGAAATATAATACAATTAAGAGCACCACATATCTGCAGAATATCGTCAGCATGCTTAATTAATGAAATTGGCAAAATATTCTTCAGAATTTGGAAAATTATAATATTTTTAGAATGGCTCTTTCCACATGTATCCAAAAGTGTGAAAGTCTTCTGGCAACCCAACTTCTTTTGTGACAGTTGTTTCCCTTTTGGAAAAGTTGGGATTGCTAATCAAGCACCATTAACAGCCAGCTCTTCGGAAATCAAGAATCTCCTATCAGCGAAGATAAGGTCCCCAAATTTTCCATAAAAGCCTGATTTGACTGTCAGTTCTTTGTCTGACACATACACCCCAACACTTAAACAGGAAATTAATATCTCCATATGGAGTAATACCAACTAAAGATTTTATGGAATTGTGGTATTTGTAATAAGAGTATATCTTTGCATGTGTTTCTAGATTTGAAGGTATAAAAATTTGACGGCAATAAATGATCATGCGAGATTTCTTATATTTCAACCTAAATGATTTTGATGAATTCTTTAGGATGGTTCATCTAACCAAGAATGTCAATTTGGAAAAAAAATCTTCGAAATCTAAGTGGACATATGTTGAGTCTAATTGCTTTGTCTGCATTTGTCAAGCTTAACTTCAGTTTCATTAATGCAAGCAATAGTTGATCACATGCACTCAAGCTTCCAATCCAAGCTAGGACTAATGTCAACATCCACATAAAACTGCACATGATGGCAAACCAGTCAGTGTCTAAATTTGATTGTTTTGTAAATTGGTGTACGGGAATTTCCTTTCTTCAAGTTCTCTTTATCTTCTAGCAGACACTGGTATTCCTGCTGTAGGGATGTGTGTCTGGCTTGTAGGTCACTGTTCTGTGTCTCCAATTCCTTCAACTGGGAATCTGCTATGTTTGGATCAGGATTGGTACCTGAAAAGAAAATGTTAGATACAAAGACTTTATGTAAGGGTATTTGAGCTGATTCATGAGAAAAATAACTGTGTTCCTTTGCAGGTTAATTTGGTTGAAGAGATCATAGGAAATTAAATAGTTACTGCTGTCATTAATAAATGAACAAATCAAAGTGAAGTTACTGACCACCAGAAAATAAAGTTATATGCAAGAAGATAAGTGGTCAGTCAAACATGTCATTGTTATAGTAGAAGTTGTGGTTGAAATAGTAGTATAATATTGTAATTGATAACTTTGAACAACATGAATTGGTAGTGTTTCTTTCAAAATGAACCGTTTTTCAGCTATCCTATGACATGCTCTAAGCGTAGACGGTCAGAAGATTATTGGAGATTTCAAGGTATCTAGCAGGTAACCGTTTCCTTCCTGTAGTGAAAGATGGGGTCAACAGTTCAGCATTTCACTTTGCTGCAACATCGCCCTTTTATTGGTGAAACCTCAGTCTGTAAATATTTGGTCCCCTGGCAAGTGGTATGTGTGGTCCATGATTCCAGAATGGCAAACATTTTGTGCATCAGATGCTCTTAGACCCCATGCCTTTGATAAAAAATTAATTTTACCTAGTGGTGAACAAAAAATCAATAATTTAATTGTACATTGTTTCTTAAAGGAACTGGCGCACTGTGTCTGTTTAAGTAGATTCGTTGGTGCCTCTATAAATATTTTAAAACAGTAAATGATGGAAGTCAGTCTTGGTAATTTTCGTTTGAACACTGGAGGAATCATTCTATTGGCTCATGGTCAGACCACTTAACCATAAAGCCAATGTTGTCATGCAGCAGGTCTACCCATTTCCAGAAGTAGTCTATCAAAGTTGATTTTGGCATTCCTTAAACATGAGCTTTGAACTCAAATGAAACGTTGTGTCTAAGTTTGATCAATGTAAGGGAAAGCTTCTCCTTCAATGGTAGGCTGGACTTGTTGGTACTCTTGCTTCCAAGACAGGTACACATTAACACTAATATCTTCATGAAAACATCCCAGCTTACACCAGTCATCATTTGGCTTGCTGTATAATTGGCTTCTACTGAAAAGAATGAAAGTGTTACTGCCCCAACTGTCTTCTCTAGTTCTAATATATGTTCTAAGGCATGGTCTCTGTCTTTATATTGATTTTCAATCATGGTGGAGAACATTTCTCTTTTGGATACTTGGACTGGCTGGTTCATTGGCATTATCATGGTAGCATTGAATACAGGGTCATTATCAACGTCCCAATCTAGTGACCTAGTAAACTGGAGGTTTAACTTCATAGCAGGCCTGTTCATAGAGTCAATTTTCTTCACTTGACCAATGACAAGTTGTCGCTTTTCTCAGATAAATGGAGTGTGACTGACTGAAGTCTAATCTGGTGTCGAATGCTGGTCTGATGTTTAAGGCACATCAGGCTTTCTGTTGGGTGGCAGAGGCTTTGGTTTTTCCCACTGGAAGTGATAGGAAATGGTAGGCGGTTGTATTTGCTTGTTCCCACGGGATGTGTGGTTGTTCTCACTGGAAGTGGTCATTTAAAGTTAAGTAAATAAGAGATCTAACACACTAATGATTTTATTTATGTTCTATGTTCAATCTACCAAAGTTCTTATATAATTAGCTTTATCATGGCGGTAGAGTATTATGGCAGTATTGACCAGGGTAAAGGTTAAGAATGAAAAGGAAACAAATGAGTTTCAAAGAAAACCACTGGTTCTCATGCTTTATCACACCAAGGCACCTTTTTGGGAAACTTATCTGAAGCTTTCTTCGGTTGTCGCGTTCAGTTTTGGCTTCAATTATATGCATTACTTAAAGTAACCGAATTTCTGGGATTAATTTTAGTGACATGCCTTTTAAGGAATTATTCCAATGCAAACGAGTCTCCGAATATGTCACATACTGCAGCGAAAGGGGTCGCAGACATGGTCTCAGGAAGAAGGACTAAAAGGTTTGAGGTTTACTGACGAAACGTTTAATTGAACATCAACGAGGGGTCTCCGTGTCCTAGTGATTAGAGTACAGAACTTGAAATCACATGGCCCCTCTCCGCTTAGGTTCAAATACTAAGAGGGATATGGATTTTCATGAGAGGCAGTCTCCCGACTGACTTACGAAATGCCGATGGTTCTACCCGCCTTGACCTTCCTCCATCATTTAGAGTCAGGCATCGCTACATAACTGAAATATTGTTGATGTGATGTAAAACCCATATAAAAAAAGAACATCAACGACGATAACGACTTAAAAACTCTGTGTGCCTTAATCTCTCAAGTTACTTCATTTTCCGATCTTGGGGAAGGCATGGCACCTTTCGCAGAGTCTAAACCCGCCATTTCCGATCCCTGTGAAAATAACTTTTTCAAACGATTTACATTTGTCACGACTGCAAAAAGAACCGATGCAGTTTCACATACCTTCTCCTTCCTCTGTGTGTCCATGTTAAATGTATGCTGCCTAAGCGAATTCTTGAATGTTTTGCATCAAATATCACATATGTGCACCTGAGCCTGGGCATATACGCCGCAACATGATGTTTCTTTGTGTTCATTTAGATGACATTTCCTTTTGAATGATTTCACGTTGGGCCAGTGAAAAGTAATCTGTCATGACCGACTTTGGTGTGTTCATCACGGTAATTCCCTTTTGGACTGTGCACGCTTGAACAGTTTCAGATTCTGATTCAAAGTCTCCAAATGGTGTTTCTTGCTGTACATGAAGCCCAAAGGTCTTTTAAGACACGTGGCACGTATGCCTTTGTTGCACATCATCTTTTCCATGTTCAAACTCGGAATGTGTACTCAGACGATTCCTTTATGTATATATCTTGTCGTTGATAGGACTTGACAATCTTTGAAATATTTGAAATTCATTTTCATTTTATTCATTCTTCTTTGACTGGTCACGAAACGCGTTCTTTTGGACTGCCTGTATTCTGGCCGTCAGTTCTTTTCCTTCTAATGTTGGAAATTTCTTTTAATAATTGTGATTCATAGCTAGAGTGCACCCTCCCATGCTATTACAATGCAAATATGGAACAGTATTTGGTGAAATGAATTTATCTCCGACTGTATAAGGACATTTAACTTCAACAATATGTGATGAATCAATAATACCATCTGGAGAACAGGCTAGGAATGGGTATAACTTTGAAACAACTAGACCACAAGAATGTACTGTTTTGCTGGTTTCTTCCATGAATCGAGATATCACAACCGATTCGTGTTTACGTCCATGCAGCATCGCATTGCTCTAATGGTGCAGCATTAATATTTCTTATTTCAACTTATGATTTGGCTAGCTTGTCTTTATCTGTTGATTTACATATTTTACCAAACATGGAAGATGGTAGGCGTTTGGTACGCTCTTCTTTCCACAAAGCATTGGAACTTTGACCCATTGTTTTTTTTTTCGATATCAATAACTTTTGCATCACTTATTTTAGTAATAAAATATGCTTCAAGAAAATTATCACCTGGAGACAGCTTTAAATAATCATGATCTAGTGCAACAGCTCTAGTATTTGCTGGTGTAAAAATTTGAAATATAGGCATTTTTGAAATACCTGGAAAATTGAAACAAGTATTTCTAAAATGATCTTGATAATTATCTGTGTTTCTATACTGCACTGGTCTTGGGTCAAAGTCAATGTTTGTAATCTCATCTTCACCTGGTATTTTCAATGAATAGGCCTTTAGGGGACTCCCTTTATACGGTTTGGATTTATGAAAACTTTGTAATTTTTGGGTACATGTTTCTTCTGTTTTTATTGTATTTTTCTTACAAAACATGGCAGCACCAAACAGTACTGTACAGACATGTTTGCAATGAGCTTGAGGCCCCATTCCAGCTGCACATTCACACTGGGCTTCTATAACAGACCCGTCCTTGCTTAATTTGACATCAACAGTGTAGTATACACTCTTTTTCATCTCAGCATGGCTACTGGACTTGATAAACACACAATCATCTCCTGGAGACATCCGGAAATGTTTCAAAAATGTTCATTATATAACCTTTGAATGTGTTCATCCAAAGTTTGGTCGTGCTGTGTCAGATATGCGTTTACTTTGCCGAGTTCAGTTGTTTGGAACTTCGAGTCTGAGTTAACGTCGACATACAACTTGCTTTGAGGAACCGACATAGCGAATTCCGGCTCCAACGTCTCTTCTTTCCTGAAATTTGTGTTCTCGTAGACACTAATCTGAGGAGAAAAAGGAAGAAGCTAGACTATTAAACATTTTTCTTTTACACACACACACAAAAAAATATAGAAGCAAAATTATCCGTAATGAACTATCGAATCAATGAGTCCATAACGAAGATACCTCAGCCACCAATAGTAGACTACATTGTTTGACTTAAACGAAGCAGTTTTAGTGGTAATTAATCCGGTTAATCAATAAATTGTATGTATAATATACAAAATAATGGTTTTGTGGATCATATTTACGTCAGAAATACCAAAATTTGTTGCGACTTAAGTATAATAGAAGTGACAGTAATCGAAGTCGAAATTCCCACGACGGCATTTCACTTTCGGATTTTGTTTTCATTAATGACGCTACTTTCTCTTGCTTATAATGCAAAATTAACAAACCTTTCAACCAATTAATTTTTAGGGCCCGATAGTCTAGCTCCTCTCCTTTTCAATTCTGATTTTAATTCGGGGATTGTTAACGAGCCGAATTTTAATTCCATTTTATCTTCGAGACAGTACTTTCTTTGTTATTGATTTCTCTGCCATAGAATCGATCGTTATCAGGAACCTGGGACAGGGGAAGATAACCGACTATTATTTGCCATTACAAACAGTTAAAATATTTGAAATTCATTTTCATTTTATTCATTCTTTGACTGGTCACGAAACGCGTTCTTTTGGACTGCCTGTATTTTTGCCGTAAGTTCTTTTCCCTCTAATGTTGGGAATTTCTCTCTCATGATGCTTTCAAACACATTGAATTTTGTACGATTAAACTTCGGTTTGGCTTCAACTTTTGAGTTAGCTGCCTTCCCACTCACTGAGTGAGTAAGAAGTTCCTCAACAGTGAACAGTTTGTGCAGCAAAACCTTTGCTGCCTTAAACGGTTGAGACTCATATGCCACAAGTTGGATCAGTTCTCTTCTTTGGTCCGTGCTGGTACTGGGAGCCTCAGCTTCAGATGAGACAGATTCCATTTCTCTCCTCAAATCTTCAAGTTTTCGGACCTTTCTGTTAAGATCTCAAAAGGCCAATTTGTAGAGTGTTGCAAATGATAACATGAAAAGGACCTACACCCATATCTTGACTACATCCTGAGACTGTTTGATTATCCTTTTCTTCATCAGTCATGAAAGCTTCATTGAGTATTTCGAATTCTGAAATCTTACATAATTATATTAAGATGTTTTGTAATTGCTTTTGACGCAGCATATTTTCTTAAGATGAAAGGGGTTTGTCACCTTGAACATTTGTTAAATGTCCATGTTCCAGAGCATCAATCGGTTCATCGGACAACTTATCATTATAATAGTTCATTGTACCCTCACATACAAGTTTTTCAGCCTCTATGACATAAAGATCTTTTGATTGATCTTTGATTATTTTCATCTTTTGCATGTTGCCATTCCCTGTTTGTTGCAGTATACTGTTACTTTTTTCTCTGGTAATGGTTCTATGTCAATATTAAAGCAGAATGTCAGTTCTGCAATAGGATCCTTTACAAATTGCTTTTCCGTAAAGGATTTCTCGTTCTAATGATTAAGGTTTTCATTCTCGTGGCCTTAAATGTCAACACATGTTTTCATAATACTGTTCATGCTTGGGTTTAAGGTACAACAAATGTCAATAAAGTAATTCCTGAAAATATGATGCATTATAAAAGAAAAAAAAAATATATATAGATAGAAATATAATACAATTAAGAGCACCAGTTATCTGCAGAATATCGTCAGCATGCTTAATTAATGAAATTGGCAAAATATTCTTTAGAATTTGGAAAATTATAATATTTTTAGAATGGCTCGTTCCACATGTATCTAAAAGTATGAAAGTCTTCTGGCAACCCAACTTCCTTTTGTGACAGTTGTTTCCCTTTTGGAAAAGATGGGATTGCTAATCAAGCACCATTAACAGCCAGCTCTTCGGAAATCAAGAATCTCCTATCAGCGAAGATAAGGTCCCCAAATTTTCCATAAAAGCCTGATTTGACTGTCAGTTCTTTGTCTGACACATACACCCCAACACTTAAACAGGAAATTAATAGCTCCATATGGAGTAATACCAACTAAAGATTTTATGGAAATGTGGTATTTGTAATAAGAGTATATCTTTGCATGTGTTTCTAGATTTGAAGGTAAAAAAAATTCACTACAATAAATGATCATGCGAGATTCTTATATTTCAACCTAAATGAATTTGATGAATTCTTTAGGATGGTTCATCTAACCAAGAATGTCAATTTGGAAAAAAAATCTTCGAAATCTGAGTTGGACATATGTTGAATCTAATTGCTTTGTCTGCATTTGTCAAGCTTAACTTCAGTTTCATTAATGCAAGCAAAAGTTGATCACATGCACTCAAGCTTCCAATCCAAGCTAGGACTAATGTCAACATGATGTTTCTTTGTGTTCATTTAGATGGCATTTCCTTTTGAATGATTTCACGTTGGGCCAGTGAAAAGTAATCTGTCATGACCGACTTGGGTGTGTTCATCACGGTAATTCCCTTTTGGACTGTGCACGCTTGAACAGTTTCAGATTCTGATTCAAAGTCTCCAAATGGTGTTTCTTGCTGTACATGAAGCCCAAAGGTCTTTTAAAACACGTGGCACATATGCCTTTGTTGCACATCATCTTTTCCATGTTCAAACTCGGAATGTGTACTCAGACGATTCCTTTATGTATATATCTTGTCGTTGATAGGACTTGACAATCTTTGAAATATTTGAAATTCATTTTCATTTTATTCATTCTTCTTTGACTGGTCACGAAACGCGTTCTTTTGGACTGCCTGTATTCTGGCCATCAGTTCTTTTCCTTCTAATGTTGGAAATTTCTTTTAATAATTGTGATTCATAGCTAGAGTGCACTCTCCCATGCTATTACAGTGCAAATATGGAACAGTATTTGGTGAAATGAATTTATCTCCGACTGTATAAGGACATTTAACTTCAACAATATGTGATGAATCAATAATACCATCTGGAGAACAGGCTAGGAATGGGTATAACTTTGAAACAACTAGACCACAAGAATGTACTGTTTTGCTGGTTTCTTCCATGAATCGAGATATCACAACCGATTCATGTTTACGTCCATGCAGCATCGCATTGCTCCAATGGTGCAGCATTAATATTTCTTATTTCAACTTATGATTTGGCTAGCTTGTCTTTATCGGTCCTTTTTGTTGATTTACATATTTTACCAAACATGGAAGATGGTAGGCGTTTGGTACGCTCTTCTTTCCACAAAGCATTGGAACTTTGACCCATTGTTTTTTTTTTCGATATCAATAACTTTTGCATCACTTATTTTAGTAATAAAATATGCTTCAAGAAAATTATCACCTGGAGACAGCTTTAAATAATCATGATCTAGTGCAACAGCTCTAGTATTTGCTGGTGTAAAAATTTGAAATATAGGCATTTTTGAAATACCTGGAAAATTGAAACAAGTATTTCTAAAATGATCTTGATAATGATCTGTGTTTCTATACTGCACTGGTCTTGGGTCAAAGTCAATGTTTGTAATCTCATCTGCACCTGGTATTTTCAATGAATAGGCCTTTAGGGGACTCCCTTTATACGGTTTGCATTTATGAAAACTTTGTAATTTTTGGGTACATGTTTCTTCTGTTTTTATTGTATTTTTCTTACAAAACATGGCAGCACCATACAGTACTGTACAGACATGTATGCAATGGGCTTGAGGCCCCATTCCAGCTGCACATTCACACTGGGCTTCTATAACAGACCCGTCCTTGCTTAATTTGACATCAACAGTGTAGTATACACTCTTCTTCATCTCAGCATGGCAACTGGACTTGATAAACACACAATCATCTCCTGGAGACATCCGGAAATGTTTCAAAAATGTTCATTATATAACCTTTGAATGTGTTCATCCAAAGTTTGGTCGTGCTGTGTCAGATATGCGTTTACTTTGCCGAGTTCAGTTGTTTGGAACTTCGAGTCTGAGTTAACGTCAACATACAACTTGCTTTGAGGAACCGACATAGCGAATTCCGGCTCCAACGTCTCTTCTTTCCTGAAATTTGTGTTCTCGTAGACACTAATCTGAGGAGAAAAAGGAAGAAGCTTGACAATTATACATTTTTCTTTTACACACACACACAAAAAATATATAGAAGCAAAATTATCCGTAATGAACTATCGAATCAATGAGTCCATAACGAAGATACCTCACCCACCAATAGTAGACTACATTGTTTGACTTAAACGAAGCAGTTTTAGTGGTAATTAATCCGGTTAATCAATAAATTGTACGTATAATATACAAAATAATGGTTTTGTGGATCATATTTACGTTAGAAATCCCAAAATTGGTTGCGACTTAAGTATAATAGAAGTGACAGTAATCGAAATCGAAATTCCCACGACGGCATTTCACTTTCGGATTTTGTTTTCATTAACGACGCTACTTTCTCTTTCTTATAATGCAAAATTAACAAACCTTTCAACCAATTAATTTTTAGGGCCCAATAGTCTAGCTCCTCTCCTTTTCAATTCTGATTTTAATTCGGGGATTGTTAACGAGCCGAATTTTAATTCCATTTTATCTTCGAGACAGTACTTTCTTTGTTATTGATTTCTCTGCCATAGAATCGATCGTTATCAGGAACCTGGGACAGGGGAAGATAACCGACTATTATTTGCCATTACAAACAGTTAAAATATTTGAAATTCATTTTCATTTTATTCATTCTTTGACTGGTCACGAAACGCGTTCTTTTGGACTGCCTGTATTTTTGCCGTAAGTTCTTTTCCCTCTAATGTTGGGAATTTCTCTCTCATGATGCTTTCAAACACACTGAATTTTGTACGAAACTTCGGTTTGGCTTCAACTTTTGAGTTAGCTGCCTTCCCACTCACTGAGTGAGTAAGAAGTTCCTCAACAGTGAACAGTTTGTGCAGCAAAACCTTTGCTGCCTTAAAGGGTTGAGACTCATATGCCACAAGTTGGAGCAGTTCTCTTCTTTGGTCCGTGCTGGTACTGGGAACCTCAGCTGCAGATGAGACAGATTCCATTTCTCTCCTCAAATCTTCAAGTTTTTGGACCTTTCTGTTAAGCTTCTATATCTCTACCTTGAGAAAGTTAATTTCACTGGAAGGGACATCCTCGTTTCTGTTGGATAAGAAGGAAATGGAAATGAATAGATCATAATAAATGTAATGGATCAGTGATGAGCGATAAATAAACAATGTTGCATTTATCCACCAGCACTAGGCTAGGAAACAGTGCCTTGCCCAAGGACACTCCCAATGAAATAGTTGCAGCAACTGGACATTGAACCCAGTCGCAACAGCAGAAAGCCCATGTTTTAAAATTGATTATATTGGTAGAATGAAACCTTTGTCACAAAATAAGAAACTGGTTTGTAGCAAGCAATTTCTATTTTTGTAACAGTGGTAAATTCTTAAGCCTCTTGCTACATATTGATTGGATTGTGGGTAAACACACCTTATTGTCTTGACTCTTTTAAAAGCATTATATGAATATGCCATCATTTTATCTTCTCTTTCAAAGGGAATTGACGGTATTTCTATGCTATTTGGCAACTATTCGAAAACTTACACAATTTCACTCTAACAGAGCAGGAGTATTACTTCATGTCAAGTATTAGTCAAACATAAAAGATGACAGACCTGTTTGTTGGAATGACAGTCTTCGTTGTCGGTAAGGGAGGTATCTTTGGTGCTGCAGTTGACCTCTTCCGTGGTGAGACCTGCCGATCAGTTGACAAGTCATAACTATCCGTAAACCTCTTGGTTGGTGTGATTTTTCTGTTAGGAAGAGCAAGCAAAATGATTTTCTTTAAAAAACCCAAAATATTATTTGTTTAATGATTATATAACACTCTACAGAGTGATGCCTGGTCAGGGCTTTTTCTTGTTGTACAACGGGGGCTTAAAATGCACCTTTTGGAATGAAAAATTATGAAAATCATTCTGATTTCCCGAAATTCAAAGTTACACCAGCTTTTTGGTTTCCCAGTTTCAGCGATACACATTCCCAAAACTAACAGGCCTAGGCCTATTCCCAATGCATAATGCGCGCTAAATGACCTTAGCTGTCGATGCGCCTTAAAACACCATTCATTCATTCATTCATTCCCAATGCAAGCAAGAAAGGTCCTCCGTTTGCTATATTGATTAACGTCCAAGTCAAAAGCACATAGAAAAGGACCAACCACCTAGTATCAGAATGTAACAATCACAAAGTTTACCTGCAGGACAAAACAATTACAAACAGTTAAAATATTTGAAATTTATTTTCATTTTATTCATTGTTCTTTGACTGGTCACGAAACGCGTTCTCTTGGACTGCCTGTATTTTGGCCGTCAGTTCTTTTCCTTTTAATGTTGGAAATTTCTCTTTCATGACACTTTCAAACACACTGAATTTCGTCTGATCAAACTTTGAATTAGCTTTAACTTTGGAGTTAGCTGCCTTCCCACTCACTGAGTGAGTGAGAAGTTCCTCAACATTGAACAATTTGTGCAGCAAAACATTTGCTGTCTTAAAGGGTTGAGACTCGTATGCCACAAGTTGGAGGAGTTCTCTTCTTTGGTCCATGCTGGTACTGGGAGCCTCAGCTGCAGATGAGACAGATTCCATTTCTCTCTTCAAATCTTCAAGTTTTTGGACCTTTCTGTTAAGCTTGTATATCTCTTCCTTGAGAAAGTTAATTTCACTGGAAGGGACATCCTCGTTTCTGTCATAACTATCCGTAAACTTCTTGGTTGGTGTGAATTTTCTTTGGAGAAGTATTTTCTTTAATACCCCCAAAATAATTTTTGTTTCATGATTATATAACACACTTCAGAGTGATGCCTGGTCAGGGCTTTTTCTTGTTGTACAACTTATAATGCACCTTTTGGAATGAAAAATTATGAAAATCATTCTGATTTCCCGAAATTCAAAGTTACACCAGCTTTTTGGTTTCCCAGTTTCAGCGATACCAATTCCCAAAACTAACAGGCCTAGGCCTATTTCCCAATGCAAGTAAGAGTTTTTTTCATAATTTTTGAGGGCTCAGTGCAAACTGTTAAAGACCATCGCGAGTGACAAATCTGGTAATTATCTCGACTCCTTAGACAACATCAATTGGTGGAGTTCCATATTCAAATCAATTTTACAGTAGTTTAGTTTAATTTAAACATATTTATTCACAGTAAATGGTACTTTGCTTCCTTTCTACAAGTACTCCATTGACTGTAGGAATTGGGTGTCGTTCTCTTATGATTGTTTTATTTGCCTGTGTCATGTCGACACAAATGTGAAAATCTCCCGACATTTAAGCTATCACGACAACTGGACTGACCCAAGAAGAAGGACCTACACCTCTTTCAATAACATCAAAACTCTTGAGCTTTTCCAGTTTCGCTGTGACATTTTATGTTTCAAAGAAAAGGGAATAGGGTACATTTTCTGAGCAACAGGGGCAACATTCTAATCAATATGAAATTTAAGTTCATAGTCTTTTAATTTGCCTTACCCTTGCAGGGTCTTCCCCAGGATTTTTTTCAGGCGCCGGGGTAGGGGAGGGTTACGGGAGGGGGTGTCCCCCTCCTTGAGTCGATTTTTTTTAAAACATGTATTCAGAATGGTGAATTCTTAGGTATATTTGAAATTACAAATAACAGAATATAGTGATGCATATATTTAATAAACAAGTTTATACAAAGAAAGCAAAATGATTGATGTTATATTTTTTAACAGTTGTTACATAAAGATGGAACTTCTCCTTGGTTTCATCTTAAACCACTCATCTACAGATTCTCTAAAGTTGAAGTTTTGTAGGTCTGGGCCTTGCATGCTGACTGCTAGAAAGTTATTCAGGATCTTGTTACAGAGTTTGTTTCTGTGTGTCGTCTTGATCCTATTAAGGGTACTGAATCCCCTCTCACAGTCTGAAATGAAAGTGTATAATTGTAATCGTTCTGATGCATCAGTAGTTTATGAAAATTGTTAGCTCCACCCTATAATAAAACATGTCTTATACTGAGCTACCAACAATCGCCATGCACATACATGATGAAAACCTAATTAATGACCATTTTCATAATGTTATATTAAACAAATATTTACTAAGTTTTTTTTAGCATTAAACACATACTGAATCGCTTACGAATGAAGGATACATTATGAACACATACCAGCGGTCGATGTAGGCAGCAAAAGACCAATGGCAGCTATCTTGTAAACAACTGGATGTGACATTTCCAGGTTTCCTGTTATCCAGCCCATGCAAGCATCTGCCGAGAGCTGCCTGTCTTTGATGCTATGTTTTATACCTTGCCACTCTTCTTTTCCTCTTTGTTGATCAAGGTTGAAGTGTCCAGCTAGTTCCTAAATGAGGAATGCAAATGCTTTTAACCAAGATTTATCCATTGAAAGCAATCTTTGTAATTCATCATGCCCTCATCCTTAATTGAGTTTACCATTAAAAATGTTTTACTTAATACCATACACTCATTACTAATTATCTATTTACTATCGTTAACTCATTACAAAATGTCTATTCATTAACATTCATGCATTGCAAATTATTATTTACTTCTTCTAAACCAAATACATTTTAGCCTGAAATAATTCAATATACGTGTATACACATCAATATAATGCGCGCTAAATGACCCTAGCTGTTGATGCGCCTTAAAACACCATTTATTCATTCATTTCTGCTTCACAAGCAGTTCTAAAGTTTGGTATTTCATAATTTGGATAAACTCATCTTTTGTCTTTTCAACCTGTACAATCTGCATACGCTTAGTTTGTCTTCCTTAATGTTCTACCATTACCCGTTACCACTTGGCATACTTCACAGTTTCAGCATCATGGTTTTCTATTTGTAATACTAACTCGTCATCTGAAGCCTGTCGAATGTAGGAATCAGGAGTGCTTGCGTTAGTGATTCCGGAGGAGCGCATACCTTTCACTTTGAGGGCCATATTCTTGGCAGAGACAAGTCTTTCGCAAGCTGTAATGGACTAATTTTATCTGTTTTGGTCTGTAGCTGCCAAACGTGGACAAATTAATGCGAATATCAGGATTTTCCCATCTATATTTACTATGGAGGTTGCATAGCAAATCACTAAGAACCCTCTTCTGTTGCCTTCCCTTTTGGGTTTAAGTGCTATAGTCTCTTATGGCCTAAGCCAACTGGCTGCTAGAATCTGTAGTGATAGACCTTACTTTAAATCTGCCTGCGTTTCTTAATTTGTCCATATTTCTGCATAACAGGATTTTTTCACGGGCTGCTATGCTCTCATACTGTGGGTAATTTTTTTTACAATCCTGGTGTAAGCACTTTCTGCAGAATTTGCTTGCTACCGACTAGCCCCTTTGTTGTCGTGTGCTCAATTACAGCGTTGAAACTTTGTTTTGATTTCTCTCCGCCAGCCTGAGGTCTGCACGGAAATGCATTGTCTGTTTGGACGCCGACTCCTTGGCTCTCTCGGCTAGAAACAGCAATTTGAATTATTTTGTTAACATGCGTTTGACTTTCAAGCATTTGTCCTTCATTCACTTCCTCAGCCTTGTCTGCTAATGTGTTTAATTTCTTTTGGAGCACTGTCTTGCTGGGACTTTTGATATTCAAACAGGTGAGGAATAGGTTCAGGTCATCAATTCCTAATCGTGATTTCAGCACAGTCAACAGCAGCCTTTCGTTCAACTCGCTTGCGCCGATTCCTCGTTTTTTCTTTAATCTTGCTGACATTTCTATCGGTTTGCTCTTGTAGTTGCAGCTGCGACAATGAACTGTCAGCAAAATACAGAGACCATGGCGTCGTTCAATGTTGACAAACATGCTGCATCGTTGGCAGTGTTGTCTGTGAACTTCAGTGACAAGTGCTTTAAGATTCTCCATATGCACAATGATATTTTCATCGAAATCTTCTTCACTTGAGAAAGTCTGTGTTTTGGGTTTTGGACGTAATTTATATGCGATTTTCCCTTCATTGGTTTTTTCTTGCTCCGAAACGTGCTGTATGTCATAGGCTTCATTTTGACCCAGTCTCACTATCGTCTAGCTTGTCCGAACTCCAGACCCGGCGGGTAAGTCGGGCTCTACGGGTAAGTCGGGCTTATGCCTTTCATGTCCTGCTTTGAAGTAGCTCCTTTTTCTTGATCGATTCCTTTTATTGTCGTCTATCTGTATATTACACATACCAAACACAATAATGGGAAAATATCATTTGTTAAGATAGGTTCCCTCGAAGTTCAAATTCTGGGTTTTTTTTCTAGTGGATGACTAGTTTGTGTACTTTTCTTACACATGATACAAGAAAATAATAAATGCTTCAACATTTAATAAAGTCTTCCTTTTTTGTCTACAGTCATAAGTACCATATCACACCATATGATGAACAATCACATAACAGTGTACAGTATGGATAACAATTGATATTTCTAATTTGGTGTTAGAGTCGATTTTACATACAACCTGCATCCACTTTCTGACACCCTCACATGGTTAAGCCTCTACATCATGATTGATTGGGCATGATGTTATTTTGTCTCCCCTGGGAACATTCCGACTTTGGTAATTTACAATAAATTGTGATTCTTTACACATTACAACTCACAGTTGTAAATTAAATTTATCTTTCTTTCATCAATCCATACACATAGCACATATGTTTCGGTATATTTACTTTGTACCAACGTTTAATTAACACTAGATAACCATTTAAAATCTTTTTGTAGTTTCTGTTTTTCAGGTCCTTCATTCCCAGAGAATGAGAGAAAACCCACTGAACCCTTGGGTAATTTCCAAGCCAGATGGATAGTTGGAGCACATTGCGACTGCATGGCTGGACTTGGAGAGACCTGTAAACATGTTGCAGCACTGCTGTTCTCAGCGTCAACAATCGTCCAAATCAGAGACTCAAAAACTGTCACCGAAAAGCCAGCTTACTGGATGCTGCCTACAGCAATGAAGGCTGTACAGTACAAGCAAGTGTCAGAAATAAATTTTCAGTCAGCACGGTCAGCCCAAAAAGAACAAGACTCCAAAATCAACGCTGCATGTCTCGGTCAAATTGTACAGAAACCGACTTTCCTAAAGAAATTGTCCCGGAGGCAACAGAATGCGAGTTTTTACAATTTTGTGAAGGACTTAGTAAACTGGATAGTAAACCAGTTTTACTTTTAACAGTGGAACCGTATGACGACCAGTATATCCCTATGACATTTGAAAAATACTTTCCACTAGATCTGGCTACACTGAGAGACGCCAAGTGGTTTGACAAGGACTGCGATTCTCTAGTCAACCACTGCCAGACCATAAAAATTAAATGTTCCGCAGAGCAGGCAACTAATGCGGAGATTGAGACTAGGGAGCAGTCAGCTTCAGCCTTGTGGTATCGCTTTCGTGCAGGACGTATTACAGCTTTGAATGCAAAAGAGTTTGTACAAGTGCTAGTGAGCCCTGCAGATCTCTTGTAAAGAAAGTTTGCTATCCAGACTTAAATTGTGCTAAAAAGAAAGGTCATTCACGCTTTAAGATGGGACCGTGAAAATGAAAAACAAGCAAGACAAATGTTCCTTGACATAATACAGATGGACCATGAGAACACCTCAACATCGGATAGTGGACTCATCATCAGTGAAGAACTTCCATTCCTAGGAGCTTTACCAGACCGCATTTGGTCGTGTGACCGTTGTGGGACAGCATGTGTGGAGGTAAAATGCCCATTCAAGCCTCATTCCTGCAATGGTTCTGTTTCAGAGAAGCCCTGCACCTATCTGACACTATGTGATGGAGAACTTAAGCTAAAGAAAACCCATCAATATTACTATCAGATTCAGACTCAGCTTGGTGTGACACAGAATGACTTCTGTTTCTTTTTTGTGTGGTCTGAACAGAATGTTCACCTAGAGTTTGATGTGGATGTGTGGAATGAAATTTGTGAAAAATCTAAGGATTTCCTCATCCGTGGTGTTTTGCCTGAATTGATTGGAAAGTACTTCTCGAAACTGCCATGCCATAAACACCAATTGAAACAAACATCAAAAACAGTCAGCCCAGGGAGAACACTACTAGAGTATTTCAACTGGTCAGCCCCAAGACCTTGTTATCAGTAAAGGCAACTAAGAAATCAAATAGCAGATTTAAAAATGGTGATGATGATAAAAAATTTTACTGTGTGTGTGGACAAGTGGATTTTGGGTTGATGACTGCATGTGACAATACAGAATGTCCAATGGAATGTCTTCACTGGGGATGTATGGGATTTGAGAATGAGCCCCAAGGAAATTGGTATTGTACAGAATGCAGGAAGTTACCAGCTTTTAAACGAAAGCTATGAAATAAGAACAATTTTATGTTATTTTTGAAAACTATGCTGGTCATTTACTCTGATTACATTTGTCATAATTAACAAGTGGTTCTTTTGATAAAAACTGACAACAAACTATTGGCTTCATTTAATATTTATTGACCTTATAATTCATGAATTTATGATTAAGATTCACATTTCAAATAAAGCATAATGGAAAAATTTAATACAAATGCTGTATATGAAATAGGCTCAAATGTAATATACTTTAAAGCAAATTCTATGTCATACAAAATGCTTTAGCCTTAAAGAAGCTTTCTGTTTGACATAGAATTAACATTTGAAAGGCATCTAAATAAAATCCAGTGAAATCTGATTTATAAAAATGGTTACACATTTGAAAACTGAATGTCCTGCAAAAGCTTATTGGACCTTTTTGCTTGAGCTTCAACTTGCAATAAATTCGCCACATGTGTTAAGTAAACTTAAAGTTACATAAAATTCTAACTTGTCAGTATGTGTATGATATTATTCTAAATATAAGTATTCAAGTTTTACTTATGATTTGTTTTCTTCCTTTACTTTGTTCAATTGAGCTATATTTAAATAGCTATGTAAGAAGAAAAATAACTCCACAGACCGGCTAAGTTTTTTTTAAGCTTTTTGATTTGATCATGGTGACACAGCAAACCTGGTCATGAATAATTTCAATCTGGATTGATGACAGGATTATTCAAATTTATTAGTCACAACAAACAATTCCTATTTTGTCGATCATGGCCAGTCCATTTTCATCTTTACCCATGATAAGGCGAATATGGACTGTTCCATTTAATATGGGGTATTTCTATCGAACTGTCTCAATAATGCGCTCCACATGGATCCTCACATTTGCCAGCTTTCGTGTTGACTCAATGTCTGCTGCTGATAGTTGTCGCTTTCCTTTAGTGAACGCAGGCGTATTTACATGTCGGCATAGTGAGCCAATACTTTCTTTTATATCAAACCCTCTGTCAGCTAATACTAAATCACCTGGAAGGATTTTATCTAAGAAACAACAATGTTCGATATATTTGTCACTGACCCTGCCACCCCATGCTTTTGATAAGAAAGACACTCCCTGTTGGTGTTATTCCAATTAAGAATTTGACCGTATTGTGGTGTTTATATGGAGACCATGTTTCTGCACGGGCTTTCACATTTGAAGGATTTTCTATGAACATTTCAAAACAATGTACAATGACGGCACATTTGGTGCCGAAATGTTTGCTAAATTGCATTGGCATAGTTTTAACAAGTATCTCGTTCAGGCCAATTAATGCATCTCTTTAGTCCATTATATTAATATACATAACATCTATCGTAGAGTTTTACAAACGTGAAACAGGTGGTTGTGATATGTTAAATTCATGTGCAAGAAACAGTACAGATAGATTAAATCTAAGCCTAAGTAAGGTCATCATAAGCATCTGGAATTTCGTCAAGCTATTTGATACTGGAATGAACCACCAGTGTTTCAAAGGAGGCTAGAACTGTGAAACAGTTGACTTTCACATCATTTCCCTGAAAGGCCTCCTCTGAGATCTTCCTGCTTACTGAAACTGATTTTAGATACTCAACTTCAGTCCGGAGTGCAGTCAGTTCACTTTGCATGCCTAACATGTATTTACTGTCTATGTCAGTTTGAGTGCCTTGTGTGGTTGTACTACAATCATTTTGTCCTATGTCCTAAGCAGGGTCGTAACTTTCATCCATGCCCAGATCTAGCTTTGGTTTTGGTCCTCTGCTGAATTCGGTTATATCTGCTCAGTTGTGGGGAAACGAAATCGGGCCCTGGTGTCGTCACTGTCTGGCTTCCAAGGTTGAGACTAGGTAGCCAGTCTGGGTTGTCTCTGTCATGGATGTCTGCCTATTTACCTGAAAAGATTAATTTATAATTCAATTAATTTCACTTTTAACATCAGTTTCTTGCAAATAATAACCTTGTGCTAGAACAAACATTGACCATAGAAGTTGAAATTATTTATTTTTATTAACATCCAAAGTAATAAACTCTGTGTCCTGTGTAACTGTTTTAAATGCCAAATACGTTCCTTAAGATGGAATATGTCAAAAGCAAACAGGACTTTTTGATAACTTTTTGTTGATTTTGTGTTCGTGAAATGTTAATTTTAATGAAAAAAAATGTAATTACATACCAGTTATGAAGTGTTCAGAGCAGATTCTGAGGTTTCCCAGGTTTTTATCGGTGAAGTCTTGGTTGAGTTTTACAAGCTATTGACGCCGACACTCTATGCTCAGTTTCTCTGCTAATGGGCCATTGGGGAAAAACTTGTGAAGCATAGCAACGGTAACGAAGTACTGTCGAGTTCGCGGAACGGTGCATCACCTAACGAGTCTTAATTAAAGGGATATAACTCTAATATCATAATAGGATTAAGCAGACGTAGTTGCGTCCCGTAGACCATACATATCACTACAGCTGACGTCGCATCATGCACTTCATCTACGCATCCAAGGGAGATAATAATCTGTTACCGAAGAGGTACTTGCATAAGCGTTTTTATTCATAAGCGTTTTTATTTGGATGAAATTTACTGTAATGATTATAATTCACCGTATTTGTTTTACATCGATTGTGAAGGAAGCTTAGAGCTTATGCAAAGCCACTCTAGATGACTCCTTCCGGGATAATAAACCAGTACTCACGCCGGGTTAGGGGTTAGTCTCGGAATTTTCACCCCCGCCTAACGGGGATTCAAACCCGAGACCCTCGGTACAAGAGCCCGACGCTCTACCCAGAGCCTGACGCTCTACTCCTTCTCCAATGTCGTCCACACTGTATGCATTTTTTTTCCAAAGAATAATCATATAATCAATAAAACTTTAAAAGGTTTTTATCAATATCATATATTTCTCATGCATATTAAGCCCCCAGCTACTATTATTAAAGTTATTCTAGTCCTTTTTTTTCAAATACGATTACCATGGAAACTGTATTTTGATAGAAAAACTAACATATACTTTTTGTTGCATTTTGTATTTCAAGATTAAATTTTACTTCACATACTCAAAAATAAGAAAATTCTTGAAATGAATTTAATAGAAATATCTTCATTTAATTATAATATTCATATCAATTTTTATTGTGTTTTGCATAATCCAAAAATTTGAAAAACTGATTTGGATTACAAAAAATGTTCAGATTGTAATAATTTAAAATAACATTGAATTGTAAAGTATTTAGTGTACGAATTCATGTTAATTATGTTTATAAACCTTCCGAAATTAGTTTATACCTTTGAAGATGGTATGGTCATTTTGACTTTTTTTGTCACAAACTGTTTCCATGGAAATTGTCATTTTACAAAAAAACTAGCTCGTCGACTGTATTTTTCTTATCATTTTTGAATTCACAACATATCAAAAATTTCGAAAATTCTATGAAAGGATTATTTTTTTTATAAAACCGTAGAAAATGTCCTTAAACATCATTGTAAATCTGCTTCGAGCAACGTTTGCATAATTATCAATAGAGACTTACATGAATGGTTGAAGACTATGTCAAAGACTGGCTTGCGTGTCGATCAAATACCACTGAAAAGACATATCAGCCACTGAACTGGTCAGAACTACCAGCTTCCATGGAAAAACCTCAGTGCTGATTCTGTGGGCCACATCCATCTGGTGAGAATGTAGTGGATGTAGTAGATGAAAACTCAATTTATCCCAAAGTTTTAATTTTGAAGTCACTGTTGGCAAACCGGGTTATTCCACTTCTTAATAACGTTTTTGCTCTGAAATATATGTACCAAAGGTCTTGGAAACATACAATGGCAGTCTTTTCAATGCTGAAGAAGCCTTCAAACAGTTTCAAAGTTATCAGTCCGAATACGCAAAAGGAAGACATGATTGAAAAATAAAACTCCACAGATGAAGACTTCGAGATGCCAGATCCGCCTTCACCGGAGGCAGAACCAACCGAACGACCATCCCGCAACAGTCGAGTACCAGTGACCCTCAGGGACTATGTTCGGGTTGTTAAATCAAGATGGTGCCAATTCAAGTTAGAAATGTTTGACTGGCATAAAAATCCCTTTTAAACAAAATGACTGGAAAGTGATGAATGGATCTTGAAATTCCATTTAGATATGAATAAATAACAATTTCAAATCTGAAAACAATTACTAGTTATATTTCACAGTTACTTCAGTATGATAAGTGACTCATTAACAGTAACACATTTATTTGAAATAAATGATGTTATTTTTCAATATCCAAATGACTGTATTATATTGCTAATAAGATTAATTTATTGTTTTGTAAATAATATGACAAGATAGGTAGATTCTCATGACAGGTATTTTAACTTGATGTTGCCTACGTATTGGCACATAATTAATTACCTCCAAACGCCACATGTTTGCGTCTTGCAGCAGGCGACTTTCGAAATTCTTTTTCGATCTATTTACATACAAAACAGAAGATCTGAGGTTTTTCTACATGTTATCAACGTTTTTTTAAAGTTGATTGCGTCAAGTGAAAAAATTTCGTCTGCAGGTTGTACAGAGTTAACATAAACAAATTTGATTTTTTAAAGGTGTTTTGAAATAAGCTTTTCTTTCAAATTATACCATTACCTAAATCTTGATTATCTGGTAAAGAGTCAATTGAATGAGAATAATTCATTTTAACCCTTATAGTGCTGGACCCGACTTCATGCTTATGCAAACAGGTTAGATTCAGGCCAGCCGCCAAGGGAATCGGCGGCTGGCATATGATCTAACATGTTTGCAACTCCGAATACCCTCCTCATAAAAATTAAGCAGATATGTAAGGTTTTCCAAAGCAGACAACACAAAAGTCTATTTAGAAAAATGCCCAGCATGCTAAGGGTTAATGCGTCAATACGATTGATGTCCGCTATCGAGAAGGGTCTGGAGAAGCCAAGCAGCTTCAGGGAACTAACAAATGTTAGTTTTTCCCATGGTGAATAATTAATCACTAACTGTTTATTGAGGAATGATCAGGCGGTTATTAAGTGTCAACTCAACAATGTCTTTAACATTTGCCAGATGCCCACGATAATTAAAGACTTCATGCCCTCCATTTCTCGTCTTTAATATAGCATGGGAACACTGGAAATTTGCTTTATTTTGGTGATTGATATCTATTATCATTACGAGGCAATGGGTCTTCTTTGAATCGTTCGAAATGTCTCGTATTACAGATTTGTAGATGGTTCATTCTTGATTTCAAATTTTATCTCAATTACTTTATTTTGTCTGTTACGTGAGGTGAAGTGTAACTGAATTGACTTGAGGATGTGTAATGAATGTACATTTACTTTTTTTTTTGAAAACCATATTAACATTATCAGAGGATTGTCTTATAGAAGGATTTCTACTCGAGTTTTAACCTAAATGACCGCCAAGGGTGAAAGTTGTCAGTAAATGATAGATAAACCCAATAAATAAACCCATACTCTCATAATTGGGATTCAATACGAGTCTTTAGTCGGTGCTTTATGTTTGCGTTGGATACGTTATCGCTTTGTATTGAAACCCCTCGCTAATTATATATTAAACCCACCTGTCGTAGAAGACAAAACACTGAAAACAGAAAACTTATGCTCCAATTGTCAGAATTGGGTTTAAAGCCATTTCACCAATTGTTCAGCTTTGTTACGGTCTTCCAGAGATCCACAAGTTCTCGTTATGTTATACCATTTAACCGTATTGCCAAAAAAACTCCGCCGCAAACACAGCTTCGCCGATGGGGTCGAACCCGGACCTCCGAGTTTCAAGTCCGTACCATTTACACGTGAAACACTTTCATGATATCAATAGCGAAATGGTTTAAATGTTTTTCCCATTATGACATCATATAGAGCGTCAGAAAAGAGTAAAGCGTTTGCCAGATGTCCTATTATGATTTTCAAGACAAACATAATTTGAATAATTCGGATCAATACTTATTGATTTTTCAGTGGTTAATCTTTCTCTTAGTTGAGAAATCAACGGAAGACAATTTTGATTTCCATCTTTAATTCTTTTTCATTTAATGATGCTTTTATTTTCATTTCAGACAGAGCTCATGAAGGAATCAATGTTGAATGCTTCTTTTATCATAATGTAAATACAAAAGTCGACCCATTTGACCAATTTCGAGAGGGATTCACCGAATCAGTGAAAGGGATGATTTGTGACTTTGGCTTGGAGTATGCTGAGCGGAGTGCGTCCCTTGACTTGGGGATTCATCATCGATTCTGTATGACACTGAATAAAAAAGGGATGATTTGACTGATCAGTGGTGAGGTGTAAATTTATGTGTCACGACATGACACATGATGTGTCATGCTTGCCCGTTAGACACGACATCCTCATGACATGTAACGGTTGTATCATCGGATAATTCCGTATTGTACCACAACCGGAATATGGGTAACATTTTGCTTAACATTTTCCCAAACGACTAATTTTCGCCCGTTCCAAATTAAAAGAGTTTGCAGACGACATTTCGAAATGTAATTAAATTGAGAAATGTTCTTCAGAAAGAGCAGAAAACCTTGTGGGAAAAAGAGAAATTGCTCTTAGCGAGCAATTTCTTATTTTCCCACAATGTTATCCAGAGTCGTCTGCAACAAAATGGTTAAATGTCGTCATTGTTTGGTAATGGGTTAAAGATTTAAGGACATTGTTGAGGCAGTCTCCCGACTGACTTACAGAATGCCGATGGTTCTACCCGCCTTGACCAGCCCTTATGGGCAGTTGAGTATGGGGTGTTCCTCCATCATTAAGCGTCGGGCATCGCTACATAACTGAAATAATGTTGATGTAAAACCCATATAAAAAAAATAAGGACATTGTTTGTGTAAGTCAAAACTGATACACGTGGATAGTGTCTTAAATGAAAGTATTCAATGTGACACATATACATGGATAGCATCATAGAAAAAATATTGCAATGTGACACGTCATTGGAAGCATCTCGGAGATGTGTTGCTTTGCAATATTGTTTATCTTGCTATTGAAATTAGGGGGAATGTTGTTTCGCACATTTTGAAATTGATTAGCAATACGGTACCCTGGATCATACACTTTTATCCTATGAGAGCACGCTCTTTACCACGTGTGGAATAATATCTATTAAACTATCGTGAAAATTATTTTGATTCTAATTTTTTGGTTTCCTTTCATTGCTCAATGGAGAGATTATGAATTAAAGCGTTATCGACCTTTTAACACGTTCGAGAACGATTTCTTCTTTTTCCAAGGATTATTGATACAGTTTATGATGCAAGGAAAATGCCATTTGTGTGAATGTAATATCACATTACATTGTGGGTTCAAATCCCGATGAAGGCACTTGGATATTCATTCGAGGTAGTTCCCCGGTAGACTTATGGAATACCGATGATTCTACCCGCCTTTATTAGCTTTTATGACGTTTTGAACTTAACACAAGCTCTAAGTTTAAGATGTTAAGCAAGATACTACCCTCTGGTTTTGTTGGAGTGGCCTTTGAAAAAGTCACATTAGAGTCCTAGCTAACGCTGATGGATCCATGCAAGCCAATATATAACTGATATATTGTTGATACGGTGTAAAGCACTATACAGACAAATCTTCTTTTGGATCACAAGGCCTAGAACTTTATATCTGCTATGTAGTATCATGTATATGTCTTCTAAAAAGATTCAAAGCATGACCAACGAGGACAATGATGACCCGGCACCCAGGGCTTATCAGTTTGTTTGCACTATTTATCAGGTAAACGTTCCAGGACCCTCAGGGTCCTCTTTTTAGGAAAGTGAATTCTATTAGAACATAGAAATAATTCACATTTTGGTTTTTGATTAAATTTCTATCCGTAAACCTTTTTATTAAAGGATTGATACAAATTTTCTATTTGATAAAGTGCCAACATAACAAGGGTTATTCAGTGATCAGAAGTGAGCCATAGTTATCGCATCTATTCATTGCAATCAATTTACTTCAATTGCTGAAGGAAAAGCTGCGTAACTAAAGCGGATTTGACTTCAAAGAATGTGTAAGTGTGTCCCAATTGATCTGGTACAAGTCTGATTCTATCCGTCAAACAACCTTTTTGTTAATGGAAATCCACTTTTAAACATCATGGTACACCTACAGCATATGATTTAATTCATATTTGAGACGAACACAAGTTTGCTCATAATTTTGTTACATTGGTGCGTCCATAGCAGCACATGGATTATGTCCAATTGATATTCTTTTGTTATCCGTTTTCTTGTGCATTCTATATGGCCCATGGTACCGTTTTACTAAGCGACTAAGGAAACATATTTGCTTAAGTCAAAACTTATTAACATGGATAGTATCTTAAATTACTGTACTCAATTGCAATGTGACACTTCATTGGAAGCGTCTCGACGATTCCAATGATGTGTTCCTTTGCAATATTTCTTGGCTCAGTGAAAAATAGAGAGAATTTAGTTTTAAGTTAACCCAATTTTCTATCATAAATTGTTCAGTAAAACGGTAGATTTTAAGAAAGAATAGATGGTTAGTGTCGTGAATGGGAAGTGTTATCAGCCACGGCGAAAAGAACATTATCCAGTGAGCCGAACGCTTATTTCTGTCTCGGTGTTTAAATCGCTGTCGAGTGCAAAAGCATGCAATAACCACCCTTATGGTGTACAGGGTGTCAAAATTCGGTTAAAGCCTCCGTGCGATGTGAATGTTCTGAATACACTGCACGGAGTACCCAAACGAGGGCCAGGTGCGGCACGTGGCCACAGAGATGTCATTATGCGAAATGTGTTTGCTCTAGCGAAATAAGATTGAATGTAACAAATTATTAGGAGTAGTCCGCTGCGTTTTAATAATAGGGCTTAAATATGGGCATTGATTTTTTCACAAACGATAAAGGCGAAACCCTGAATATGTTTATAAATTATTCGGATGTGTTGCGAATGGGGTGACATTATGGCGGTGACATTTCTGATTCGGTTCTCGAGGACGGTGGATTTTATGTCGGAATTGAAAGCAATAGCAGACGACACTAAAAAAGTCTAAAACCTGCATTTTCTTTGTGATAAATCCCTGCAATATTATTAGAAATAACATGAATTGATGTCACTGGCTTTTTTGAATTAATTGTAACACGTGTATCAAGTGATGTATAAAAAGAAAACATGGGTTAAAAATGAATTCCTTTATTCGATTGTCTATATGTCTAACAATCTAACAACAGTCTAACAATATATGTCTAATGGTTAAGTGATAGAGTGGGTTGATTATGTATTTCGGGGTCCCGGGTTCGATATCAAACAGTGTAGCCTTATAACACTCTTCATTCGTGCATTCATTGGTGCTTTGGGACTTTGATCTATCATGCCACTATAGAGTCCTAGCCACGTCCTGGTGAATCTCTAGAAAGCATAACTATTTGATAAAAACCGTAAATATAATGTCAGACCTCATACAAACTTTAACGAAAATCCCCAATTCACTCAGTCTTTTTTATATAATTTTTTTACTTATGGAGCGGTTTATAGGTGGCTTCAAATTGTTAACAACAATTGTTCATGTCCTTCTGTCGGGTGGATAAAACCAATTAACCCATTATGCTTCCATATGCCCCTTCTGCTGAAAAGACCTATGGAAACAGTAATCATTTCTCTTTTTTTTTCATGATTGTTTTTACACAATATTAAGGAACTCATCATTTTGGATATAAGTCGGTGTTTCTTCCAATTTAAACATGGCGTATTAATACCATACATAAGATGTCCAGACACGTGACGAGTGGATTGAAATGGGTCCATGTTTAAAGATTCTGAGGCATTGCATCGTTGTTGAAACCAACAAATTTTCAGCTGCAAATACAGGAATATAGTCGGTCTCATTACGCCAAATTGGCTGTGAACAACAATTTTCCATAACTTAGAATACACCAGTAAAATAACCGTGCTATTTCAAAGCACCTTTGTTTTTATACTTTCAATATTCTCATCTTGCGAACAAGCACCTTTTTAGAATTCAGTGCTTTTCATTCTTTCTATAATCACTTTACCCTTATAGCGCTGGAACTGTCTCCATTATTTCTGCAAACAGGTTAGATCCAGGCCAGCCGCCAAGTAAATTGGCGGCTGGCCTGTGATCTAACCTGTTTGCTAATCTGAGTATTTACCCTCAACAAAATTAAGCATACATTTAAGGTTTTTGGAAAGCAGACGACACAGAAACCTGTTTTTAGAAAACTACCCAGGATTCTAAGGGTTAAAGAGTGTCGAACACATGGGATTAATAATGAATGAAACAGGCTATGCAAACTAAACCTTTGATGAAAGTAAACCCTAGCAGGTCAGGATGTACCTTTTAGGATTAACAGAATTTTGACTTAAATCTTTCTTTGTCACATTTCCTTTGATTTCATACGTTAATTCTAACGTTTTAAGCTATACTTTATTAATGGTTCTATTTTTAACATAATATTTGAAATAGATTCAAGAAATGAAAATAGTTTAAAATCGGGTTACTCCAATTTTGAAATTTTTAACCAATCCCCAATTTGAAAATTTATGAACGGTCCAAATGAAAAGCAACATACGGAAAGACAAAAACGAGAATAAGACATTAATGATTAATTAGAAAAGAAGAAAAATTAGATTTGTGACAGAAGGATAAAATGATGATCATGAGTAAATTACCACTTTGTCTTATTGTTTTATAGGACTTTTGCAGTATGTGCCCCATAGCGGTATATCATGGGAAAGATGGTGGGTTTACTACTTTCCTGAAGTTATCCCTTATATTATGTGATGTCAAATATTATGTGTTAAACGAGACATCTATCTTCGGGATAATTCATTTTGATATAATTTTTCAACAAAAAGAACTATATAAAATAAAATGTGAAATATTCGTTTAACAAAAAATGCCTCAAGTAAAGAGACTGATATTTAGAAATGAGACTGATTTGGATAATAATTCTATGCAAACAAACTCAATAGGACAACTTTTAACTTGGCAAATCACTCTAAAACACTTTTTGCCAAAACTGCAGTAAACGTTCCGTGAGTAACAACGTAGAAACATCGCAAATAGCTGCTTCTGAAGCAATTTGTTTAATCTTCTTTTTATAATGGCTAACCTTCTCGATCTAAAATTCCAAGCATAATTAATGTACGCTATTCAGTTACAACATCATGTCTTATTCTGACGATTTTATTTGTAATTTCTTTCATTTAGGGTGAAGGATAGTTATTTACTTAGTTTTGACTGAAGAATAACGAAATGGCGTGTGGTTTGCCGTCTTTATGGCGACAGAGTTTTCCATGTTACAATTGTCAAACACAAGCTGTTGTCCATAGAATAATATCTTATTCAATCCAAGGCAGATGACAAATTTCACAGTGTGTTGAAAATCACTTCAAAAGTCTTCACGATGAATTTGCACAATTACGTCTGTTAATTCAAAACTCTCAGTGTTCAAATAACCTCTTTATCTCTTGTTTGATTTACTAACAACGCCAAATTACTTTTTATTCTGAATTTTTCTTTATTGAGTATAAAATAACTTTTACAATTAAAATTTTAAGGGCACACACACACCCCAAATTCGATTTTATATTTGAGATCGCTGGTTTTGTCAACATTTAAAGTAAGATTGCCTTCATTTTGTATCTCTCTGGGGATTTTCTAAATGGTCTAAACCAGCAGACGGTAGTTATCATAATATTTTGGTGAGAAACATAAACGTTTAGGTGAGAGACAAATTTCCTCACATCTATGAACAAGCACAATAAATATGAAAACATGATTCCTAGAATCTGCACCCGTTCTGTTTTCTTTTCTTGTTTTCTTGTAGAATTGGATTCAAATTCCGATGGTCGTAGGTTCGATTTTGACGATTGTTTTATGCGGGTTCACTAGCTTTTTTAGTATTTGAGTTGTTCGTCTACACCAGACATCGCAATACAACTGTAATATTGACTATGCTGTGTGAGAAAAGAAAAAGAAGGAAGTTGTTGTATAGAAAAGAGATATTCTTAAAATACAAAAATCTTTTTATTCAAAATACTAGGGTAATCTAATATAAGAGAAAACTGTCTTATTAGTATGTATATCTATGAAAAGATCAGTGTGGTTATAGCTGAAATACCTGTAATTGATTTGAAATATATAATAAGTAGGACTTATAGGGAAATTTGAACAGTAATTTACCTAAATAACTTTACTAATTGAACTGTTTTTTGTTACTATCCGATCTTATTCCTTTTTGAAAAAGCTACTTTCTGCACAATAATTTTGCAACGTTACGCATTTAAGCGCAAATTATTGCAAATACTCCTTTTATCAGAATGTTTTACTAACATTCAGCTTTATATTGAGCAAAGTAACGCATTTTGGAGTAAGTTGTTGCAAATTCTCCTTTTTTCACAACGTTTTACCAAGATTCAGCGTTAGAATGGGCTTTCGAATGTGTCATCCTTTGGTAGGGTTTGATGAACAGCGTTGACCGTAGGACAGTGGTCAATACGTAGAGCATTAGCTTCTGGACACGAGGGTCGTGGGTTCGAATCCTGTGAGTAGCGAGGTCTGCCTTGTGAACTTTCATTTAAGTGCATTCGGCGCGAGTACTGGTTATGTATTCAGGAAGCAGAATCGAGAGTAATTATTTTAAGTTGGAAGAACTTGTTCAAAAAACGATGTAAAATGAATAGGTTTAAACTAGCTAAACAATAGTATTGACTCAGTATCTGCTCTCATACTTATATAATCGCATAAGAAACTTTCCCTCTATGCTTTAAACTGAAATTAAGATCTTCTTATCCATTACTTTATACAAATGACTTAAATTGCTTTTCAGTTGACCGTAAGAGTCTTTGTTTGTTAAGCTTTTAAGTTCACATTTCTCCTTTTGTTGAGATGATTTCAATTTTGATGATTTCTAAATACATGTATTTGTTGATTTCTTGATTATCAGTTTAAATGCTGTTTTCTGTACTTGGCGTATGAAATGTAAAAATGGGGAAACTAGTTAAAATCGCACTTTTATGATAAAGTGATTATGTCATTTTTGCGATGTATGGAAACTCTGACATTTGATTAAAGGAAAATTCGACCCTAATAATTCTGGCAAAATTTCTCTATTTTGTTTGTTATATTGTATTCATGTATTCTATTTGCATAACAAACATGAATATATGAATAACTTACTTTTATTACATTATGATCATTAAAGGCAAAAAGTGGGAAATTTGATTACGTTGAAAAATAAGAACAGAAGAAATGAACAGTCAGCTTAAATATACATTAATAAGCCACTTAATTACCACCAATTTTGCAAAACAAGCTTAGTTAACTCTTATAGTGCTGGAACCAACTTCATGGTTATGCAAACAGGTAATATACTGGCCAGTCGCTAAGTGCATTGGCGGCTGGCCTGTGATCTAACCGGTTTGCTACCCTTCGTATATTTCCTCAACAAAATTTAGCATGTTTTGGAAAGCAAAAAATAAAATTTTTTTTTTAGAAAAGTTACCTAGCATTATTTGGGTTAAACAAGTATAAAAATCGGATTCTAATGGTGGAGGTTGTTGTCCCAAAGTAATGTCTGTATATAGACATGACGTTAGTTCAAGCAGATGGAGAGCAGCGTTTCCCCGACTGACTTGCGGAATGCCGATCGTTCTTGACCAGCCGTTGTAAGCAGTTTTGCAGTTAAGGGGTTTCCTCTATCACTAAGAGGTTGCCATTGAAAAATAACGGAACTAATGTTGACGCGATATAAAATCCCACATAGATAAAAGGAGAGCTATGTACAAACACACATTTACAATAAACAACGTTTCATTCTGTGTTTCAGTGCGTGTAAACTTGACTTTATTCACAGTAAATGATTAGCACAATTAACCCGTTCCTCATTACTGATAAAACCAGCATTTCCTTCATTGGCGTGATTTTAATCAAACTTACTATTCATGAAGCAAGAAATTTGCCTAATAATTAAACGTATATATCCATTTGGACTTACGGAATCGTATTTACCAGTACCACCATGTTTTCAAATGTAGCCTGTATCAAAGCCACCAGGATAAACATTGTAAAGGGTTTTAAGACACCAGAGAGGAATAGATTTACGTGCATACTATCAATTCTTAACTTCATATTAATTCATTTCAATTCAACATTTAATGTTATTAACCCTCTCTGTATGATCAAAATGATACTTTCTATTACGATTTCTTATTTCTATATAATCCACTAATGTCTCCTCTAGAAAGTCGAACGAAGTCTACATGAGGTAATAAATTGGCTCATGTTTAATTATGGATAGATACGGTAAGAAGTAGATTAGTTCCTAATGTCCCATTCATGAATCCATTTGCATATGCAGCAGCATTTATTGACATAATTGGCAAAATAACAAATTATGACTTATTATAACCATTGAGGTTATGCATAATTTTGAATGGTCCCTCACGAAATAACCTTTCTAGTGTATATGTACAGACCGCCGTTAAATGGTCATGATAAAACAACAATTTCTTCATCTGCATAGCTAGACTTTGGTTGTACGTTGAGTCTAGTATAAATGTCTAATTGGAAAAGAACACATTAACCCATTATCAAACAATAACGACATTTGACTAGTTTGTTGGAGACAACTCTGAAATACATTATTGGAAATGGAGAAATTGCTCTTAACGATGTTTCCTGCTTTGTTTTTCAACTTTTCACATTTCGCCTGCAAGCTCTTTTAATTTGGGACAGTCGAACATTTGTTTTTGTGGTAAAGGGTTAAAACATATGTTCACATTTCATCACAGATCAGAAGTGAAAAAAACTTACTTACATTGATAGTAAATTCTGTTAATATGATTTATCCATAATGCGTTATTACGTTTGAGTTAATATCTTCTACTGTCTGAGTTAATACGCTCTAATGCCGATGGTTCTACCCACCTTGACCAGCCCTTATGGGCAGTTGAGTAAGGGGTCTTCCTCCATCATTAAGAGTCGGGCATCGCTACATAACTGAAATAATGTTGATGTGATGTAAAACCCATATATAAAAAAAAAAAAGCTCTAAAATGCGATTTTAATTAAGAAAGAAGAGACTGTGATTATATTGGTGTTACATGTAAAAGTACAGTGTATGAATCAGCTTTGGCTGTTCCGAATATTGAAAATAAATACAAATAGTCAGTTTGATATTTCATCCATGAAGATAGGATTGAAATTTTACATTTGATGTGGTTTGGTTACGCGCGCCTCGTTCGCTCCAAAAGTCTAATACGTATAATGTTTAAATATTTTACCTCTGATAAACCCTTTACCAAAATAATAAAGACATTTGACCCGTTTGTTGCAGATGACTCTGGAAAACATTGTGGAAAATGGAGAAATTGCTCATGACGAGCAACTTCTCCTATTCCCACAATATTTTCTGCACTATCAGAAGGTTATTTCCCAATTGCATTACAATTTGAAATATCATCTGCAAACTCTTTCAATTTATGACTGTCGGAAATTCGGCGTTTGGTAAAGGGTTAAACGATGGCGTAGATATGATTTCTGGATGATTCGGTTGACTTGTTTAGTTATGGATATTGGCTCATCTTTTTGTGTTTATTAGTGGTTTTTATATTTATGCTTGCTAGATAGCTAATAACAATCAAGGGTTCTGTGTCGCCCAGTTGTAAAGTTCGCGGTCTAAGAACTCGGGGCCCCCAGGTTAATACTTTTAGTGAAGATATCGAGTTCATGCTTATGCAAACAGGTTATATCCAGAGCAGCCGCCAAATAATTTGACGGCTGGCCTGTGATCTAAACTGTTTGCTTCTCTGAGTAGTTTTTCTCATCAAGATTAAGCAGATATTAAAAGTTTTCGAGGAAGCAGACGAGGCAAAAATCTTTATCTGGAAAATTACCTTATATTCTAAAGGTTTACCCAGCCGGTACCCCTGGACACATCCAATTAGAGAGTAAGACGATAAGTGTATGATGTTTGCGCGAAGTACCTATTATAGTCTTGTATTGAACCATTGACATGTGGTGCAAAACCGACCAGGAATTACTTCCAGAGGACGTTGTAAAGTAAAACCTTGTTTATGAAAATTTTGAATGTTATTTTGTGTTAATTGTTTTCTTATAGGATACACGAGGGGGCTTTTGACAGATTTTGTTATTTTTTGGGAATAAGTCATTAGCCTAGGCCTTTGGTTTCTTGTTTTTTTTCTAGAACTACTAAAGTGAAGCGATAATGGAGGTGCACTTCGATGAGCCCAACATTTCTGGATGCGATTTTAGAAGGTAGTACGAAGAGTCGACCGATGGAGAAAAAAAAGACCAGTTGATCGCTATGTTTCTTCGTGGAAATCCTACTACGACGTGGGTTTATTCTGAAATCTATCGTGGAAAGTACTGTGAAGGGAATAAAGTGGCTGTTTTTTTGTAAACAAGAAAGAAGGGCAAAGAGTTTCGCGTATGACACCATGTCCAATGCATAAACAATTTGTAGTTACCTCCCTTTGTCCATTTTCATTAAAAAAACACATTCATTTGGGGAGCTTGAGGATGCGGTTTGTTCTTGACTGTTACATCAATATTGCACTCTTTCAACCCATACACAGAAAATATGACAATTTGAACTTTTGTAAAATAACATTTGAAGCCATCACAATTAAGAACATGATTAATTCATAGGTCTCCCTAACGTAATAGATATACTTAGACGTGTTGATGGCTTGAAAAGTGAAAAGATGTAAAGATAACTCAATCACTAACAGAGGAAAAAGTTTTATTTCCTGGCAATACGTGTTTTGTCGAACATGGTTTAAAGCAGGCAATGTTTTATATTATATCCCTGATACTTGACTACATTAACTTTTGAAGAGGCAAAAAATAAACAAATCATAGGTCATGTCTCTGGTGATGTAAATATCGTCCTCATCGAATCTTAATTGCCATCTTCCTGCAGTTTTAATTCTGACCAATCAAAGCTTCCCCTCTTTTGAGGAGTTTTATCTGCTACTCCATGGTACCTACAAATGTTTATCAATACCAACAGACAACATCACAGAGAACAACCTTGCAAATATGCATAATTTATGAATAGCAACTTCTTAATAGAAATGACAAAAGTGATTTCACCAGTTTCTTCTTTTGTCGCAAGGTTTCGAGCTATACGTATTTGATCTCGTACCCAAGCTGTTCCTTGAGCCGTTTGTTATATATTTGTTAAGAAGACTATAGATGAAAGAATGGCTGGTATAAATTCGAAATCAAATTGCATGCTTATTTGGTAAAATTTGGATAATGGCAGCTCTAACAACAAAGGAAATGCGACGGATAACAGACAAAGCTGTTGGACTAGTTACACGGGTTCGATCCCCATCATTGCCCCTGGTGTGGCGGTTGCGTCCTTTGGCAAGCAACTTCAGAGCCCTACCCTTGTATTGATTTATCCCATGAAAACTGCAATCTAACTAAATTACTGTTGACAACGCGATAAATTCCATACTTAATGAACATCAAATTACCTATGCTTTCACACCTTCCTTCGTATATGTAAACTCAAGCATTTAGCACGAAATTACAGCTTTTAAAAATATAAAATGTCCTTGAGATGTTGTGAAGAAATCGTTCTGACAAAACACATGCTCATCAAATTTTACCAACACCACAAAGACAGTTTTGTCATTTAAACATCATAGCTTTGTCTTTTAAATATCATATTGTATTGTATTAAAAAATGTCGATTTTGAGAAATCACTATTTCGAACAAATATGAAACTGATTAACAAGTCACAATCAACAACTTCTGGGGGCCAAGGTTGCGAGAGAACATGCATTGTGCGGGCAAGATACTTCACATATAAATACAATTACATTGTGCTCTGACACGTGGGAATGGGCACGTGCCGAAACGTGACCCAGTTCCCATGTCTTCATTATCATCGTAGACTAAAGTGTCGGCCATGTTAATTGTCGCCATATAAAGGTGACAAAAGTGTGCTTTCGCTTTAAAACTCCCCTCCCCAAAGGATTGGGTGTAAATTCCTCGTTTCTTCGCTTCACCCCGATAACTTAATTTTCCCTTATTTGCCGGAATTCTTCTTATTAAAGTCTTTGAGAGGTACAGTGTTTAGGTTTTCCCATGGAAGCTGTTAAAAGAAACGATAAATTTGACGTAGAAGAGTGTCTATGAAATTGGATTACATTTTAACGCTTTCTTTGATAGAAACCGCCCTTGACGTGTTTGTCTATAGTGTGCAGCTTTACATGTTGGTAAAAGTGGATTTTTGTTTCAAAATTCATGTACAGATTTAGATTTCAACCATCAGTTTTATATTCTAACTTTGCGTTTAGTCTTATTTTAGTTATGTTCTTTGTTATCATAGGTACATGATGCTTAATCTGTGGCAAAAACTGAAAGGATATTTCGAAAACATGTTGCACTTTAGCACTTCAAAAGCATGGGACCTTTAACAGAACAAACAAGGGACTATTCCCTTTCCATTATACAACCACAACTCGAAACCTCCATTTTACAAGACAATGATGGAACATATTGTAACAATATGATATAATGTATCTTACGAGCAAATCTCAAATTAATGTAAACACTTCACAGTTTTTGAACTAATCAATTATTTATACTTATCAATTGACTTAAAACTATTTATTTCAATTTCATTATTGGAATTCAATTGATTGTAATTCAATCCTTTGAACTGCTTCTTGAGATAAAATAAAATATTTATTATAATCTCAACCTGGTTTTTCTGTTCGAAATTCGTTCAGAAACATCTGTAAGGAAGAGCATACTACATCGTTATGTAGAAAGAAGAGCTAGTGGGGAACGTCAATTAATATCGACATATACATGTAAATAAAAGAATTATTAACCATAAGATATCATGAAGTTTATGTTGCAGCAGGGACTTAAGATAACAGTGTTCACCGGGCATTATAAAAGAAACAATTACAATTGTGAACATACACACATACAATTAATGCTTTAGCTTCGATTGGCGAAGGGTTCTTGTATTTTAGAGAGAGAAAGAGAGAGAAAACAGAGTTAGGGGAGAGTTGGTTAATTGGTGCTTAATTACTGCATGATTTCATAAGCCATGGCTCTTTTGACTCGTCTAACACATTTGATCACTGGGAACTGACTCCGTGTGGGAAAAAACAAGACTGTTTCAAAACGACCAGGACCAGGATAACAGACCTCAAAGTTTTCTACTTGATCATTAATTACGACCCTCTTACACGGTTTGGAATCTCTCCGAATTGATTGCATCAGCAGCCCAAAATGAACATGATTCTTCTTTGATGATATCTGAAGGCAACTAATGTAAAGAAGAATTATCAGTTTTTAGCGATTCCATTTTTGTCTCATATGTCTTATTAATATCTTATATTTGCGCCAAACGTATATATAAACGAGATCAGACTAAACGATTGGAATTCTAACCGGTTGGTCAACAATAGTTTAGATACATACCTTTATAACATGACGTCCAGGGCTCATATAGTGTTCTTATACCGTTAGTTTGCCAACAGCACTGTATATTTTACCTTCAAAGTACCTGATTTGTTTCGGACATGAATTAGACGATTCACTGGTGGGAGTCATGAAATCATGTCTTTATAAATCCAATAGAAACCAAAGACAATTTATCATTGCGCCCAGATGTACTTTTGTGTCTCACAGTAGACTAAGAGGGTTGGGGCAGAGTATGGTAGCAGTTCCCTTCCAACCGGCATCATTTCTTTCTATGGTTCAATTGTCTCATTATGCTTTATAAACTGAGGCACGCCAGTGTCTGTACCTATTGTAAAAGTTATGATCAACCTTTTCCCAAACAATAACGACATTTGACCACTGTGTTGCAGACGACTTTAGAAAACATTGTGGGAAAAGGAGAACTTGCTCATAATGAGCAATTTTTCTCTTCCCATAATGTTTTCTTCCCTATCAGAAGATTGTTTTCCGATTTCATCACCTCTTGAAATGTCGTCTGCAAACTCTTTCAATTTGGGACAGTCGAAAATGTGTCGTTTGGGAAAGGGTTAATGTATCTGTCTAAGACGCCTAGTTACTGGTTATGGGATTTATTGTCAAAACGGTGACCGACATAAATACTTTATTTATGGAAATGTTCTATAACAGTTTTGACCTTTTACTGATTTCAACTTGTGAAACCTAAATTTGTATGAATAAGGAAGAAAAAAACACACTGCGTGTGTTGATTGCCCAATTAGTGACAGTACCTTTTGTTCATTTAGAAAGTACAGACAATAGCGTGCAACGTTGTCAGTACACCCACACACGTTTTATAACAACTTTAGTTTATTGCAATTATACAGTAATCAAATAGCCTATTGAAAAAGAGAATAATACCATATCAATTTTAAAAGGTGTAACAATTACTATCTAACCACAAGTACTTTGAATGTTAGCGCTTTCAAAAATGACAAGGCACAATAACAGCGGCAAAAAAGAGTTTAACCCATCATCAAACTCGAAACTCGAAACTATGTAAAAGGTTATTTTTTTCATTCCATGATTGAGTTGTAAAATTGTGTAATTTCTTAAAACTAGAAATCTTATATTGTCATGATGCTGCCTTAGTAGATTAATTCCCATTCACTTGTTTAACCGCATAATAAACGTTATTTTAGATGAAAGACTTGTTTCTTTTGTTACAAAAACCTATGCTGATTCTTCGATGCAATTGTAACTTTTCCATACTTTGCGATGATCATTACTTTTTCTTCTTTCACTCCATATTCAACACTAGATAAAGTCTAACTTGTGTTAAGCAACCACCCGTTACCGTTACTGACATCAGAAAAATCTGACTCAACCGTATTAGACTATGTATTGTGCTTACCGATTCCCTTCAAATGGGGCCCGTTTTACTAAACAACTTACGGAAAATGTGTGCGTAAGTCATAATTGATAAACATGGATAATATCTTCAATGAAAGTACAATATTGCAATGTGACACGTCATTGGAAGCGTCTCGGAGAGACGCTTCCAATGATGTGTTACTTTGCAATATTGCTTTGCCAAATATTGAATTAAAAGGACTTGTTGTTTTATACTTACGCAAATCTTAAGCGTAAACTGTTTAGTAAAACGGGCCCATGGACTTTATGACTGATATAAATTCAGATCAACAATACATAGTCTAATACGGTTGAGTCAGATTTTTCTGATGTCAGTATGTGACCACCCGAAACTAAATTAACAATGGCTTTACATTTGACTGAGTTCCGTTTACATCATGGCCTATCTGAAACTTTATCTTTTTTTTTTAATTTCGGCTTTGAAAATACAGACTGCAAACTAAGGAGCGTAAAAGAGTGTGTAAGCAATATTTTAGCAACATCCTTTTAAATCCTACTTGACGTGTTGTTATCACAATAATGTTATAATTACAATGGGTGCCAACACCATAGTGTCCACAGTATGAATAAGGGAATAAAAGAGTGAAAAACGCCCATTATCTAGTGCATTGAAATAACAAATGTAAAAACTCTTTGCCATTTTTTTTCAAATTTGCATTCCCCTCGTCAAAAAGCTTTAAAGGGTGTAACATAAGGAGTAGATGTGCATGCAAAAGGTGTTTGTCCTTATGCTTGTTTCCTTGATATAAATGTATTTTGTTGTCAAAACGAAATAAAACAAGCTTTCTAGAGGGAAAACACACTTCTTGGTACTAAATTTCCTGTTCCATCAGGGATAAACTGCATAATATAATTGTCGTAAGACTCGAGCAACTAGTTGTCTTGAGCAAAGATAAAAAACTAAATATTTTCTTTTTTTCTTTTCATAACTATTTCTTGTAACTATCAGTATATGTTTGTCACGTTCACATCAAATTGTACTTTATATGTGTTGTAGATGATGCATTTTTTACAAGTCTAAATAAAATTCTTGAGCAATTCCTACTAAGTCACAAAGTGTTTACACGTAACTGACTACAAATGGATACATAAGATTTCTTCTGTAATAAAGAAGGGTGCTTTTAACCCTTCTCATGGTAGATACCTTTCTTAACCCTTTCCCAAACAATAACGACATTTGACCACTTTGTTGCAGACGACCTTAGAAAACATTGAGGGAAAAGGAGAAATTGCTCGTGACGAGCAATTTTTTTACTTTCCCACAATGATTTCTGGCCTATCAGAAGATTTTTTTTTCCAATTTCATCACATATTGAAATGTCGTCTGCAACTTTTTTCAATTTGGGACAGTTGAAAATTTGTTGTTTGGGAAGGGTTAACGCACATAGAACAGACGCTTCGTTACACTACTAGACCAAACGAGTAACATGCTCTTATACTGCCAAAATGATTTCTTCATAAAGCGACTACGAACATTTCATTATTTATACTTAATGATTGTCCTCTTCTGATGCTGTTCGATAGACTTGATTAAAAAATCTTATATTCGAAGAACAGGGTAAATGACTGGAGTGTCACATGGTTATGTGGGTAGATCATTAGACGTCTTCATCACACTATAGGGCAAACCTTGATGGGAATGATAAGAGGCCGTTCTCCATTTAGTTATAGTTTAGGATATAAATGACAGTAATTTTGTCACCTATTTTATATTTTCGTTTTTACGACAACGATCTAACCTCCTAACCTATCCCTTACCTCTAGTATGTGTGGGGTTGGTAATTAGTAAGTTGATAAAGGTGAATTGTGGGTAAACCTAAGTCAGTTGACTGCATGGTGGTCAATTCTAATTCTCGCCGTATTCATAATGACTTGGTTATCCATGAGGAGTTCAGAAGAATAAAATAATGTAAAATAAAATATCAGCTTTGTTGTGATTACAGCTCTTGTATCAATGCATCACGTCACCTGAATAGAACTGCCTTGTCCAAGGACAAGTGACGGTAAAGTGAATATACGCTATTGCGAGTTCAGCATATGGCAACCGGATTCGAATCCCTAACATTTTGGCAATCATTTACACCCTGCATGTTTCAACTTATAATAGATTAATTTTTATGAATGGGGTTTTCACACAGTGTCAACAATATTTCAGTTATGGTACATATGGCTTTTCTGGATTCACCAGTACTAGAATGAGTTTAGTCTCCCCCCCCCCCCAGTTATGTTACTTTCAAGAAATAGTTCATAAAACCTAAAGTACGATAGATTACTTAAACAAGTTAAACTTGATTGAATGTTGCAAATAAATGCATTTCGGTTCTATCTCGAAATCACTCCCATGGTTTTGATGATTATGCTTTGACAAAAAAAACAACAATATCTTTAGGAAATAACAGATACGAAATAGGTAGGCAGGTCATAAAGTGATGTCACTCTAACATGTCGTGTCAATGATGTGTCAATCTAGCAATAAAATGACCATTGGTCAATAAAACGTCTATTAAACTGAATAAGACTTGATTACGTTCTTGTACCTCGTAATTACCATTGGACTTGATCTCCTTCATGGTGGCTTCAACAGACTTCTGGTTGTCTAAATGTGTAAGGTGTAAACACCATAAAACCCTTTCCCAATCAACATATTTTCGACTGTCCCAAATTGAAAGAGTTTGCAGACGATATTTCAAAATGTGATGAAATTGGAAAATAACCTTCTGATAGGGCAGAAAACATTGTTGGGAAAGGAAAAATGGCTCGTAACGAGCAATTTCTCCTTTTCCCACAATGCCTTCTAAAGTCGTCTGCAACAAAGTGTTCAAATGTCGTTATTGTTTGGGAAAGGGTTAATTGAAAGCTTATTTCTTCGACAAACGGTCGTATATATCTCTAGCAAAATTCTTTAGAAGGACATCAACGACCAGTCTGGTAATATAGGTATTATGATGACTTGTAGATTAGATTTGCAAACCACTTTCATGGACAACTTCTTTGTGCAGCCATATAATGCTGTTTGAATACAAGAAAACTATTTAATCTGACGATTGGACCTTGGACTCTTGGTGCAAAGTCTGTTGAGAAGCCATTTATTCGGACTATAAATGTTGGATTCATACGTCCTAGTCCTGCATATTAAGCCCAAATGTCTCAAACATGACTGTTTTTGTTGTCACCCGATCAATATTTTCATTGGCATTTTGCTTTGCCCAAAATTTAAGAGAGGAAGAGGCAGGTTACTCAATCTCTAAGGTTTAGAAATTTTTGAGGTTTTCAATCGGATTGACTCGAACAATCCACTAATATGTGGCTATAAAAACCCCATGATTGAACAATTGACCCATCCTCCGTAACACATAAGGGGAATTAAATAGCAAACACCTCACAATTCAAATCTTAATCATCTTTATATTGACTGACTGTGTTTGTAGGTTCGTATGTTGTCTCTCAATTGGTACACATAAATAGCAATTTAATTTTCGGAGCTACTTGAATTTAAATAAGCACAATCATTACAAAAGAAATAATTCTTTGACAATATCCAAATCAATTCTGTTTTACTTTCTCTTCATAGAGATGGAAGCTCTGCCTCATCATAGGCGAAAGGAGCCGGGGGGCCAGGGGGGGGGGTGGCCCCCCAATATCCAGACTGGGGGCATAGTATACTTTGGCCCCCCCAATATTCACAATGAAAGATGAAGATTTTTGGAAAGAAAAAATGAAAGAAATGGAATTTAACAGCAAAATTAATATAAAAGTGTATTTTGTGCTTTATTTAATACCAATTCGCCGTTTGTTACGAACAATAACCAAAACATTTTGACGTCATCATCGCAAATGGCAATCTGAATACATCGGGTTTATCCAATGAAATCTCAGCTCACGAAAAGTAGTTTCGACTAACGAAGACAGTGATGCAAAACGTACTCTAAGCAGTCAGACTCTATAATGTATTTAAATATAGTCATTTTTTGGTACAATATGCGTGAGATCGAGTCTTGGCCTATCCTATTTTATTTTTCTTTTGGTTATTTTGTCTTAACTAAGATACACAATTTCATACGCTTTCTTTTAATTCATTCAATGATATTGAATTTGTAGACGCATGATTAGTCATGAGAAAGTTTAGGAACATTTATTCTTAGACCGGTCCTCATCTGAAGTTGGCCCCCAATGTTGAAAAATCTCCTACGCCTATGCTCTTATAGGATATGCTCGTACAAGTATCTTCTCTTTGAATCCAATCATGTTTAAAGTTGCCTGTAGCAGCTTGTAGTATTTTCTAAATCCACTATTTAAAACAAGAACACACCAGTTATACTTTGCAATTTACTGCACAACAAATTAATGTTTCTCGGGGAAATGCCACTGACAGTTCCCATGTCTGCCCTTGTTTGTTGCGTGTAACACATTTAGTACTGACAGGTCCTCTTTTTTGTCGTGCACTCTTTCACCAATTATGTCACTTCTTATTTCCGCTGTTGCCCACAGAACATCATTGCTTCTTTAAAAGTCATGGGAACTATTGGTCCTCATTTAGTTTTAACTCTGATTAATGCTGGTAAGATGCTTTGGGAATGGGAGACGGAATGAAATGTTTTTAAGGTTTGTTAAAGTTTTCAAATTGTTATCCTGTCTTAACAAGTACACTCCTCCGGAGGTGACCGAAGAGGCTGAATAATCATTGTGATCTGCATTGTTGTTACAAAGACAGTGGTGCAGTTGTAGAGCATCGGCCTATAGTACCGGTATCAATACAGTACAATACAAATACAAAACGAAATCTTTATCTCACTCAATTCCTTTTACAGAAGACATGAGGTTAAAATAACATCCGATCACCGTTAGCGGCGAGGTGAAAAATGCCAGGATTGGGCCACAATTAAGCACGCGTACTGCTTTTGGTATCAAGGCAGCAGTCAGCGAGAGTGAATTCAATAAGCTTCAATTCAAATTAAACTGAGATGTGTTCAACACTTTCATCAGTATTCGTTATCCATATACGCTTCTTAGAAAAAAGTCAAATGACGACACTACAATATTGATATAAAGTCAAGTGGAAATGTCAATCAGGCAAAAATTATGAATCATGAAATATGATTCTTCTTGCGTTACGGAGGTTTCCTATGGCTTCTTCTTTGAGCGCGTCAATATAGAATAAGAAGTCAATATGTAATAAGACGTCAATATGTAATAAGACGTCAATATAGAATAAGAAGTCAATATGTAATAAGACGTTAACATAAAATAAGACGTCAATATAGAATAAGAAGTCAATATAAAATTAAGGGCTCTTGGCTCCTGCTACAGCAGCATAACCCAATCAAATGAAAACAGAGTTGCAGATTGATGTATTTTCTCAAGAACCGGTCAATACTTCTAGAATCGGGGGACGATAATAGAATTTCCATTTTGTATTTTAAAAGGATGCGAGCAAAAATCGAAGTAATCCTTAATGCATTGGTATCAGTAAACGTAATTGAGGGAAATTGATTATGACCTCGGGAGGTCATCTGGGATCAGGGCTTATCAACAGCCCATTTTTGAATCATCCATTTATAATGACTGGTCATCAGCAGGTCAGCTGACCCTTTTGCTGGTGTTTGGAGTTGTGGGATTCTTTGTAGATCAATGCTTTATGCAATGACACAGTTCGCTAAGACATAATTCATTTGCAGTATTTACACGCATTTGACCGATTGGTCCATAAAATATCTTTTTGAAGCATCGGGGTACCGTTTACCTAACGACTTATGGACGATATTTGCGTAAGTCAAAACTTATAAACTTGGATAGTATCTTAAATGAAAACACATTATTGTCATGTGACATGTCATTGGCACTCTAACATCTCTGTGATTTAACTCTTTCAATTGAGTTGATTAATATTCACTGAGATGCATGAAGTGGAATATTGAATATAGCATTATGAGAAAAGAGTTCAAATTCTTTGGGAAAAAACTTTTTTCTTACCGTTAGTTTCCTTATTCAATTATCATATAAACAAGAGTGTCCCATTTCAAATTTCTTATACGAAATGACCCGTAGTTCTTTCACTGTCTCTTTTTATTTGGAGACAATAATTTAACCACTATTTCCATTTCTCCCCTTTATCACATATAGTCATTCCGTCGATTTCTCCCTTTTATTCACATAAGTTTTTATGGCACTTTACTGAGACGGTGGAGGAAACAAGTTTACCATAAAGAAAATTGTTCGATATGAGCCGTTCTCGTCTTTGTTGTTGCTTTTAGATGCTTATAACAAAATATATTTTGCTTTAGTATTTCATGAATGTCCCTTTTCAACTTGGACCAGTCACAAAATCACATATGAGGTGAACGGTTATGCTTCTCAATCCCAAGCATGGGGCAATGGATAAGGACAGGGTCATTGTGTTAAAAGGTCATTTCATTGATTGATTAATGGAATCTTGGGTCAGCGAAGGGGATGGGCTCCTAAATGGTTAGTGTTACAGATGCTGACTCGTGGTTGAAGTATCTGGTTTGTTTATTGAAGGTTGCGAGATCGACCTTCGTATTTAGTTTGACCAGACACAAGTGCAGCAATAGGGACGCACTGTTGCCAACCGTTTCTAGCATAAGTCGTCAAAGTATTTGGAAACCATAACATCATTCTATCATTCTGTCAACAATGTATTACCCCTTTTCCATAGACTTTACACATTCTAATCTGTTAATGAGTCCAATACATTTTTATCTACGTATACCCGTATGCTCGCCTAATGACAAAAGCTGTTTATGCGCCTTTAACTAGCATTCGTTCGTACTTTGGTTGGTTGGTTGGTTGGTTGGTTGGTTGGTTGGTTGGTTGGTTGGTTCGGTCGTTCGTTCGTTCGTTCGTTCGTTCGTTCGTTCGTTCGTTCGTTCGTTCGTTCGTTCGTTCGTTCGTTCGTTCGTTCGTTCGTTCGTTCGTTCGTTCGTTCGTTCGTTCGTTCGTTCGTTCGTTCGTTCGTTCGTTCGTTCGTTCGCTCGCCCGCCCGCCCCAATGGCCAATGGAATAATTCTTCAGCCTGGCCCATACAATTCCATTCTATCATCACCTATTTTATTTGAATATCGAGTGACATATGAAAATGTCATGATGAACAACTTTTTACAGAGGTTTAAATTTGTATCTCCTTTCAAAGGAAATGACAATTTGATGTAAGCTTGTATAAGTCTGTACATGCGTCTGATCACCAATATGCGATCATATGTTCACTATTGACTAGCCTTGTACTGGTAGATTTTCAAAAAACATGAAGTATACTGCCCAAAAAGGAGGGGTGTAATTTGATGGTAGAAAGAGAGCAATACATCTTCATTATTTTGTTGTTGGACTGTTGTTACAGAATAGAACAGAACATATTTTTATTTTACGACTTGTACAAAGAACATAATCATACATACATAGCATGAAAAACAAATATATCACATGATGTATGAAAAAGAAATACAAAAGAATGAATTGTTCTTTAGGAGAAAAAAACAGACAGAGAATGATACAGAGACCAAGATAAGGATTCATTTGTACCTGACCGACATACCTTTGACAAGGTGCGGTCAGACTAGATAATTATCATACATAATATGTCCAGCCATATACCACCCATTAAGGACAATTATTAATTAGCTGCAATTAATCTGCCTCATTAATCTACCTGGCTTGTTCATATGGAGGTCCTTTTTGATGATGATCTTGGTTTACTTCTCCTGTCATACTTATTTCCTTTTACCAATTATTTTATGTACCAAGGGTTTAATGCACGACTTTGGTGAACGGCTAACTATTATATATGGATACATTCTGACATTGAACCTCCATTGTACAGTAGATAAAACTCCCTTCTGTACATTACATTGACTCATTACTTTACATTGACTCATTACTTTAGACGCATTACTTTACATTGACTCATTACTTTACATTGATGCATTAGTTTACAGACCTTGGTACCATTTTACTAAATCACTCATGGAAAATGTTCACGTAACTAAAAACTCATACACATGGAGGGTATCATAAATAAAAGTAAAACAGTCCAATAAGACTTCCAATGATGTGTTAGATTGCTTATCTCACTATTAAAATACGGGGGGGGTGATTTAAACGTAAAAATTCTCAGCGTGAAAATTTTAGTAAAACGCTTTATAGGTGGAGAATACTTTAAAGAACATTATGAAAAAAGATCTAAAATTCTTGTGACGATTTTTTTTCTCTTGTTACGACAGTTTCCACTCAATGCCACAAACAAAATAAAGTTTCTAATTCATTTTGGTTGCTGCTAGATAGTCATTCGTACGTCAAAGATATTTCTTTGCAATTTCAACACAACCAATCACATTTCATGACTTAAATTTAGCCCACATGGAAACGAGGTTGACTGGGAATATGAGGGATTTAGACTAATATTCTTTCTAACGTGTATTCTCTTATCAGTCTTTAATAATGCTAATGTGTAAAAGCCGTTGGTTTGTAAAGAAGTATTCTACAGTACTGATGAGGATGTTGGGGGTAATTAAAATGCGCTATAACTGAAAAACAAGTAAAAAAAAATTAGTTTTGAAAAAAGCGAAATGATTAACAATTCCTGTATGCTGAAACTTTTTAGTTTAGGTAGCATAGTTGTTGTCTTCTGGGATTGTGGCCAATAACGACTGTAGAAGGGGTCCTGTGTGACTCAGTGGTTGAATTGGCGGACTTAAAACTCGTAGGGTCCTGGGTTCGAGCCCCATGGACACCTCTGGTGTCGTGGGGTAACTTTTGCAAGTCCTAGCCTAGTACTGATTGATCCAGGAAAACCATACAAAAATAACTATTGTAACGAACGGAGCAAATAAATCTCTTACAGACACAATCACACCCGATCAGTGAAAAATACTTTCATTCACTGTTTTCTTGTTCTGTATATTATATACCGGCATGTTCTCTATAACAATGCAATGCGGGTTTTAAACGTGCATTAATGTGTCATAAGTCTTACGTAAATACCATCCAGAGAAGACTCGTCCTCTCGTTCCGAGTCTTGGCCCTTGGGAAGTACATCGGAAAGGCAAATCCGTTTGGAAAAGTTGTCATCTCACAGACAATGCTGCCACCAATATAACGAACCGAGCAAAGAGAACTCTTAAAGATACAAATTCATCCGATCAGTGAAAAACACTGTTGTCCACTGTAAACGATGTTTACTGTCCATCGCATGGCAGACATTGACATGTGCAAGTAAAGGTTCTGTCCTTCTTTGTGTAAGGCGCATAGCTGAGCTAAGCATGTACGCACGAGTAAAAGTATTTTGCGAATCCGTTCTCTGTGAAACCATCGAAATGTATGTCGGTACACTAAAAAAAAAATGTCTTGGTCTTATGACATGTCAATCTGAAATGGTCGGGTGAAAACATTTCTTTGCTCAATGGAATACCCGAGTAATAACGATTGATAACATGTGTCACATTTTCTAATTCATGAAATCAGGTTTAAACTGTTGGTAAATAGTGTGATCCTTGAAATAAAGTCATACATTTATAAATAAGCAACGTAAATCAAAGTTTTTTATATCACGAATTGATCATGAAATAGCACCAAACTGAACATATAATAAAGTAAAAATTAAATCGAACAGTATGCGGATCTATCTAGTTCAAGTGCGCAATCTAGAAATACGCTCCTGTCATCTATCGTTGGCATCTTTTATAGGTGGACTTACATGCGCTCAAATTGATGAGTCATTGAGCACCATGACGTCAGTGGTACTATTCTGCTTGGCGAGGAATCACGTGACGCGGGTATAGCAATTTATTGGGACAAAATGTCGTCGCCTCGTCAGTTGTAAAATTCAAGCAGTTTACCCCCGGAATTGGTAAGTGATATTGTTTCTCGGGATTCTAAAGATTAACAAAATACTGATCATAATATTTGGAAATTATAGCAATACTAATCCAAACTAAATCCTTGTTTTGTTCAAATGATTACCTTTTTTCAGCGACAGATGGAGCACGGTTTTATATGAGAGAAAAGGTTAATTCCCTGCCAAACGATTATATCCGTTGCAAAAGATTCAACCTCTGGACATTCATAATTGTTAAATGTCCATTCATGAACATAAAACTGTTCATATCTTATTCGTGTTCATAACTTTCAAAAACTTGTTCATAGTGTAACGTTGAACCTAATGCATTGTTTGAGAGAACATGCTTGTATATATAGACAACACAACCACTCAGTGTATGACAGTATTTTTCACTGATGGGATGTGTTTGTGTCTTTGAGAGGTTCATTTGTTTGGTTCGTTATAATAGACACCAGGAACAGGTTCATTAATGTATTCATGAACTTTTTTTGGATGTGCACAGACCTGTTCTTGAATTTCATGAAAAGTTCTATTTTCATAAGCAGCACTTAAAGTTCATTAACATTCACAAAGTTCTTGAATAAGTTCTTGAATCTTTAAAAGCGGATATCCTCACTTGTCTTACTGCTACAATGACAAAGAACAAAGATTTGGAAACATGTTTATGTTGGAACAATTCTTCCTATTTCCAACAGTATCGTTTTATCTGAGCAATGGAATACATTCAAACCATTGCATTCACAATGTTATCTACAAATACTTGAACAAATCTATATGATTTAAAGGCTCTCAATTGGCAAAAACTAAAACGAAAAACTCATATATGTGCACATTTTAGAGCAACTACTCAGCTTGAGGAAACAATTCAGACCAAAGAATAAACTGCTTTAATGGATTGATTTGTTCTTTTCTCACAATATCTTTTACCAAATGCCAATAAGAAAACACTATCTTTCTTATTTTTGTGTTAACTACCTCATATAATACAAGACATTAGTCACATTTGCAATAATAGGGATCATTCACATCAGAAATATCCAGCTTGAATTGTCGCTTGTTCTTGCTTTGAATTTGGAATAGTCACAAAACCTCATCTGATCAAAGTTTAATGCAACATATTTGCATCTTGCAGCAGATAACTTTCAAAAAGCATTTAGGAAAGAGGAGAAATTGCTTGTCACAAGCAATTTATCCTTTAACCACAATGCTTTTTAATCTATTCACATATCACCGCAGCAGAACTGAAAGGTTTTTCTCATGTTTACAAAGCTTTCCTAAAGTCGTCTGCTTCAAGTAAAGAAACTGTCTTCTGCAGGGGCTAAAGAGTTAATACTGTATTCATTGGTGCTGAAGGGAACCATTTAGACAAGGGATTTGGGCCGGGATTATTCAGATTTCAAAGTCTCATAGAGTGAATGAACAATTGACAGTGACATTTCACATTTGTTATTCAGGGCTTCCTAGCAGAAAATCTAATTTCATGGAAGCCATTTCTCCCAGTAGATCATTTCTCTGTGCCAATGATTGTTGTTTTAACCTGATTCTGGTATATGCAGAATACCACATCAGGAATTTGTAAATGTTTCTATAAACCCTTTGCATTTGGGGTATTGTGTTTTTTTTATTGACCAGATCATGCAAATTTGAATTATTTTCCCCAAAAGGCAGGCTACAACATGGATGATAATGTAGGTGAGAATGTAACTGGAAGAGTATCATGTTAGAATTCTTTAGTTTTGTATTCATTTTTTCTTTTCACGTTTTTTATCAATATTTAACATGCAAGATTTGGAAACAAATCAGCCTTGAAAGGAACAGCAGATAACAAAAAGTGGGGATTATTCGAAACCTTGGGACAAAAGGAGAAATTGTGTATAAGGAGTAATCTATCCTTTTGTCACATTTGTTTTTGATAATCCATACTACTCAGATTATTCTGTTCTGATAACTATGATACCTTGCTTGTTCACAGATGAGAAAGTTTGAAAGTCAAAATAAAATGTCTCATACAAAACAGTTTTTATAATACTGTAATGTACAATTAAAAGTAGCTGTTGAAAGCATAATCAATTCATGAAACATCAATTATTCTAAGTGTGTACAGAAAATATGTGGTAGATCGCAAAAGCAATGTAATTCGAAATTAATGATTTGATTCAAACATAAGCTTTATTGGGAAATTGGGTAAAATAGTAGTGTTAATTTGATTTGGAATGGGTCCCTTTTACAGCACCAAACATATAAGGAAAGAAATCACTGGTTTACATTTCAATATTCTCTGGAGCTCATCTGAGCTGCAGGTTTTTGACCTTGATACAGGTTTAAATTCCAGTGTTAAGGCCATCACCATCACCGAGAGTGCCATTAAGGGAAATCTGTATAGTACCATTTTCTTTCCATCATTATTGCCAAGTCTTTATAGCCCCCAGACTTGGAATATTGTATCAAATATAAAAAAAATCCCAATACACATTTCCACTTAATGCCACATTTTTCAGCCTTGCAGCCGAAGACTTTCAAAAAGCATTGTGGCAAAAGGAGAAATGGCTTGTGACAAAAGGAGAAATTGCTTGTCACAAGCAATTTCTCTTTTTGCCACAATGCTTTTTCAATCTATTCACACATCACAGCAGCAGAACTGAATGAATTTTCACGTTTACAAAGCCGTCTGCTTTAAGGAAAAAAGTCTTCTGCAAGTGGTAAAGAGTTATGGGAAATTTGCGTAGTATACCATTGTCTTTTCACAGATTTGGAATACAGCATCCTGATTATATAAAACAAAACCCATGGCTTTGTGAAAACTCTTTCTAACCTTAATGTGATCATATGGGAAATAAGTCGGTAAGAAAGACTTTACTTTTCAAACATTACTTTTGTGGAGAGTCAAGGAGTCTTGATAGATGTCTCATCTGCAGGGATGTAATTTAACCCTTAGAATGCTTGGTAATTTTCTAAAAGCAGATTTTTGTGTCTGCTTTGCAAAACCTTAAATATCTGCTTAATTTTTTTGAGAAAAGATATCAAGAGTAGTAAACCGTTTGGATCACAGACTAGCCGCCAATTTACTTGTAGATTACAAGTTCATTCTTGAACCCATTCTTGATGCTCATGAATATGTTCTTGATGCTCATGAACAAGTTATGAACATATTCTGTTCATTAATTGCCATTTAACATAAATGAATGTACATGAAGTTCATGAATAAGTTTTTAATTCTTTCACAGAGGTGAAGTCAGATGTCCTGAAATATTCTATAATTTAACTTTTCCAAAGTCACCTGACTTTGATAGAATTGATAACACATGCAAATTAACACTGTTTAGAATGACCTCTTAACACAGTTTTTTCATTAAAGGCTGTATGTAAATAAGGGTATTATGATGTTTGAATGAAGGTGTTGGATTGCTCATTCGAGCCCGATTTTACTGTTAGTTAAAAGCCTGTCAGGTGTATCAATTTTCCGTTAATTTCAAGGGGAACACGACAGACGCCATGGATTCAAGGTGCCCATCAGACCGTGGGACGATTAAGACGGGTCATAACGACAATATGAGAACTATAAAAGTGTGCCATATATAGATAAAATGATAGGGAAATAGCAATGTGATTAAACCATTTCCGCCATACATGTATTTTGTGAGTTGTCTAGATATAATAGAACAGCTGACAATGATTTTAATAGTATGAACAAAAGCATTTTTTCGTGCTTGTGCTATTGGAAAGAAGAGGGCATTGAATGTGAAGACATTTTTCATTTTGCCTCATTGGTTTCTGTAGCATTTTGTTTAAAGGTGTATCAAATTGGAACATTTAAGGGTATGGGTTAAAAGTTATTGATGTTTTACTCTTGTCAGCATTGCTGTTATTGAATTAATTTATTTTTATCATTTACTTTTCTTATCCCCTTTTCCCTATAGAGACTACAAAACTATGGTCAAAAGTATGACTACACTTTGAAACTTTCAAGAGCTTATACATGAACTTCATGAACAATCATGAATGTTAATTGGATGTTTATGGAAACGGACATTTTTCAAGAAATTCAAGAACAGGTTCATGAACATCATATACAGGTTCATGAATACATTGAACCTTTATAAACAAACTAAGCACATCTTTCTGTTCATGAATGGCCATTTAATGTTCATGAGTGTTCACAAAGTTCATGAATAAGTTCTTGAATCTTCAGCATGGGGAAAGCAATGGTTCATTACAAGACTATAAAACCCCATCAAACTTTTAGGAGGACTAACTATAGTCTTTCAATGAGCCCTTGATAATTATCATGCCTATCAGCAGGTAATTTATGCAAAATATAGTTACATAATGAACTTTTCTTATTATGAGCATGCCTGTATTTGAATTGTCATCAAATTATGAAGAGCTTGGTAATTAGATCTTTGAAAACATTTGGTTTATTATATGTCATGTTTTACGCAAAAATGTTTTTTTTAGATTAATGAACATGAAATGGTTGTTGCTTTAGTACTACATAAATTCAATTAAATAAATACACAGTATAATCAAATTGAAATTGCTATAAGAGACAAATAGTATAAAAATTAATAAATTTGATATCGATCAACCACAGGTAATTAATTAAATGTAATTGATAGTCTAAAGGAAAAGGGCCCTCTGAGTTGAGTGCAGATGATTTGGAAAACTAATATAAAGAGAGAAAACTTTTATAACTTGATACATTGACAAGTCTGTTACAGAAGTCTTCAGATAACCACTGTGAGAAAAGCATGAATTGTTCCAAAAATGCAAACAATCATTTTGTTACAATGTCAAAGAGAAATAGATTTTATTATGCTAGGGGTCTATGTGTCCTTAACCCTTTACCAAACACCAAAGTTTTGACTTTCCCAAATGGAAAGAATTGGCAGATGACATTTCAAAATGTGATGAAATAGAAAAATCATCTTCTGATAGGGCAGAAAACACTGTGAGAAAAGGAGGAATTGCTTGTTCAAGCAATTTCTTCTTTTTCCACAATTTTTTCCAAAGTCGTCTGCAATAAACTGGTTGAATGCCGTTATTGTTTGGTAAAGGGTTAAGTTGTTAGAGTATAGGACTTGAAATCACATTGTCCTTCTTATTGTAGGTTCAAATCCCATTGGATTTACATGAGAAGTGGATTCATCATGTTATTAAATGCCAATGGTTCCACCTGACAATCAAGATTCGGATTGTCCTCAATCATTATAAGCCAGGCAGCAAACATAACTGAAATAGTGTTGATGTGATGTGAAACCCAGACAAAGTATTGCTTTTTATTATGCTATTTTCTATTTAATATCTGCTGTTGTTTTAAGTTTGGACCAGTTACAAACTTGATATTGGGTAATGGGTTAATTGGAATCATAAGTATTGAACTGAAGTCTGTGTTAAGGATAAATATGTGTTGGATTTTAGGGATGTCAAAGAATCTGTGTTTTTTGATAAAACAGAAATGTTAACTGTTTTGGTAAACTATAGCATTTCTTATCAATATATATAGCCTTTAAGCATAGTGATATAACAATGTTTTCAAATTACCTTTTTTCATGAAGGTTTATGTTTTGGAAAGGAAATAATTAATACATGTATATTCATGTATTTTCAATGCAAGATTGCATTCAACTATATAGCACAGTTTGATTGATAAAGACAGCACCCAAAAAGGTTCTAGTGCTGGAACCCACTTCATGCTGATGCAAACAGGTTTGGTCCAGGCAAGCCGCCAAGTAAATTAGTGTCCTGCCTGTGATTTAACTTATTTGCTCATCTGAGTATCTTCCACAACAAATTTGAGCAGATATTTAAGGTTTTGGAAAGCAGATAACACACAAAAATCTATTTTTAGAAATTTCCCATCATTCTAAGGGTTAATTTGTTCATTTCATGGCAACAAATCTTGACATGTAGTCTAGAGATAACCAAAAAATTTGAAAGGTTCATTTACGCCTATTCTTTGCCAGAAACTGATATATGTTGTGGTACACCAAAAGATATATCAGTGTCAGTATATTTTATGCCTGTCCTAATCATTAAACTTTATTAAAATGAATTATGGTTTCACCACATTTTTGATGGCCTATGATAGCAATTTAATGTGGAGAGGTGAAAGGCATATACCAATGACATATTTAACCCATTTCCTCATAGGGAAAATGTAGGACTTCTCTGAAATAAAGGAAAATATATCTTTTTTTTTGGTGATAGAAAAGATAGATAGGGAGAAACAGATTATTTGGATATTTTTATCATAAATGAATTGTTCTTTTATTTATAAAATATATATATGAAGGGAAATGGTTAACTTATTCTTCAATGCAAATGTACTACTTCTATAATCATTCAATTGTAGAAAACTAATACATTGCTGAATTGAAAGTCTTTCTAAAAGTCAAAAGAAATTTCACCCAGAAGCTATTACCATTTTCTTTTCCATTTCAAAGATTTCATATAACGGAAAAACTGTTGACAGGACTTCTTGAACAAAACATAGCACTAAGTCTTTAAAACCATAAGAAAGTTTTTTTTTCGATATTGGTAGAAACCAGAAAAAGGATAAACTGCTGTTTACAGGCCTTATTTTCACTCTGAAGGAAAAATGCTATCTGTCTTGGATGTGACATTTGCTTCTTAAATCTTGGGCAGCAAATGCCTAAAAGTCTTGTATTATGGGGAAGGACAGTCTGAAAGTTTTTTGGCATTTAGAATTAAATAACCTATGTCATACTTTGAGTTCATTATTCATCTAAAATGATATTTGCCTCGCCAGAGTCCTTACTTTGAACCATTAGACCCTATTTAGAAATATGTATCTAAGAACAGTATATGCATCAACTTGATATCAAATTACAAATATCATTTCTTGCCAATGAAGAAGATCATTTATCTTTCTCTTAGTACTGATCAATCTTATATCAGATCACTATGAAGCAAAGAATTTTTGAAAATATCATGATAACAGAAATAAAGTTAATGGCATGTCAAATTTTGAAGTGGGCTTAACCCTCTAAGATTGATCAGCCGCAGGGTTCAGTGCAATACGGAGGTAAGTGCTTTACACTTGTGAAGGACTTATTGCAGTCTTGCATCCGACCTTCTTGATTTACCTGTTGTGGTTACATTTAACACTGAATTGTTTTTTTGGGTGAGGATGTGCTTTTTATTTAGTGTCATCTTCACACAAAGTCTTAAGAGTCCTCCCTTATAAATAGTTATGCAGGTGTTGTTGAGCATTTTGGTTTATGTCTTGATGTCCAGTGAGAAAATGATCCCCCCCCCTCCACAATATCTGGATGTGACCCTAGAGATCATTATTTCCCATTCACAATTCCTTATATAGAGGTCAAAATTCCCAAATTTATCATAAATCAAGGGGTCAAGAGAAGACCATGCAAGGGTTTCAACACTTTTCCCTAAATTGTTTTTTTATCTCAATAACTGCTGTCAGCTTTTGACTTTGGTCCAGTAATGAAATGCCTACATTTTGTCAAGGGCTGGTTAATTCTTTCCCAAACAATGATGACATTCAACACTTTTTCAAAGACGACTCTGGAAAACAATGTTGGAAAAGCAGAAATTGCTCTCTAAGAGCAATTTTTCCTTTTCCCACAAGGTTTTCTGCTCTATCTGAAGAACATTCTTCAATTTTATCACATTTTGAAATGTCGTCTGCAAACTCTTTCAATTTGGGACAGTCGAAAATTTGTCGTTTGGGATAGGGTTAATAGCCTAGTAAGAAGATGACTCAGGGCTGTATTGATATATTTTCTACTGGCTTATTTAATAATTCTATAACAAGATGTGCGTGTTTGTTAGCTATTAAGGAACATAATACCTATCGCACTGATGAGTAATGGGCGGAATTGTCGGAACATCTTTCTCCTTCAGTGGTTACAGAGAAATTATATACGTCTGGCATGCTTGTTGATAGACGGTCGACTACAGTACTGAACTATGGAAAAGTTATGTCACCAAATTTAGCCTCCATTTGGGCGCACTTTGATTTATATTGAGAGGATATTTCAAGATTAATCCATTACCAAATACTAATGACATTTGACCAGTTTGTTGCAGACCACTCTGGAAAATATCTCCTTTTCCCAAAATGTTTTCTGCCCTATCAGAAGATTGTTTTTCAATTTCATCACATTTTGAAACTTCGTCTGCAAACTCTTCATTTTTTCAATTTTAGACAGTCAAAAATTTGGCGTTTGGTAAAGGGTTAAAAGAAGAAAAATTGCTTGATTTAGTCTCTGTCAGTGTACACTACAACTGATGTTTATTGGAAATCCTCAATTCACAGCATAGAAAATAGTGAGAAAAGGCGAAATTGATAAAGACAATAATTTTCCTTCTTTTGGTCATTAACCCTTTACCAAACGCCATATTTTCGACTTTCCCAAATTAAAAGAGGTTGCAGCCGACATTTCAAAATGTCTTAAAATTGAAAAGTGATCTTCTGTTAGGGCAGAAAACATTGTCGGAAAAGGAAAAATTGCTCGTCACACAAGGTGGTTTTCAACTTGTTCATGAATTGCAAGAACATTTTCATGAACATCAATAACAGGTTCATGAATGTATTAATTCATGAATGAATGTATTCATAAACATGTTCTTTGTGTTCATGAACATGTTCTTTAATTTCATGAAAAGGTTCAATGTTCATGAACAGCCACATAACATTCATGTGCATTTATGAAGTTCATGAATAAGTTCTTTATTTTTTTTTACAGGGGATAGAATGTGTCCTGTAGTCGTTACGACGTTGTCTGTTAAAAACCCTGATATGTGGCCCTTTATCCTAAACACTGTCATGCTTTTAACCCTTTACCCAAACACCAAATTCTTGACTGGCCCAAATTGAAGGAGTTTGCAGACGGCATTTCAAAATGTAATGAAAAAAACAACAAACAATCTTCTATTAGGGCAGAAAACATTGTGGGAAATGGAGAGCAATTTATCCTAATCTCACAATGTTTTCCAGAGTTGTCTGCAATGAGCTGGTCAAATATCGTTATTGTTTGGTGATGGGTTAAGATATTGTCTGTTAAAAACCCTGATATGTCCCTGATATATATTAAGCATTGTCATGGTGTTAAATCATCAAATGGGTACAATATCGCTTCGTTAAAGGTGCTAGTTCACTGATGAGAAAATTTGAAAGTCAAAACAGAATGTCTTTGTAACAATATTGTTAATATATGGTTGTATGAAATACAATTCGATATAGTTTGATAGCATCACCTATCGTTGCAAGAGGTGTCATTTTATTTCATTACATACAGTCTATATGCAGTAGATCTCAAGACTGTAAGAATCTGTTTAATTTTGAAGAGGAAAGATACTCAGAGTAGCAAGCAGGTTAAATCAGACCAGCTGCCAATTTACTTAGAGGTTGGCCTGGATCCAACCTGTTTGCATAAGCATGCGGTAGGTTCCAACACTTTAAGGGCTAAGTTAAGTTAATGTTGTTTTCCAACACAGGTCCCATAGGGTTCTTTACCAACATTTTTTAGCTATGTAAAGGCTTAATACTTAAATTGAGAAAGAGGAAAAAGATATAAAAGGATTATATAAATGAGTCACATTTTTGCACTAGTACAGTAACTGGTTTTTTTATCTGTCAGGCTCTCACTTTTAAAAGAACATGCTCAGTTTCCGGTCTTGTCAATTGAACCTGTCAAGAGAAATGAATGGCCTATTATCTGGATGAAGAAAAAACGTGTTACAAAAATGAGGTGAGATTGTATGTCAAAAACTAATGTTATAATCATAAATTTTATTTTTTCCAAGGCCCACTACCTGTTAAAAAGCCTCAATTAACCCTTTCCCAAGCAACAAATTTTTGACTGTCCCAAATTGTGATGAAATTGAACAATATTCTTCAGAAAGAGCAGAAAACATTGTGTGACAAGGAAAAATTGCTCATTACGAGCAATTTCTCCTTTTCCCACAACGTTTTCGAAAGTCATCTGCAACAAAGTTGCCAAATGTCGTTGTTGTTTGGGAAAGGGTTAAATGAGGTGTGTAACATGCTTATACACTTTACATCTTAGTTCATTAAATCCCCATTTGAAATAAGTGATTGATTCATACTGAAAGTGGTCTGAGTCCCGACCTTCATGCTGCTCAATGATATTATTCAAGATCTTACTCATGAACTGTCATGAACATGAAATAGTCATTCATGAACACAAAACTTGCTCATGAACTTTAAGAACAGGTTCATGATCATCAAGTACAACTCCTTGAATTTGGGACAGTCGAATAGTTGGTGTTTGGTAAAGGGTAAAAGCATCTATCAGAGTTACATACCTTTGACTATACACTGGAAATTCTACTTCTCATTGGCAATATCTGAGTTAAAATTATTCCTCCATATGGAAAATGGTTATTGGTCCAAAATAGTAGCAACAGTAGACAACATTATAAAAATAACAGTTACCAAATTGTTTTTTATATTGAACCATAGTAAACTGAACAAATTGATTATTAGAAGCAAATCTAGCTTCTATGTTATCACAGTGGATTCTTATCTGCCAAGGCATGGGTATACTATCCAAAGTAAAATGATCCAAAGGCAAGTCTGATAATCTTTCCCATTCATTAAGACAGCAACAGTTACTATCTATTCAATTTGTCATTTAACTTATATGGATTCAAATAAACAAACAAATAAATAAAAAAAAAACTAGATACATGTACATGTAATTTAGAAGGACTCTCTCACAATTTGGGATTGTAACTTTTTCAAATGAATTGTCTTATACTGATAAAATGACCATATATTTTTCCGAAGTAACATTATAGACTAGATTATTGACAGCAGTGTATCCATTTTCACAACCACTAAGAAATCTGAAGCACTTTTTATGTATGTAGAAACGCACTGATACCTTGAAATATGCTCAAACTAGCTAAAACACAAAATCTATAGTTATGTATTGTTCTCACATACTAATATGTGCTGTATGACTAAATATTTCTGTTATTGTAATCACTTACTATAGTATTGCACTGATTCCTTGAAGTATGCTTAAACTAACTAGAAAACAAAATCTGTAGTTATGTAATATTCTCATATACTAACATGCACTTTATGGAGGTTTATTTCTGTTATTGTAATCAATAGATCAGTCACCTGTTAGTGAGATCAAGTTACAGAAAGCTGTACCAAGAACTCTAAGGTTGGGAAGTTCCCTGAATTATGAAACCCATTAATAAATACTTTTGAAAACTGAACGAAAACCCAAATTAATGATAAAAATCAAACGTTATATTGGGATTGTGGCCTGGGGATAAAATTATGGTTGCCAGTCTTAAGTTTCAAGTTTGATCTTCTTATGAAGTAAAGTCTCCTATGTTATTGATCCAAGAACTGGTTCATGAACTTTGTGTTCTTGAAATTCATCAATAGTTCAAGTGCAGCTTTGTGTTCATAAACAATTATTTTTTGTTCTTGAACCATTCCTGGAGTTGATAAATGGACCAGATCTTCAAAACATTTAAAGGTGCTGTCTGGTTACATATCATTTATAAATTCACATTCGGCGCAAGCACTGGCTATGAATCTAAAAAGCAGAAAACAGAGTTACAAGTTTCAATTCCAGAACATTTTTCATGAGCTACGGAAAATGAAATGAAGGTAACCGATGCAAGACTATAGTTAGTGCTTCACAAGTGTGAAGCACTTGCTATCGTATTCCTCAAATCCTCAATGTGTGCTTCCACTAGAAAACAATCTGTAATTAAATGATGCATGTATTCTCACGCACTAACATGCATTTTATGGAGGTGTATTTCTGTTATTGTAATTGATAGATCAATCACCTGTTCGAGTGAGTGTAGTTTTAGAAAGCTGTACCAAGAACTCTAAGGTTAAGTTCTCATCATGTATTCTATATCGAGGGTTCAATGCAAGACTATAGTAAGTGTGAGGGTTCAATGCAAGACTATAGTAAGTGTGAGGGTTCAATGCAAGACTATAGTAAGTGTGAGGGTTCAATGCAAGACTAGTAAGTGTGAGGGTTCAATGCAAGACTATAGTAAGTGTGAGGGTTCAATGCAAGACTATAGTAAGTGTGAGGGTTCAATGCAAGACTATAGTAAGTGTGAGGGTTCAATGCAAAACTATAGTAAGTGTGAGGGTTCAATGCAAGACTATAGTAAAGTGTGAGGGTTCAATGCAACACCATAGTAAGTGTGAGGGTTCAATGCAAGACTATGAAAAGTGTGAGGGTTCAATGCAAGACTATAGTAAGTGTGAGGTTCAATGCAAGACATAGTAAGTGTGAGGTTCAATGCAAGACTATAGTAAGTGTGAGGGTTCAATGCAAGACAAATGCAAGACTAGTAAGTGTGAGGGTTCAATGCAAGACTATAGTAAGTGTGAGGGTTCAATGCAAGACTATAGTAAGTGTGAGGGTTCAATGCAAGACTATAGTAAGTGTGAGGGTTCAATGCAAGACTATAGTAAGTGTGAGGGTTCAATGCAAGACTATAGTAAGTGTGAGGGTTCAATGCAAGACTATAGTAAGTGTGAGGGTTCAATGCAAGACTATAGTAAGTGTGAGGGTTCAATGCAAGACTATAGTAAGTGTGAGGGTTCAATGCAAGACTATAGTAAGTGTGAGGGTTCAATGCAAGACTATAGTAAGTGTGAGGGTTCAATGCAAGACTATAGTAAGTGTGAGGGTTCAATGCAAGACTATAGTAAGTGTGAGGGTTCAATGCAAGACTATAGTAAGTGTGAGGGTTCAATGCAAGACTATAGTAAGTGTGAGGGTTCAATGCAAAACTATAGTAAGTGCTGCACATACATGCAGCACTTACAATAGTATTGCACTGAACCCTTGATATGCTTTTCAAGGATACAACACTTTAGCAAAGTAATCAAAGGAGAAATTGCTCATGATGAGCAAATCATTCTCCTTTTGTCATATATAGTGATGTTTTCATAAATTGGTAGGTTACACAGCTTTGCATGGATGCTTCAGTTACTTAAAATGCAATTCAATTGATTCTGTATATGTTTAACCTTTGTCTGGTGTTGTCTTTAACTTGAACCTGTTTCAATATGATTTCGCTGGTACTAATTGGTTAATGACGTATCCAATTATATATCATTTGTATAACAATTATGTTATGTGCATATGTGCATCAAATATGCAGAAATGCAGAAAAAATGCAGAAAAAAGAAACAGTTGTGCAACATAAGCATACCACTTTGTTTATCAGGTTTTGAAATTTATAAGATGGTAACTGTAGAAGAAGTTATAGTTTAGGATCCTTGATGAATGACATTAAAGGAATCTCTTTCAGTCTATGTGGCAAAAAAATGTTGATTTTTTCTTTGGATTACTGCTTTGAAAAATGAATCAAAAGAGAGAAAAAACCCATGTAATAAAAAGATACTTTTGGTGTAGGTTCAAAGAAATAGTTACCTTTGCTCATTATGAATGAGTATGAATTAATGTGAGAATTTGCACTTGACTTAATGGAAGTATTAAGGATCACAGGGAGAAAAATCATAATAGACCTTTATTAACACTATATATACACAAGGGAAACAACTTCAAAGAGAAACCAGTTCTGACGTTCCGCGCTTATCAGTCCGTAATTTTTTATACGAGCGCTAGTCTGTCAATTCTCTATATGTCCCGCATAGTCAAATGATTTCTGCGTCCAACAATACCACTCTCAACAAGATCGGTCCAGTCAACTCGGAGAAATCTGCGACGACACGCGACATTTTTTTCGAATTTGGTTTTATCGGAACCGATCGTTGAGAACAGAACCAGCCGATCATTCGGCTCGTAATCACCTCAATGAACGTTATTTCAGTGATGGCACTTAACCGGCACATGAAAAAATACTATTGGTAATGATCCAAACAAAAAATTCTAACCTGCACACTATATACAATATGTAATCCACAATTTTTTTTCAATTATTCACTGATTATCGGTTCAACTCCATTTTGACAGTTCCAAAACGAGGCTTGATTGATCCCATCGGCCGTTTGTAAGAAGTGATATCATTGGTTTAAAAATTACAAGGCCAAATCACAGCTTGGTTCCGCGTTTTTCAGATTATTACATAAATAAAGCCTGCCGAGCGTGGTTCACAAAGCGTTACTTCTGTCATTTATCTGTCAATTAGTCGCCCCATTGAGTTTTGGCGGTTAAATTTTTGCGATTTTAATACTGTGTTGTTATTGATGTTGTGCTTTGTGTACATACGAGTATGTGGCAAGAGAAAAAATTGCATGATACAAGCAATTTTGCATTCAAAGAAAAAAAAATCAATCCCATGTATTTACTATAACTACAGTACTCAGAGAGTAATTAAGATTTTCGTCTGCTGCAAAATAAAATTTATAATCTGCAGGTGGTAAGTATTTTTTTATATGGGTTTTACATCACATCAACATTATTTCAGTTATGTAGCGATGCCCGACTCTTAATGATGGAGGAAGACCCCATACTCAACTGCCCATAAGGGCTGGTCAAGGCGGGTAGAACCATCGGCATTCCGTAAGTCAGTCGGGAGACTGCCTCTCATGAAAATCCATATCCCTCTCAGGATTTGAACCCACGCGGAGAGGGGCCTTGTGATTTCAAGTTCACAAGTAGTTTATAGGTGGATTAAACTGATATCATTTCTCATGTTTGAGGGCATGTGTTGTGACACATCAAGTAAGCCGAAGGAAGAGACATGGTTTTGTTCAGGCTGTGACAGTGTTTCAAAAGGAAAACAAATAAGGAAAAATAAAAGAAACTGAATAATTATCAAAACCGAGACTTTATTTTGTTTTTCTATTGCCTCCATTAAATCTTACCAAGTGACAATCATTTTCATCGATTCCAAAATACTTTATTTAGTGCTTGTGTGAGGCTTATTCAATTAGATATTTCTTATTTCTGATCGTGCGCAAGATTCTGTGTGTTTACAATATTGGTACTCGACGCCGCAACGCCCAGCACCTGAAAAACACAAAGCTGGGGAACCAGCACAATTGACCTTCAACCTGTTAATCGTTTATCGTTCAGCCAATCGTAGAGAATGTTACAGTTTAATTAGCATAACAAGATGGAGTCGAGAAGAAGCGGGTTAGCGAGGTCAGTGAATATCGAAAGAAAATTGTGGATTACATGTTGTATATAGTGTGCAGATTAGAATTTCTAGTTTGGTTCTTACCAGTAGTTGTTTTTCATGTGGCGGTTAAGTGTCATCGCTGAAATAACGTTCATCGAGGTGATTACGAGCCGAATGATCGGCTGGTTCTGTTCTCAACGATCGGTTCCGATAAAACCAAATTCGAAAAAAATGTCGCGTGTCGTCGCAGATTTCTCCGAGTTGACTGGACCGATCTTGTTGAGAGTGGTATTGTTGGACGCAGAAATCATTTGACTATGCGGGACATATAGAGAATTGACAGACTAGCGCTCGTATAAAAAATTACGGACTGATAAGCGCGGAACGTCAGAACTGGTTTCTCTTTGAAGTTGTTTCCCTTGTGTATATATAGTGTTAATAAAGGTCTATTATGATTTTTCTCCCTGTGTTAAGGATGAAGTACAAGCCTAAGAGCACCCTTGAGACAAATTTCCACCCTTAATCCAATCCACCCTTATTGTTCATTATTTCCATCATACAACTTACAAATTTGGATACCTTTCCAGCAGTTGACTTTTCCAAAACTGTTACAGCGGATATCCTTCTTAGAACAAGTTCGTGATGATAACTGGAATACTTTTAAATGAAGCGTACCTTTATCATATTGTCTGGCTCTTTTGCAATTGACCGATCAACAAAATTGTCTCCCCTCAATTTTTGTCAGAGGTTTGTTTGTTGTTTTTGTTTGTTTGTTTTTCAGTTAATGTACATGACTCAGTCTTGGATATTTTTTATTACATGATCCCTGGATGACCTACTAGTACTAGGCTAGGAAATGTGTCTTGCTTGAGGACACTACACTGTGAAATAACTGGGCGCCTTCAGGGATCGAACCCAGGTTGACCAGTCTATAGACCCTGACGCTAACCATCACACCACAGGTTATTTGAAAAAAATATTAGGGTTCATTGCAAAATCATAGTAGTTCCTTGTTATATAAAGAACTTTATTCTATAGTCTTGCATTTACCCAAAAAGAGGAGCTATCAAAAGCAAAGTCCATGTGCTTTTGTTTGATTGCGGTTTGTTTTCAATTTCATTAATTAACTAATTATATGTATTTGTTTTTAAGGCATTTTTGGCAGCTATTGTCTGACCAGGATCTCATTGAAAGCGTGATTTTTCATACTTTACACCTGCAAAAGATTCAAGATCATTCTTATGAACTTCATGAATATTTCTGGCAGTTAAATGGCTATTCATGAACTAAAAACTGTTCTTAACTTGTTCATGAAATTCAAAAACAGGTTCATGAACATTAACAGGTACATGAAAGTATTCACTGGATTATCCGTCTTTGATTTATAAACCCTTAGTCATTTGAACATATTCTTAAGGGGTTGGACCTTATGTGATAAGAGAAGAAATTGCTCATCAGGGGCCTTCATGGTTTTAACCCATTATGGAGGACAGTGGTCCAGGTGCAGAGCTTCACCTTCCTCACCTGCAGGTTGTGCAAGGGATCAAATGCAGTGAATCATGGAATCTGCCTTGCCACCTTTTATTTATCCACATTCGGCACGAGTACTGGATATGTTGTCCAGGGAACAGAATCCAGAGTGATTAATCTGAGTTGTAACAACTTGTTACACAATCAATATACAATAATCAGTTAACCATGCTGTTTTATCTGTTTGCTAATTACGCTTTCGGGAGGGGCAGGGCACAAAATACAATTTCGTAAAGAATGTGCTGTCTTTAGCATTGATAGACCCAATTTTTCAATAAGATTTGAATCACATCAATATATTATGGAGATTGAAGGCATGAGGCAAAAATCTTAAGATAATAATTATGCTCTTCATTACCTTTAGATCTGCCCTAATTGCACATGCAGACAAAATCAAAAGCTTTTATTGTTATTTATTTCATTTGTCTGGTAGAAAGGGTGAATATGATAACATGGTTTGGTTTGAAAGGGGTTCAAGGCATGCAGACTGTTTGTTAAATTTGGCGGAATTCAAATTAAGATAGCATGAAATGTGCCCAGAATTTGGTTTATAATTTCAAGTAGACATATTTATGGGCCTTATTTTATAACCTAACATGTTCCATGATATGCCTACATTCTTTCCCTTCTCCTAAATTGAAGATTAGCTGAAATTTGTGAAGAATGTTACTATTTAACCAACAAAAGATTAAGCTCTTATAAAAAAAACCAGTAGTTAGTCCTAGCTCCAAATGGTACCAATGAAAGCAGTTGTTAATCATAATAAGGTACCACATTGCTGTTTTCATGTCAGACAATAAACATTATTGAAGAAACACCAAATTAATCCTTCATCCTGAGCATTTTGTTTGTAAGCTAAATCTTTTCCTTAGTTCAGTGCTGGTCCAAAATTTCTCACTCTTTACCTACTGACATACTGAATCTGTCGCAGGATAGCACTCAGTTAATATAAGTTTGTAACTGTATCACAATTCAATACACACAGATGCACGTCAGACTCCACTGACAGATGTAGTTGATAAGTTAATACTCATGCAGGTGATATTCGAATGGGTTTTTGTTGTAATTAATCATCATATCATTGTCTAACCCTTTACGGGAAGTTCAGGCCATCACAAACGGTTTTTTAGTTGATTGACAGGCGCTTTATTGAATAATTGAATTAATCATTACTCGAGAATGTGGTATATAACCGTTGGGATGACTTGGGATTTTTAGAACTATTTTGAAACCTATTCCACTTCTACAAAGAAAATCAAGTAAATGCACCTATTTCTTTGCCATGCTATTTCCTCATTAACTCTTGGCTATTGTCATTTTAGCTAAATCTATTGATTTCCTGTATTAACTGTTTTATTTGGTAATTAGAAATAAACAAATAATTAAGTATTAACATTAGATTTCTGAAATTCATAACCATACTCCTCTACAACATTGAATTTTATGAAACAATCAAAAAAGTTGGACCATTTAATATAAGTTTCAATATTAATATTGTTTTCTTATCGAAAGCCATTTCTACTAAAAGCTGAAACCCTCCTTTTCTTCCTTTGTTTCGATGGCTTTGTAATTAAATATGCTTGTTCACAGAAGAAAATGTTTTAAAGTGAAAATGAAATGTCTTTCAAACAATACAGTTTGTTGTTTGATATGCCACTAATTGTAGCAGTTGAAAACATAATTAATTCAGGAACATCAATTTATCAAAGTATGTACAATCTGCATGCAGTATGTCTCAAAAGTGCTGTAAGACTTTGGGATTAAAACACATGTTAATGTATTGCATAGACACTTTGAAGAAGTGACATCGCACAATGACTTAATGGAACAGCTGTTAAATTATTTGTTTCTTAATCTTTAGCATGCTGGGTATTTTGGGTACCAGTACACGAGTGTTCATTTATTCATGAATAAGTTTTTGAAACTTTTACAGGTTTTTTTAAAGTTCATATCTGCTGATTTATACATTTTAAGTCTCAAAAAAGTGAAGGCTTCTTGTTACAGCTTTTATTGATGCATGATTAATCCTTAACCAAACATAGAATTTTCGACTGTCCCAAATCGAAAGGGTTTGCAGACGACATTTCAAAATGTGATGAAATTGAAAAACAATCTTCTGATAGGGCAGAAAACATTGAGGGAAAGGAAGAAATTGCTTGTATTGAGCAATTTCTCCTTTTCCCACAATGTTTTCCAAAGTCGTCTGCAACAAAGTGGTCAAAAGTCGTTATTGTTTGGTAATGGGTTAATTTAGATTTTCAGTTAGTTTACCTATTGTTGATTGATATTTCATCTTTCCTTGTTCTGCATATGTAATTTGTAAGCATCTTTATTTCATTTTAACTGAATAAAAATAATTAAATTAGATTCTATATGGTAATAAAAGATAATTACCTAAGTATACCTTTGTTGAATTCACTGATTATTTTTTATTTATTTGATTTTTCAAACAAAAATGAGTGACATTAATAGTTCTCCTTCAAATTTCGTTATTTGAATCTTTCTCTGCTCAATTATGAAAGTGGAAAGATAGAAAAAGGTTAACTTTTTAAAATCATCTATATAAAGGGATGATGACTGATTTGGCACAACTATTAAAGGTCCTTGTTTACAGAACAGAAAATCAAAAACACAAAATAAAAACAATACGTTTTTTGTATTGTTGTTTGATATGCAATTAAGATTAGCTGTTGAAAGCACAACTAGTTCAGTAATTATCAATTTCCCTAATTATGTACAATCTGCATATGCTAAATCTCAAAATCTTAGCGATGTCACGCTTAAAAAAATGTATCAAAACACATGTTTATTTAATTCCATGTATACACTTCAGATAATTAAAAATTCTCTAATATTGCCTCCTATTTTTCTTAAGTGAGTATCATATAACAGTACTGCGTTTGTGCAATTAAAATAATTAACCTCCAAATTCCCTCACATCTGTGTAGAAGCACCTTCAAATCAGTAGCATGATGAAAGTTACTGCTTTGATTGGTCAGTATTAATTAATGTTTGAGTTAGACATTATACAGATTGGTTAATATTTGATGGCATATCACAGAAGTCAGATATAATGGACCGTCTATTGCCATGATATATCTGAGGGTTCAATACAAGACTGTCATAAGTTCCTCACAAATGTGGGGCAAAAATATGAATTTGTCCTTATAATACCTTCTACTGAAGGACTTAAATTCTGTAAGTGACCCCTGTAAAAGGTTGAAGCACAGTCATTCATGAACTTATTCATGAACATCCATAAACATTACATGGCAAATCATGAACTAATCACTAAACTTGTTCATTAAATTTAAAAAAAACCTTGTTCATGAACATCAAGAACAGATTCATGAATGTATTCATGAACCTGTACTGGATGTTCATAAACCTTTTCTTGCATTTCATAAAAAAAGGATTGTGTTCATTTACAGCCATTTAACGTTCATGAATAAATTCTTTAATCTTTTTCAGGGTCACCTAACTTACAAATGTCTATTAACCCATTCCCAAACGACAAATTTTCAACTGTCCCAAATTGAAAGAGTTTGCAGACGACATTTCAAAATTTGATGAAATTTAAAAATGATCTTCTTATAGGGCAGAAAACATTGTGGGAAAAGGAGAAATTGCTCTTAGTGTGGTTTTTGTTTGGGAAAGGGTTATAAGGGAGACATTCTGATTGGATTGTACTTTAATAATGTTTCAAACTGTACTTCATGGCTTCTGTAGCTGAATGTTTAGGGCACAGAACTTGAAAATCCATGCATGAACCCTCTCCACATAGTGTCCATGTGGGTTGTTGCCACAGTTGTAGTATACAGTGACGTCTCATTAGTCCGAACACGTCCGGTCCCAACAAAACTTCCGGATTAACAAGTCATCCGGACTAATGAAGCAATGCCTGGTTTTTAACACATTTAGATGTAAATGGTCTATATGCATGTGTATACTTATAACCCTTTACCAAACGCCAAATCTTAGATCGTTTGCAGACGACATTTCAAAACGTGATGAAATAAAAAAATAATCTTCTGATATGCCAGAAAACATTGTGGGTAAAGGAGAAATTGCTCGTGACGAGCAATTTCTCCTTTACCCTCACTGTTTTCAAAAGTCGTCTGCAACAAACTGCAACAATTCCGTTCCTTTACAAAACGGGGTCCGGATAAACGAGGTTTCACTGTATATGGATTTAAATGAGAGGTAGTCTCCTGACGGATTCTTGGTGATGGTTTGACCCTGCTTTGGGGCAGTTAAGCTTGGGGTTCTCATTCATTGCTATGTAACAAAAATACTTTTTATGCATTGCTTTCACCAACAAACAGCATGATTTCAGTTAGATTGTGCCAGTAAGTGCACCTATTCATGGTCCTGCTTCTTCATCCCCAGTACTGTCCAACAGTCCTTTTTGTAAGCTTATAAACATCTCCCAGTTTACGTAATTGGACAGAACTATCACAGGTGAAGACGTGATGAGTACTTTCTATGTTTTTCACAATGGTTTCTACCCAAGATATGCTATTTTCAAAGTGATTGTAAGTTGTTGCTTTTCATTGAGACATTTTTCTCCCTGCAAAGGATTAAAATAACTATTCATGAACTCCATGAGCATTCAATAACATTAAATAGCCATTCATGAACACAAAGCTCTTCTTAACTTGTTCATGAATTTCAAGAACATGATCATGAACATCAATAAAAGGGTTATGGATATATTCATGAACCTATGTTTGAAATTCATGAACATGTTCTTAAAATTAATGAACAAAGACTGTGTTATTGAACAGCCATTTAATGTAACTGTTCATGAATATTTTTGAAGTTCATGAAGTTTATGAATAAATTCTTAGACATATTGCAGGTGTCTCTTTGAGTAATTGGTTAAGAAGGAAAAGGTTAATTCATATTCAGCTGATTTGTACTTGGTTGCCCCGTTCTAGCTGTGTACTTCTTACTACCTTTTGACTAAGTGCATCTTGATTAGCACTAACGGGACCGGTATTTTAATTTTTGCATTTTCAACATCAAAGTTTTTTTTTGTTTTTAACGCTCTTTTAATGTGTTCTATAATTAACAATTTCTGTATGGCTTTGGTTTTGTATGGTTTCTGTATTATCTTTTAATTTATTATCCTGTTTGTTTTTCCGTCAAGCAGGCATTGAACTTTAATTAATGAATCACACTCCTCTGAATTTTTCCCCTCATATGTGATTTGATGCAAATCAAACTATGAGGAAAAGCAGACATCAATTATGAAGTAGCTAAAGAATGTATTTCATTTGAAATGATAAATAAGATCAATTGCGACAATGGATGTCTTTTTGTAAGAGAGAATTGTTTTTCTTGCAGTGTTTTTCAAGTTTCCGCTGCTGATGCCTCAATTTTAACCCATTACCAAACAATAATGACATTTGACCAGTTTGTTGCAGATGACTCTGAAAAACATCGTGGGAAAAGGAGAAATTGCTCTTGACGAGCAATTTCTCCTTTTTCCACAATCTTTTCTGCCCTAACAGAAGATTATGTTTAAAGCACTTCACATTTTGAAATGTCGTCTGCAAACTCTTTCAATTTGGGACTGTTGAAAATTTGGCGTTTGGTAAAGGGTTAAGTCATATGGGTGAACACACCTGGACCAAGTGACTTACTCCTTAATTGTAATACAGACTGCTTTGGTTGGTTAATTGTCAGACTGGTGTTATAGAAATTTCAACAGCATTTTAGTTATATCATGACAGTCAGTGCCCAAAGTTTGCTCCTCATTTTAATTACCTGGTCACTGCACAATATATTTTTCAAGCTACTGGCTGCTATTCCAGAAGAACATTAGTGATCAGGCATGAGAGACAAATCAATTCTGTCAGATTGACCTCATTTGTTGTCTGAAAGAATATTGGGCAAGCGAGGAATCAAACTCAGGTCACCTCTTTTTTCGGGTCTAGCAGTTACAGACTTAAAGCTATTAAGGCTCTGAGCAGACAACTTTAAATACGAACACAACAAAACCACTTTTACAACATCATGACAAAAGGAGATTAAGATCCTATTGAAATACAGTCAAACTTGTATTAAGAGGCCAGCCTATGGGACAGAGTATATTGGCTGTTGAAGACAGGTTGGCTGCTTATCACAAATTGATGTACACTATAAATCTAACAATGGGACTTTCTGTAGTGGTTGTTTAAGGGCAGGTTGGATGCTTAAAAGGGTGGTTGCTTAACACAAGTTAGACTGTAATATCTTTTTCATTTACAATAGCTACAGAAAGCATTTGCGTATTCAAAACAATCATATATCCAGTTAAACTAAAAAAGGTTTGGTTATTTCACATAGTTGTTACATCACTACTAAAATTCGTCCATGTACATGCTCACTGCCCATTTAGGGGTAGATCATTGAAATGTCTACTGTAAGATAAATGAAAAAAAAAAATTGATATTAACCTCACCTGTATGTATGTATTTATGTTATACTAATATAGGGAGTAACTAGAGAAACAATTAGAAATGAAATAGTTTTTGGACTAAGGGTGCGTCAGCACATTAGTCCATTGAATTTACATACCACTTTTTGAGGGAAGGTTCTTTATCGATACACAAACAGCAGTCTGACCCCAATTACTCATTAAACATCTGCCTTCACTGTGTGGACTTATACCTTTTTGGAACTACGAATGTAGTCTGGATTTACTCGCTTTGTATTGCTCTATATTATTATAACTGTTGCCTCATGGAAAATCGGAAAATGTCCAGATGTTCGAAAAATAGACTATCGTTCAGTCTCTGTTCACAGAAATAATAATTATAGTAATGGTGGTTAAGTAAAAGGAGCAGCTGTTTTCCTTGAGATGTTGCCCAAAAGATTTTTCAAATGTATCCTCAATCATCTTGTTTTACTTTAAACGCACCTTAGTCCTTCAGCTCTATCAGCGCTTTGATTTTTTTAAGAAGCTGAAGCAATCATGCAGTCAAAAATGTAGCTATATCTTGGCACTTACTATAGTTGTTAAGTGGAACATGTATGGTGTACTTAATGCTATTAACTCTTTTCTAGAAAAAAAAACTATCTTTAATATATCTTTTGCTGAACCCATTTCCAAACAATAACAACATTTGACCAGTTTGTTGCAGACGACTCTGGAAAACATTGTGGGTAAAGGAGAAATTGCTCGTTAAGCGCAATTTCTCCTTTTCCCACAATGTTTTCTGACCTATCAGCAAACGTCTTTTTAATTCCATCACATTTTGAAATGTTGTCTGCAATCTCTTTCAATTTGGAACAGTCAAGAATTTTGCCGTTGGTAAAGGGTTAAGTCTCTAGAAACCAATATGAAAAGAAGAATAAATTACTCATTTTGAGCATTTCATCCTTTTGTCACAATGGTTCCTGCCAAGTATTGTAGAAGACACTTATTTTGTCCATGTTACTTTTTGTTGTCTGCAGTTGCTTTGAATTTGGACATGGCACAAATACCAATATGGGGGAATGGGTATAAGAACTTGGTTGTGGCAGCACTTGTTAGAACTTAAGTTACTACAAAAAACACTACAAAGTAATTGTACCTATTTCACCCTATATTTACAAAGTCCCTGCCAAAGGCACCAATTCGCTATCGCTGGAAACTTTGGACCATGAATGATGGAAGTAATATTTGGAAAGTTGTTTTTTCCTAGAATTCCATCATGGTTGTAAAATCATTATTATACACATGCCCTGTAAAAAGACCTTTTGTTATTTTGCCACAATGTTTCCTGCCAATTATTGCAATGAATTACCTATTTTGTTCATACTTCTTATTTGACCAGTCATCTAAAAAAAGGTTTCTCAATGAATACATTGGTGTATTTGTAACTCCCAAGATTTTATTGTATATGCCATTGTGTGCTATTATCAATTTAAATTTAATGAAGTACAAGCTCCGTTTACCCTTTACCAAATGCCAAATTTGTTCCAAATAGAAAGAATTTGCAGATGAGATTTCAAAATGTGATGAAATCGAATAACAATCTTCTGATAGGACAGAAAACATTGTGGGAAAAAGAGAAATTGCTCATTAAGGAGCGCTCGTTAAGGAGCAATTTCTCCTTTTCCCACAATATTTTCCAGAATAGTCTGCAACATATTGGTCAAATGTCGTTATTGTTTGGTAATGGGTTAAGGATGAGGTTCTAAGTGTTACGTTCAGGAAACTGTTGATAAGGCAAGACAATAAGCTTAATTTGCCAGGATAAACTTATGCAATGTGCAAAAACTGTTCTGGAAGAAATCTAGGTTTTGGTAATTGCCCAATTTGTGATTTTAAATGATTTTAATGCTTCTTGGGACCGCAAAATGTTAATGAGAATGTCATGGTGTGCATTGTTTTGGAATTCTTTTCATTGGTACGGTAAAATGTATTTTCTAAGAATTTCAATGTCAAATGAGTACTTTCATCTGTGGTATGTAACTCAGAATATGATTGTTAACACATCGAATATTATTGCTTAAAGAGACTTTCTAAAAGATTTTGTTCTGCATGTGTTGAATTGGTGATTTAATCAGTACTTGTCACTTAACAAAAGATCATTTATAATTTCTTTATTTTAAGATTACTGAATATCTGTAATTTCATTTTAAAAAATGTAGCAAGCTTTCATGCCTTTCAGTGCTTTTATAGCAAACTTTTACCCATTTCTATGATTTTACGTGAAGGAAACATAATTTGCAAATGCACAGTCAAACACTAATGTGAGACCCGCATGATGATGGTATAGAAAATACTGCTAATTACCTATTGGTAATTCCGATTTAGATAATTGTTTAAAAATAAACAGTTTGAACAGCATTCTATATCTGTAACATGAATGTACAACAGCAACATAAATGTGCTACTGCAACATAAATGTGCTAACCCATCATAAATGTACTGCAGCAACATAAATGAACTGTTGAAACATAAATGTACTGCTGCAACATAAATGTAATGCTGCAACACACATGTACTGCTGCAACATAAATGTACTGCTGCAACATAAATGTACTGCTGCAACATAAATGTACAGCTGCAACATTAATGTGCTACTGCATCATAAATGTACTGCTGCAACATTAATGTGCTACTGCATCATAAATGTACTGCTGCAACATTAATGTGCTACTGCATCATAAAAAATGAATGGTATACTGCAACATAAATCCACTACTGCAACATGAATGTGATACTACAACCTAAATGTGCTACTGCAACATAAATGTGCTACTTAAACATGAATGTGATACTACAACCTAAATGTGATACTGCAACATAAAAGTACACCTGCAACATAAATGTACCACTGCAATATAAATGTGCTACTGCAACATACATGTGCTACTGAAACATGAATGTGATACTACAACCTAAATGTGCTACTGCAACATAAATGTGCTAATGAAACATGAATGTGATACTACAACCTTAATGTGCTACTGCAACATAAATGTGCTACTGAAACATGAATGTGATACTACAACCTAAATGTGATACTGCAACATAAAAGCACTACTGCAACATAAATGTACCACTGCAACATTAATGTGCTACTGCAACATAAATGTGCTACTGAAACATGAATGTGATACTACAACCTAAATGTGCTACTGCAACATAAATGTGATAATGAAACATGAATGTGATACTACAACCTTAATGTGCTACTGCAACATAAATGTGCTACTGAAACATGAATGTGATACTACAACCTAAATGTGATACTGCAACATAAAAGCACTACTGCAACATAAATGTACCACTGCAACATAAATGTGCTACTGCAACATAAATGTGCTACTGAAACATGAATGTGATACTACAACCTAAATGTGCTACTGCAACATAAATGTACCACTGCAACATAAATGTGCTACTGCAATATAAATGTACCACTGCAACATAAATGTGCTACTGCAACATAAATGTGCTACTGAAACATGAATGTGATACTACAACCTAAATGTGCTACTGCAACATAAATGTACCACTGCAACATAAATGTGCTACTGCAATATAAATGTACCACTGCAACATAAATCCACTACTGCAACATGAATGTGATACTTCAACCTAAATGTGCTTCTGCAACATAAATGTGCTACTGAAACATGAATGTGATACTACAACCTAAATGTGATACTGCAACATAAAAGTACCACTGCAACATAAATGTGCTACTGCAACATAAATGAACTGCTGCAACATAAATGTACTGCTGTAACATAAATGTACTGCTGCAACATAAAAATACTACAACCTAAATGTGCTGCTGCAACATAAATCCACTACTGCAACATAAATATACTACTGCAACATAAAGGTGCCACTGCAACATAAATGAACTTCTGCAACATAAATGTACTGCTGCAACATAAATGTACTGCTGCAACATAAATATACCACTACAACATAAATGCACAACTGCAACATAATAATTACCACTACAACATAAATGCACTACTGCAACATAAGGTGCCACTGCAACATAAATGTGCTACTGCAACATAAATGTACTGCTGCGACATAAATGTACTGCTGCAACATAAATGTACCACAGCAACATTAATGTACTTCTGCAACATAAATGTACTACTACAATATAAATTTGCTACTCCACCATAAATGTACTACTGAAACATAAATGTGCTACTGCAACATGAATGTGATACTGCAACATAAAAGTGCTTCTGCAACATAAATCCACTACTGCAACATAAATCCACTACTGCAACATGAATGTGATACTTCAACCTAAATGTGCTTCTGCAACATAAATGTGCTACTGAAACATGAATGTGATACTACAACCTAAATGTGATACTGCAACATAAAAGTACCACTGCAACATAAATGTGCTACTGCAACATAAATGAACTGCTGCAACATAAATGTACTGCTGTAACATAAATGTACTGCTGCAACATAAAAATACTACAACCTAAATGTGCTGCTGCAACATAAATCCACTACTGCAACATAAATATACTACTGCAACATAAAGGTGCCACTGCAACATAAATGAACTTCTGCAACATAAATGTACTGCTGCAACATAAATGTACTGCTGCAACATAAATATACCACTACAACATAAATGCACAACTGCAACATAATAATTACCACTACAACATAAATGCACTACTGCAACATAAGGTGCCACTGCAACATAAATGTGCTACTGCAACATAAATGTACTGCTGCGACATAAATGTACTGCTGCAACATAAATGTACCACAGCAACATTAATGTACTTCTGCAACATAAATGTACTACTACAATATAAATTTGCTACTCCACCATAAATGTACTACTGAAACATAAATGTGCTACTGCAACATGAATGTGATACTGCAACATAAAAGTGCTTCTGCAACATAAATCCACTACTGCAACATAAATGTTCTACTGCCAAATTAATGTGCTACTGCAACACAAATGTACTACTGCAACATAAATGTACTACTGCAACACAAATGTACTACTGCAACATAAATGTACTACTGCAACATGTAATACATCTCCACCAAACAATAATAAAACAGGGTGAGGGTGTATGAATAAGATATAGTTTTATGTTACTCTAGAGATATCTGTGATATTATTTTATCAGTAGGAGACATTTTATCTTAAATGATGTTATCCATAATCTGTGCCATAGCACTTTTCAAACCAACTAGTCATGTATTTGCATTTTGATAAATGTATCATAAAGGAAATATATTTGACACAAAGTTACAGCCCATTTAAAAAAAAAAAAAAAATAACATTTTGTTTCCAGACTGATCATCTCCTTTGAACATTATTATTCATTGTTGAGATTAGGATACATATTGTTCAATATCTTTCTCTAAAGCATATCATCCCTTTACCAAGCACAACATTTTTGACTGTCCCAAATTAAAAGAGTTTGCAGACGACCTTTCAAAATGTGATAAAGGACGTTCTCGGTCAAATACATCTGTTACCGATGAGGTACTTCCATAGAAGTTGGATAAACATTTGTATTCGGATGAAATTTATTATATGCAATTTTTTTCAAAGAATAATCATATTATCCATAAAATTGTAATAGGTTTTTAACATTATTATATATCAGTTAAAAAAAAAAGTTATTTTTGTCGTTTTTATAAATGTTTTTCATATATGGTTACCATGGAAACTGTCATTTTACAGAAAAACTAACTCTTCAACATATACTTTTTTTTGCATTTTGTATTTCAAGATTGAATTTTACTTCACATACCGTAAAATAAGAAAATTCTATGAAAGGATTTTGAAATATCTTCATTTCTTTGTAATAAACATACCAATTTTCATTGTTTTTTATTGAATACAAAAATTTGAAAAACTGATTTGGATTTCAAAGATTGCTCAGATCGTAATAATTCAAAACAGCATTGAACAATAAAGTATTCAATGTATGAATTCATGTTTTTTGTGCTTAGAAACCTTCCAGAATTGTTTTTATTACCTTTGAAGATGGTATGGTCAATTTGACATTTTTGCCCCAAACGGTTACCACGGAAATTCTCATTTTACAAAAAAACTAACTCGTCGACCTGCATTTTTCTTTTCATTTTTGCATTTACAATAAAATTCTAAATAACATGTCAAAAATTCAGAAAATTCTATGAAAGGATTATTTTGTTATAAAACTGTGGATCATGTCCTTAAATAGAAAAATAATCTTCTGAAAGGGTAGGAAACATTGTGGAATAAAGAAAAAATTGCTTGTTAAGAGCAATTTCTCCTTTTCTCACACTGTTTTCCATTGTGGTCTGCAACCACCTGGTCAAATGTCACTATTGTTTGGTAATGGGTTAACCTGAGCATTGACCAATCTGGGATCTTGTACTTAAGACCTGTGTATTTCTTGTCATAATCATATCTCACTGAGCTATTTTAAACATCTTACTTTGGGCTGAATCATCAAAATATTTAATAAAGGGTTCATTTTGACTATTTATTAAGAGTAAATGGTGAATAATTTTGTTGAAAAAAAATAGCGTAAACTAATTTGAATGAAAGATGAACTTGATATTCACATTTAAGGTCTACAATTAAAAGCAAAGATATTCGAGATTTTATGATATTGCTGAAATTTGTTTCTCAATTTCTGTCTTACAAAAAAGTATTGTATTGACTAAGTTCAAGTGATGTAATCCACTTCAAAAATATGATACTGTGAAGATAAAATCTTTATCACTTTCTTGTGAAAATCTGTGCTATAATTCAGATACGTTACATGAAGTCCTTAAAAAGATAGAAAAAAATGAGCAAAAAAGCTTTTTGGCACATGACAAAAATGCTCTGTATGAGCAGATTCCTTCCTGTGTTAAAATATTTTTCTATAATGAAATCTTTGTGCTTGAATGTATGGCACACATATGTTTCTGTGAGGGAGTGATGTTGTCTCTATATTTTAATAGGGTTAATAAATATTTGACCTGCGTCGTCTGTCAAGATTGTAATGATAGCCTGCATTACCATATGAAAAAGGTAACAGTTGGTTAACCCTTAGAATGCTGGGTAATTTTTCAAAAATACCTGTTTTTTGTGCCGTCTTCTTTTCAAAATGTTAGATATCCGATTAATCTTGTTTAGGAAAGATACTCAGAGTAGCAAACAGGTTAGATCACAGGCCAGCCACCAATTTACTTGGTGGCTTACCTGGATCTAACCTGTTTGCATAAGCATGAAGTCTGTTCCAATACTAAAAGGGTTTACTCATTCCCACCTGCAAATCTTTAGTTTCCAATTCAATCTGAGAGCAACAATAATCAATGTTTTCTTTTTAAGGTTTTGACATGAAAGCATTGAGGTTAAAGTTGACTGAAGGAAATATATACATTGTACTTGTTATGACCAGTTACTTATTTTGTCACACTGAATCATTCTGTCTGTTTTGATCTCAGAAAGATTTGCGACTTAATTCCCTCATATTGAATTTTTGAACCTATCCAAATTCAAAGCAACAGCCAGACGGCAATCTTTAAGCATGAATATGGGCAAAAACTACTTTGACATAAAAAATATTATACATGATATTTTACATTTAAAAATTGAAGGTTACTTATTTTAAGGCCCATTGGGCTAGGGGATTTTTTTCCTTTGACCATGTATTTATATATGTTGCATATGCACAAGTCACTATAATAAACACTTTTCTTATCTCATCTTATATTGGTTGATTCAAGTAATTTGATTCTTTTGTCACCATTGTTTCTTTGGTTGCATAAAAAGCCTATATGTGAGCGGGAAAGGGTGAAAGATTTGTACCATTAACAAGATTTTTGTCATATTGTACCTAACTGCTGTAAATCGTAACAGTCTTTCCTTTCGATATTATTTCAAATAGCTGTAAGAAATTAAAAGAAGAATAAAGTGAAGAGGAATTTTTGAAAATTGGTGCCATCACTTTCATCTTTTACATGGAAAATGAACAAAACATCGGGTGAAAGTGAAAAGTGTAATTGATGACCTTTTGATCAATGTTTCAAAATTACAAAATCTTAAAAATTATGAATCAAAAAAGAAAAGTGTTACCAGTGTTAAATGTAATACCTTGTGATTTGATATTCCATGTTTCCTATTACATTGAAGATATTTGTCAAATGTTTTGCATATCAAGCATTTCGGCACGAGCCAAATGCTTTACAAAATGTGACCCTAGATTTTTTTTCAAAATCCAACTTGAATAATTATTTTGCTCCTTAGCCCTTCACCAAAGGCCAAATTCCAAAATGTCCCAAATTGAAAGAGTTTGCAAGCATGACATTTCAAAATGTGATGAAAATAGAAATTAATTTTCTGATATGGTAGAAAACATTTTGGAAAAAGGAGAAATTGCTCGTTGAGAGCAATTTTTCCTTTTTCTACAATGTTTTCCAGATTCGTCTGCGACAAACTGGTCAAATGTTGGTATGTGTGGTAAAAATTTAAAGCTGGGATTTCCACAAAAGTACAGAATTTTGGAAGATAAAACTGAAAGACTCTAAAACTGTACAAACAGCTGTTTACTGTTGTATTAATGAAGAATAACCATTAAAAGCAGATTTATTAATATGAAAGCAAAAAGTATTCAAGTTTTGAATTTTGTATACAGTGAACCAATTTGTAATTCAATCCAAAAGCATTGCAATTGTGTAAAGATCTAACGGAAATAGACTGTTCATGCTTACATATTTTGATGCATCCAGAATCAATCATGCTTTAATAACTACATTCAATTGTATTTCATACAACAATACAACAATCTTCTATTCTTCCACCTTCTTATGCAGTTGGACTAGTTGAATTTGAATAATGTTTTACAAAGGGTAATCCCAGGCGTGCTTGGAAGAATGTGTTAAGAGCTAAAGGGTTTAATTTGCCGCCATCATTCACTTCTCGGAAGATTAACCATTTGGTGACATCATCTGATAATAAAACATGTCCAGATCCGTTATGTCGCGAGACAAGGGCTTCAAACATTATTGTAAAGAATCTTATTTTAGCACCATTTTCCCATTGGAAAAGTTTTAATTTGCTAATAGACTGGAGTTCCCTTGGGTGCTACGAAGTGTTCAATTTGCATAACATGAGGGTACACATCACAAAAGGGGCTTTGCATGAAGATTGACAAGAGTTGTGAATATCGTTTTACCTTTAAGGTAGAATACACATAATCTGCCATTTTGAAAATCATTAGACTTTCATTAGTTTATTTTGGTAATTCTTGGTATGCAATTGTCTGATATATGCCGAATTTGACCGAAGAAATCCGATGACAGAATGAGTGTCAAAATGGCAAATCATAAGCATTGTACTGTAATCCTATTGGGTTTTTAACCTTGTTCCTTTTCAGAAAATTTTAAAGCACTAAAAATAGTAATCTATTGTTAAAGTACATGTATAATTTATCATAATAGTTTCAATTGGTACTTTAGCAAAAGTATTTAGTATGTTCTTTTTAAGTCAACGGGTAAATTGGTATCTTAGGGTTACAATGAGAAGTCAGCTCCTTTTTTTTGTCTTCAATGGTTTGTAGAAAATTGTATCAACAATTGATATCCTTGTCTTTTGAAACTCAAAGCAAAGAACAGAACAAATAGAAAACATTTTACAGAAAACATTTGCAGCTTCACTATTAAGACAAAAAAGCGCGAATAATTCATGAAGTGAAGGCTGCATTTATTTTTCTTATGTGAAAAAAATAATGTTCTCTAATCACATAGATTCCACAATAGGTTCACTGCATACATTATGAAAGATGATAGGTCAATTATATTTGTATGTTTTATGTAACATTAAGAAAGGCATGCAGTCAAAGAATGGCCAGATGATAATCATCTATACACATTTTGTTTTCATCTTTACATACCCAATGTTTCATTGCTTTTACCCTGAGGATCATATCTCTTGCGAAAGATTCAACATCATATTCATGAAATTCATGAAAGTTCATGAACATTAATAGGCCGTTCATGAACACAGATTTTTTTCAAGAAATTCAAGAATAATTTTATGTACACCAAGTACAGGTTTATGAAAACATTCATGATCTTATTCTTTAAATTTGTGAATATGTTATTGAAGTTTATGAACAAGTGAAGAACACCTTAGTGTTCATGAATGGTCATTTAATGTTCATGAATGTTTATGAAATGCATGAATAAGTTCATGACTCTTTTGCAGGGGATATCCCATGTTAAACTATCCAATTCCAAGATAAGACTGAAAGTAATTTTTGGTCTGATCTTGATCTTGATCCAAACTGAGGCTTTCATATCAATATGGTAACCACTGAATAAAACGGACTCTCACATGTGCAACATCTACTCAATGCATTTGAGAGAGAGCTTAATCACTCATTAACATAACAATTTTGGTGTGAGCTGTTTTAAAGAATTTTGACATTTGAAAAGAACTCATTTCTTTGTTTTCTCTTTGGCTGTCTAAAGTTGCAGTGATTTGTCAATCAATTAGTGTTTCTAATGGAATAACGCTAAACCTTGATAAATGATTCCAACCAATTATGTTAATGGGAGACGCTAACTCCATGTTACATTTAACACATAACCATCTAATGCCACACTTTTGAGTCTTGCAGCAGACGAATTTCAAATGCCATTGTGGCAAAGGGAGAAATTGCTTGTAACAAGCAATTTCTTCTTTTCCAACAATGATTTTTGAATCTATTCACATATCACAGCAGCAGAACTGAAAGATTGTTTGTATATTATCAAAGCTTTTCCAAAGTCGTATGCTTCAAGTAAAAAGTTGTCATCTGCAGGTGTAAATGAGTTTACCCCTTACTTTAAAATACCTTTCTTTAGCTATGATTCTGTTTCAAAAATGTATGGAAACCACTGAGACAAGAAAATGAAATGCTCCCAATGAAGCATCAATTCTTTTATAATATGGGTTTTACCAAATATTGTAAATATTACTTTTCATACAGTGTAATTCTGGCGTTAAAATTAAATAACTTTTAATTTGGGTCTGTTGCAAAATCCCATATGGAGGAACAAGTTAAGTGCCGTTTTCTACATGGCATATACTGTTCTTGAACAGCAAAGGACATTTAACTTCAAAACAACTATAAACACTTTGAAATAGGATTTTACTTATTATAATGAGGACATTTTCCTTTTATTTGCAGAATAATGAAGGTGTAACTTTTACAGTTTTAAAGGGTCCCCTTATACAGATAAAATTTTAACACATTAAAGCAGTGAGCACTTGAAAATATGAAAAAGAATTCCTTTTCATAAGAGGGAAGAAAATCTTCTTTTTGTCAAAATGATTATAGTCAGTAGATTAACAATGAATTGTTTGGTTTGATATTTTGTTATCCGCATATTTAGTATTAATGTCAATTTAATACTGAATTATGTGGTTTTTCCCTAACCCATCTGCCAAGGAATTTTATGGAAACTGGATAGCATTAACCCTACTAGTGCTGGAACCGACTTCATGCTTTTGCAAAGAGGTAAGGTCCACGCCAGCGGCCAAGTAAATTGGCGGCTGGCCTGTGATCTTACCTGTTTGCTTCCCTGAGTATCTTTCCTCATCAAAATTAAGCAAATATTAAAGGTTTTGGAAGGCAGATGATACAAAATCTATTTTAAGAAAATTACCCAGCATTATACAGGTTAAAAGTGCTTGGCATTGGCAGCAACCCCACAGCTTATCAAAACCCCTTACTCAATAACATCTCAATTTGCTCTATCTGCTGCATATGACATTAGAACCAATTGTGTCAAAAGAATAAATTGCTCATTATGAGCAATTCATTCTTTAGAAACAGTTGATTCTATTTCACTATCACAGAGATAGTTCAAATTCATTGATAAAAATTTGGGGGAAAAAAAACTGTCATCTGCTTTTGCAAACAATTTGGAGCAGTTCCAAATTCCAATTATGATGGGGAATTGGCAATTTATTCTTTTGTCACAATGGTTTCTATCACAGAGAAATTTTAGAATTCATTCTATTTCTGACGTAAGAACAATTATCGTCAGCTTTTGCATCCAATTTGGAGCAGTCACAAATTCCATTAACCCTTTCTATGCTGGAACCAACTTCATGATTATGCAAACAGGTAAGATCCAGGCCTGCCACAAAGTAAATTGGCGGCTGGCCTGTGATCAAACCTGTTTGCTACACTGAGTGCCTTTCCTCAATAAAATTAGGCATACAAGGTTTAATGAAAGTAGAGGGCACAAAATTCTATTTTTAGAAAATTACCCAGCATTCAAAGTGTTAATGGTGGAATGGGTCAAAAGTGACTAACATCAGTGGTATCTGTTTGGCTCATCTTGCCCAATTAAAGCTGTTTACGGGCCCAATCCGGAAATTAAAAAATATCAATAGCGTCCAATTAATCAAAAGAATGGTTATTGTGTGTTTTTACTACTTTCAACTTGATATCTTTACTGCTGACAAAAATTGGAGATTGAAACCCCTGAGGAGGGCTTATCTGTGTTTATGACAAAATTGGTTTAACCCATTATCCCGCCCGTATGCTGTTTCCCACACATGCAGTTAATGATAGAATGTGACGAAGCTTAGAAGTCAAATAGATTCAATTGTAAAGAGAATTTTTGAAATGCAGGTCTTCTAAGAAAAGCTAGGATTTTTAATTTTGATTCTAGATTAACATGTTCCCCAATACAGATGGCTTTAAACCCCTTATAGTGGGTGAGAGTGTAGTAAGTAACATAAAAGATAACTATCAGCAAAAATTATCATTTTGGTTTTAATTGTGATGGGGAAGGAATTTTGGTAAAGACTGCCCAACCACCCACCCATTGGCAAAGTTCTGAATAAGTTTGAACAAGTTCTTAATGTTAATAAACACGCTCTTGAAATTCATGAACATGTTCAATGACAACCTTTGTTCATAAACTGCCATTTTTCGGTCATGGATGTTCATGAAGTTAATGAACACAGTTCCTAAATGCCTCATAGGGTAAGAATGTCCTGTTTTGTTGAATATCATAACATGATTTGTTTGATATGAATTTGACAGGATTTCAACAATTACTGTGGTTTTGATTAATCTCTTATTGGATATGTGACTGTTGTGACACATACAGATAATGATTCAACTATGATCAGTCACAAAATATGAAATTAGTGAGTTCACTTTTCCTGTGGTTTACCTTAAATGGAAAGTTAATTAATGTTCTCTGCAGAAGGCAACATTAGAATTCATTGTGTACTTATCATGAGTAACCTCATTTTGTGAATTTACCTTTCAGTGTTTATCAACAAATTACGCAGGTTGTTATTTGCTTTTTTAATGTCACTTCAAGCCTTTTCCAAAGTCAGATTTTCGACTGTCCCAAGTTGAAAGAGTTTGCAGACGACCTTTTAGAATGTGATCGAATTGGAAAATTGTCTTCTGATATTGGTGAAAATATTGTTGAAAAAAGAAAAAATTGCTTGTCACATGCAATTTCTCCTTTTCCCAAAATGTTTTCCAGAGTCATCTGTAACAGATTGGTTAGATAGTGTTAGTATTTGGTAATGGGTTAAGATTTTATAGCAGTCTTGTTGACATTATTCAGGATGAATCAAGGATAAAAAGGATAGTTTATAACTGAAAAATTGGTAATTGAAAATTACAAAGAGGATAAAGTCCCTGCTTGAAAAGTGATCGATCATTAAGGAATGATAGGAAAATTGGCAGTCATGTAGCATTAAGGGCTCAAAAATCAATAGTCACTCAGTAGCCCCTTATTTGTTAACTCCTTGCCACCTGCAGACAACATTTGTATGCTCAAAGCAGACAACTTTAGAAAAGCTTGGTTGTGAAAAACCTTTCAATTCTGCTGTTGTGATATGTGAATAGATTAAAAAAGCATTGTGGCAAAAGGAGAAATTGCTCTTGACGTGCACTTCATCTGCGCATCCAAGGGAGATAATAATCTGTTACCAAAGAGGTAATTGCATAGTAGTCGGATAACTTTTTTATTCAGATGAAATTTACTGTATGCAATTTTTTTCAAAGATAAATCATATTATCCATACAACTGCAAAAGGTTATTAACATTTTTATATATTTCTCAGGCAAATTAAGCCCCTAGCTTCTATTTTTCAAGTTTAAAGTGATTCTAATCGTTTTTAAAAATGTTTTTCAAATATGGTTGCCATGGAAACTGTCGTTTTACAGACAAACTAACTCGTCAACATATACTTTTCTTGGAATTTTGCATTTCAAGATTAGATTTTACTTCACATACTGAAAAATAAGAAAATTCTATGAAAGACATTTTTAATTATCTTCATTTATTTGTAATATAGATATCAATTTTCAATGTTTTTTGACGAATACGAAAATTTGAAAAACTGATTTGGATCACAAAAATTGTTCAGATTGTAAAAATTTGTGTTGAATTTGTGTTAATAAACATTCTAGAAATTATTTTATTACCTTTGAAGATGGTATGGTCATTTTGACCTTTTTGCCCCATACTTTTATCATGGAAACTGTCATTTTACAAAAAACTAGCTCGTTGACCTGCATTTTTCTTTTCATTTTTGAATTCACAATATAATTCTAAATAACATATCAAAAATCTAAGAAGTTCTATGAAAGGATTATTTTCTTAGAAAAATGTAGAACATGTCCTTAATATTTATAGCATTGTGTCTAATGGAGAATTTGCCCACTAATAACTAATTAAAGCACTGATAGTGTTGAAAGCAAGGAGTTGTAGTGAGTTGTGGGAAGCATTAAATTGTATGCAAAATCATTAGATTAAAGCTTGACCATGAGCAAATTACATGATTGTTAATTCTTAAGTTGTAAAATGAGAAAATTTCAGGCTTTTTTCGCCTAGTTTTGCCAATAATATAGCCATGTTGTGTACCAGTGTATAAACTGACCGTCCACTTTCCAGCTTTTGCGGTCGAACGTGTCAGATGATATACCGGTAGCAATAGCCTTCAAGACCGGAAATATGGACTAAGCTGAATATGCATTTTATCTTTGAGTCAAATTGTAACCAACTATTTCCCGTCTTCCGATTCTCTTTGAAGTTACGACGGTCAGATGTCAATTAGTTTTTTTGTTAGACTGAGAAGATCGTTTTGTAGCCATTCTTTAGGTAGACAAAGATTAAATCTTGACTAGAGAAAATCACGGATTTTATATACGTGAACTTTGGTGCATAAAATAATTCAATTATTTGTCAATCTAACAGAATAATTTCCCCGGTGTTTAATGTCAACATCTTTAAAAGAAGATCAAAAGCCATCATTAAACATTAGAAAGTGATTAAAGTCATTAAAGTCTTATCTTACATATGATAACTGTTGTTAAGACTGGCATATGACTAAATGATGTACATGGGCATATGTCACCTTCAATAAACTTTACAATCAACAGAATTATAATGAAATGAATAAGTGTGAAAACATGATTATTCTATGTCAGAAATGACACTTGATAAGCTGGCTGCTACTGCAAGTAACGGAACCATCGATGTTTTCGGCATTACATAGAAAACAAAACGAAATTGACTCGAGATTGGGGACCTTGCTGTAAACAAACATCACATGCTCGCGGAATTAAAGACTATGATTTTGAAAGTCGGCCAAAATATGATCGGCGTTCATAATCTCCACTGTGTACAATTCTTTCTTAGGTAAAAGTACTTTCAACAACATCCTGTTATCGTTGATGACCCGGGAGCATCATTTCTATTTATAGATTTATCGGGACTACCATGATAGCTGGTGGTATTCATGAGATGACCCTGTGCAATTCGAACTCAGAATAAGAGAATTAGGCCATTCTGATATCATCTAACCTGCATGCAATGAAGCTGTGATGTTTTCTGATTTCACTTTATTATAGCTGTAGAGCTAAAAAATATCAACTGTTTCTCTTTTTCGACACTCTAACTTTCTTAAATGGCCAAGGATTACCCATTTTAGCAAGCATAACGTAAATGATAGGTGGTGATAGGTGCACTGTTTTCTCGGATCGAGCTAAATTAAGAAACCAAATAACGATGTGATTGTGGTTTGCATACATTATAATGTATCCTTTAGAGCCGAATAACATAAAGGTATACAGAATTTAGAGGAGCATAGGAAACTATCTCATTTAAATGTATGGTCTGGGCATTCAGTGATTTTGGGAGTGCGGTACTAAAGCAAGTATGCTTGGCTCCATGCTTAAAACAAAATTTCAAAATCACAAACAATACAAACCAATATGTTATTCTTATATAAGAAACTATTGTGTCAAAAGCAGAAAATGCTATCAAGCTCACTGATTTTTTACTCTTCAGTTCATTCATAAATCAGGCCATTGAGGGGGCATGACAGTCCAACTCTGCAAAAGATTCAAGGATTTTTTAATCAACTTCATGAATGTCAAATGCCTTTTCATGAACAAAGTACTTTTTATCATGAGTTTCAAGCATATATTCATAAACATCAAGTACAGGTTCATGAAAACATTTATGAATCTGTTCATTTTGTTCATGAACAGATTTTTGAATTTCATGAACAAGTTAAGAACAACTTTGTGTCCATGAATTTTCATTTAATATTCATGAATGTTCATGAATTAATTCTTGAATCTTTCACAGAGGCAGTCTTAATCTGAGTCTGGATGGGTTCTGTGACAGACCCAACACATTTTTTATCTTTTTTATGCATGGACACTGCCTTCATCAATACTTTCTGTACTTTGATCCTATTCTGGCAAGATCTGAAGCCTGACCCCCAACACAGTGTCAAATGAGTCACCAAATGAGCGGGGGAAAACCCTGCTGAGTTCCCTCTGTGACTGGTATCGGGTTACTTGTCAGGGCTTATTCATCCAGCATCATACTCAACGATACTGATAATTAGAAAGGGAATGCATCCAAGTTTTCTAATCTAAAATCTGAATTAATTACCGGGTGTTTGTCATTCAGTCATAAGAGAAAATCATACTTTGTATTAAGATCATGAGGGTAGGTTAAAAAATAAAACTGCATTGGAGTTCCAGATCTAAACTGTTTCCAGTTATTATGTTTTTTTTTTTAAAGATTTTAACCCTTTCCCAAACAACAAGTTTTCAACTGTCCCAAATTGAAAGAGTTTGCAGATGACATTTTGAATTGTGATGAAATTGGAAAATAATCTTCTGATAGGGCAGAAAACATTGTGGGAAAAGGAAAAATTGTTTGTCACGAGCAATTTCTCCGTTTCCCACAATGTTTTCTAAAGTCGTCTGCAACAAAGTGGTCAGACGTTGTTATTGTTTGGGAAAGGGTTAATTTGACCAACTGTCCAATTTTTTTCCTTTTTTGTCTTTTTGCAAGCTCAAGTCATAATTTGAAATTAATGATCAAGTTAAGAAAAGCTATGTGTTCATGATTGGACAGTTTATGTTCATGAATGTTCATGATGTTCATTTATCTATCACAGGGGCAGATGTAGAATGTCATATAAGGGAATTATTTAACCTATTACTAAACAATAATAACATTTAACCACTTTGTTGCAGACCACCCTGGAAAACATAGTTGGAAAAGGAGAAATTGCTCATAATGAGCAATTTTTCCTTTTCCCACAATGTTTTCTGCCCTATCAGAAGACTATTTCCCAATTTAATCACAATTTGAAATCCTGTCTGCAAATTCTTTCAATTTGGGACAGTCTAAAATTTGGCATTTGGTAAGGGTTAAAAAATATGATAGCAGTGGTTTTAGTGTCAAATCCTCCCACTGGGTATCCTTAACAATTAAACTTGTAGGAAATTCAATGGAACCCATCAAGTAAAGTTGCTATGACAACTCACTAATTAGATGAACAATTCTTTCAAATTAATGATAGAGCATTAATTTAGAAGGCTCAGTCGACTGGGGGATTATTTCTTTCCCCAGCAAAAGTGCTTTTCTTGCTTTTTGTTAGGCAACTACCGCTTAATTAACAATAAAAGTTTTAATGCATTCTGCCAAGGTCTTTAGGGAAATGAAATGAAGGACCCTATAACTTAGAGGTGACATTGCTAATTGTCTTTTGCCTTTCATGGCAAAATTGGTAAAATAAATATTGGAAAACTATGTTCAAAAAGGAGGAATTGTTTCACATTTGTTGCCAATTAGGCTATATACCGGAATACATTTTAAAGCAATTGGCATTTAACACTCTTATTTGAAGCCTATAAAACTAGCTTTAACTCTGCCATTTTTCAGTCTATAACTACCAAAGATTACATTCCATCTAGATTGTATAGCCCATTACCAAACAATTGCAACATTTGATCAGTTTGTTGCAGACGACTCTGGAAAACATTGTGGGCAAAGAAGAAATTGCTCTTAAGGATATTGTCATGGAGTCAA